>JARHVA010003657.1:1487500-1890425 GCA_037957365.1 Torreya grandis | reverse complement strand
ATCTAAGAAGATATATGTAGGAGTTGAAGGATGGCCAAAGTGGATCAATCATCCCTATATTTTATGATTCTCTCTCTCTCTCTCTCTCTCTCTCTCTCCTCTCTCTCTCTCTCCTCTCTCTCTCTCTCTCTCTCTCTCTCTCTCTCTCTCTCTCTCTCTCTCTCTCTCTCTCTCTCTCTCTTTCTCTACTTTACCATTTTCTCTTTAAGTATTCCTATTTTTGTAATTTGTATTTATCCTTAACCTGAGTTGTGGTAGAGCCATGCTCAGAAAAACACTTGTACTTATCTCTTTGAATTCAATAACACTAAATTTTGGCCTCCTCGATACTTATGACTAGTGTATGCTCATGGTTTATAGATGAATTTTAGTGATATTGAATGCTTCTTCACATTTATCCTCTCTTATTTACCTATTTTAGGTGGTTAATCATCCTTATAGGTTACATAGTGTGATTGAATAGCCTTATATGTATGGTAAGTTTAATCCTTCATGAGTGTCCATGAGAGACTTATTGATTAGCTACCTTAGATTATACATCAAGCTAATATCCTTTATATGAAACATTGATGTTTGGAGGACCATTTATTTGAGTATTGCAATCAAGTTCATGTCATAAATTCAAATTCTCAGTGCATATTAGATAGGTGAAGGATACATTTTGGTGTATCACCCCTTTATGTAGATTTTATTTCATGTTATATTCTTCTCTTTTCAATTCCAAGTTGGTAGTCTAGTGTAGATATCCTAACTAATACATGAAGGGGAGATATCCCTATAAAACTAGATATTCAACTCACCTATTAGGTCACCCATGGCCTAGGATTGTCTCCATGTTTCTCCAAATTGTGAAGGCTTGAATAACCTTCATAAGGGTGCTATTTTGATTAGATAACACTTCCCCAAATACCCATAAATGAGCATTATATACATATAAAATAATCATAAGAGGGTATAAAAATTATGTAGTTCTCCCCTATATGTTGGCTTGTGTGTTCATGAGGATGCAATGTGTGATGAGAAAGTACACACAGTGACCTATACTATAACTTATAAAATGTGCCTCATGGGATGATCCTTTAGTAATTTATACCTGTAGCATTATGTGTTTCCAATGATTGATATGGAAATAGGATTAAAATAAGGAATATTTTACTTGATTGAGTGTTTGATTGAATGTCTTGTGAGTGGTTTGGTCTGTGCTAGGTCTTTGATAGGTGAGGAATTTATTAAGAATGATCATGTAACTGTACCAATCCATTTGAATAATATCTTGAATTAAATCACTTAGGTTAACCATAGGAATATGTTTCATTTTAAAATTAGATGACTTTAGGGCATTATAAACTTACATTGGGTTGGGACACCTACATCGACATAGACATCTAACTAGGATGCAAGTATCTATATAGCAAAAAAGTAGGTACATAGACAAAACTTGCATATATGGAAGATAATTATGTTTATAGCATTTTGGGAAAGATAAAAGGCTAGGATCATTAGAATTACATTGGTCAGACTAAGAGATAAGAAATAAACATAGAGAGATAGTAGATGTGAGCCAATCAATAGTAGGACAGAGTCTAAAAATGAGAGGAATAACCAAGGTCTTTATTTTCTAAGTTTAAAAGACTGGAGATGTTATATAATTCATAAATAATATCTACATTTCCCCCCATTTAATCTAGTAATGAAATTTATATTTTGAATGAAAAGGAATGCATACTTAGGTGTGTTTAACACACATTACCTTTGCATGAGCCCAACTTGAGTGATTTTAATGGTGACTAAATTTCAACCAAGAGCATGTTACATTATATAATCAGTGTATATAATTTGAAATTTAAAGAATTTGAAATGATTAAAATTGAAAGAGAAAGGTTTATGAGTACACATGTATTGATGCAACTGGCTTGCCTTTTAGTAATTTGACTTGAAAATATGTAGCATTTTGAACATAAAGTTGAGATTAGGAAAAATGTAAAACCTAGATAGGTGAATATATATATATATATATATATATATATATATATATATATATATATATATATATAGGAATATTAGAGGACACATTCCCCTAACCTTGGAGAAAATGTGAGTTTCCACCTAGAAATTGAGATTAATTTAACTATGCAACCCAATCATATTTATAACTTGGTCAGTTTGAGTAGATCAAATCAAATCACAGTAAAATCTGGTGGGGATTTATGATGTAATCAAATCCAACCTATAAACTTGTGAAGATTGAGTGATTTAATCACCTTAACCATACCAAAAACTTAACCAACTACTATAATAGATTGGCTCAATACAATTAGTAGTCCAACCTAGTGGGTGGTGATAGTCCATAAAAGTGTTTGAAATCTGAAACTAATTTGATTTTGTAATATTAGGTGCACATTGCATAGCATATGCACCTTAGACATGTTTCATGTTAAAACTATGTATAATAATGGTATAGATCTGAAAATGGTAGTTTATTCACAAGCTCATTAAAAACCCTAATTTCTAGATACTTTATGACTTTCTCATTTTCTCATATTTTTTACCGTGAAAATTGGCTTAAACAATTAAAATTTAATATTTATAAAATAAAAATAAAAATAATTATTTAATAATAGTGATAATCCACAAATCGATTTGATAAAAATATTTCACCTAAAATTGGGTTACATCTTTAAGTTCAATCAAAGGATAAACTAATTGATCAAAATGATATAAAAAATACCATTTCTTACATCAAATTATCCCAATAAGGAGATATCAATGTATAAACAAGTGTCTAATGTCCTATAATAACTCTAACTCTAGATTTGGCTCTAGATATTTTGAACTATCTTTTACTTGTCTCTCCCAAATGAGGGGCTACACAAGTTCAATGTAATGTCTCTCAAAGGTTTGTGCAATGGATATTGGCTTGTAATTACTATTATAGAAATATAGAAAAGCAAAATTTATTTTTCTCCCCAATAAGGGGCTTAAAGTTCCATGTAATGTCTCTAGGAACTTTGTACAATAGCCTCTTGTCCTTCAATGTGCTATTCTTGTAATATTAGACATATAAACTTCACTCTCTTCTTGTTCTTGTTTACAAGGGATTAAATCTTAAGATATTTCTTGCGTTCCTTTAATTACAATATTTAGCATTTTATATTGTTTATACGGCCCCTCGATTTATGGTTTAAATATTTATCCTTTTTACATAGGGTTAGGGATTCAAATCGCCTTGGAATATGCCTCATATCCTTATTTTTAGAAACAAATCCCAAAATTAAGGGATAAATACAAAGTCTTGCATTTGGTTTTCCAAATATGATGTAGCTTATTATTATGCCTTAAAAATAGTCCAAGTTAGGTGCAGGGTTTATCCCCCACTCCAACCTCCCATTTCTTTAGATTATGAGGTGAATTTTTTGGTGCTTTGGATAATGTTTTTATCACACTTTGGTGGGGATAACAATCAAAAGTTGTTTAAAACATAGAATTCATCCCTTTTAACTTGGTCATGAGACCATGTATTATGTGGAACTTTCCTTGTAACTCATATCACTTGGTGTATCTTTATGAATTACACATTGAAGGCTATGATTGGTCCATGTGTAAGGCCATATAATTCTAGTTAATTGATGATGTCAGCACTATGTTATTATTTTTCCATGTTTTTTCCACCTTCAAACAGGCCATAAATTTCATATATAAGTGTTTGTTTGACCCCTTTTAAATTGAATTGGAAAGATCTTAGTGACCTCTTTAATGGTGTAGAAAATTTTGAGAGATTTGAGACCATATGATTTTATCTCTAGTAGAGATCCTCCTAGATCACTCCTCCCCACTAAAAAAATTTTGGACCACCAAAAATTTTGATTCATTATTTTCTCTTCTATAAATAATAACCTATTTCTATAACTCATCAAGTAATTTATGATAATAATCAATATAAGGAACTATTCTCACCTTGATTCATGATCTTAGGAGGCTAACTTTATTTCTCTCTCTTAGAGGCTAACTTTCCAAATTAAAACCTAAAAAACTAAGTTATTAAAGTTCATGACTGCCTTCGATATCTACTAAATGACCTTATTTCACTCTTGGTGTCTTGGTATTCATCTTGGAAAATTCTCTTAGCCACATGCACTGCTTTTAGGCTAAGGTGAAGCTCTCCCATAAGAGATATTTTTTACATTCTCCTTGATACTCAACATTGTCAACAATGGTATAAAATTACATTACATAATAAGTAAGTGGTGTTATAATAGGTCACCGATTTACAATTTACCCTTCTTGGGGTCTTAAAATCAAATGCAACATTCATGGATTGTAAACATAATTTTATTTACAAATATTGTCTAAAATTGGGTTTTACAAAATATGCATACAAACAATTATGAATATATTGAAATAACATTTTTCAATGAACTAAAATGGATGCCAACATTCATCCATAAAAAAATAATGCTCTTATTGAGTTTTACTCACCATTTAATAACTTCTCATGTTGATTTCATGTCATTTAATATTCCTCTTGTAAAAACACTTTGGATCATATGCATACTATAATATGCCAATCAACATGTCTCTCAATTATTATCATACTCCAAAAATTTACTTGGAGAACCTTGTTTTGGAGTTCTCCCTCAATGGAGTGCCTCTTTACCTATCTTTCAGTATTATACAAGTGGCAAGAAAAAAATGCTAACATGAACATGTGAATGCAAAATATAAATTGATACATCTTATAATGGGATGCTTAATATGTGCTTCTTAATTTCGTTGGTTACTCTATATTCACCCTCAAGGAGTAATATACCTCCACACTTAATCATACCCAGGGGGTTATTTTCCTTCATTATTATTCAACAATTGAAACCCAAAAGTGATTTTAAGGTACTACATATTCATGTTAAACAAACCTTAGCATTGAAAATATACTATCCATGAAACCAAATAATTTTTTACCAATCTAATTTGATAGATTATCCTCCTTGGATTTTTCCCTTTTGATGGGATCTTCCTTTAATAGGTGGGCTTCTTTATGGGCTATCTCTTGGACTATTGATTAATGACCAACTTTTTCATGTGTTACCTCTTATTTTTTATGGGTTTGATCAACCTCCTTACTTGTAGGTGCTTTCATAACTTCCTTCTTGTAGGTATTTGAAAGAAGTTATGGATAATGTTTCTAAAATTTTTCAACCCAATGGACATTCATATTATAATGAGATCAATAATTCTTTCCCATTTTCATAGACAATAAGCCCTTCTTGATTTTCTCCACATTTTGACTTAGAGAGTGGTATTTATAATGAGTTTCCTTCTTTTTGAAGGACATGGACTTATTTATGATGGACTTTATCTTCCAACACATGGACACATAATGGCTATTCATTCCAAAAAAATAACATGGATATACAAACCAAATTATTTAGGTTATATATCCATTCTTCTCATAATAAAAATAAACATTAGAATACTAGGGTAAATTTTAAGATCCCTTATTAGAAAACCCCTTGGAATTCATTGGTGAATCTATGGAAAATTATTTTACAAGCATGAAAAAATTGATATGTTTGGTGGTAAATTTATCAGGAGGAGACTTAAGATAGGTAAGGGTTTTGTTTTTTCATACCATAATTCATTATCACTATTAAAACACCACTGAATAGTGTTGCTAAATATCATTGTCAAATGATGATGTTAAATGACACTACCGAATGGTATTGTTGATCAGTGCTATCAAATGGTGATATTGAATGGTGATGCCAAATGGTTTTGTTGAATGGTGATGCCAAATGGTGTTATCAGATGGTGTACCTAAATGATGTTATTAGGTGGCACTATCAAGATACATATTTTAGCCAATGTGGATGGCTAGCATAGAATTTATTTAGCTACATGTTGCTTATTTGGTGTAATCGAGTAATCATGCTACCAGTATACTAGAAAGTGTAGCTATTCAACTTAATACCTTTGGTTTCCACCCTTTACTTATAAATACCACCCTTTTCCCTCATTTTAACCATTTTTCATAATCATTTTCTCATCCCCCCTCATGTTTTATATAGTGATTAACCTATCATAGGCACATGAGCGACACATAGTGATTCACTTACTCCCACAACTAGACACATTCACCTACTCCAACACCATGGATTCCATAAGAAAATACATTTATAAGAATTTATTATTCCATGATATTTTGAATCTAATATAAAAATTAGATGTATTCAATTATTATATTTCCAAATGTAGCTTTGGTGACCTATTGTACATGCCACAATATGAAATTAACATTACCTTGCTAAAATTGCTAATGTCTTGTTATGACACTAGTGAGATGAGGTTCAAAGTCAATGTCAACTCAAGATTAATCTCATTTTGTATCTAGCTATAGAAATACATAATTTTATAGGGTTTCCCTTCCATAATGCCAACCTTGTAACCCCAAAAGCAATATTGACTGATGAAGACAAGAAATATTTGGAGTATGATTTCAACTTGTAGATTAGTCAAACTAGTATGTATATCCATTTTTCATATTTAAAATTTAAGTGTTTGTAATTTGTCATCAGTTTCACTAATTCATTTAAATTCAATTTTTTGTAATTTTTCATCAGTTTCACTCATTCATATTTTTTTCTTTCATAACAAATAGTCAAAAAAGGGGTCTCCACATTGATAACATATTTGACCCATTTTTGAAAGTAATGGTTCAATTTTTCCTTAAAATAATAGTGTTATAGGGAAGACCCATAGACATTCCCTTTTAGGTTGTTGTTTACATTATTTTTATTCTTTTAGGTTTGAGATATGACTAGTGTACATTTATTTCTTCTAAGATTAGGTTAGAATTGAATTATGCTTGTACTAATCTAAGCTCTATAATTTTTTGATCCAATTTTATTCTGGCCTTGTATTATGAATATTTATATGACATTCAAAAAACATCGATTCCAACTGTGATTCACCCAAAAATGAGCACAAATTCTTTTTTTTTTTGATGAGCAGGAGGCTAGTTTAGCAATCAAACAATGCCCTGATTGGTTTAGTTTATAAACTATTACAAATTTAAAGCTTAATATTTATTTGATTATTAGAAGTAATATTTTGTGAGTTTATGACATGAAAATAAGTTACTTCAAAAGTGCATCATATCCTTGAAAGTTTTGGAGATTTTGAGTCTACAAAATCATCATTCCATTCTTTTAATATTTCCAAATGTCCAAGAGTTTATTCTAAATCATCTCCACATGCAAGTTTTTGCGTTTATAAATTTAAATAATAAATGCATCATGAAATTTTAACTTTCAAGTTTTCATTATCTTATTTATTTGTTTGATTTTTCTAGTTGACTTGAAATTGATTGAGGTTGACCTTGAACAACCTTTAAAAACTCCCAACATTTCATTTTTTGATGTCTTCTCAACCATCTGTTTAATTTTTTTACATTTGATGTTTTATTTTTTGGTTGAAGTTTCTTAGATTATATATTTTATTGACTAGTGATTTCCTATTACAACTCAAACCACCCCCATCACTTTGAATATGACATGTAGATTAGAGGACATACTCTCTCCAACTACAAGTATTACATGTTTCATTTCAAATTAGTATTGATTTTTATTTTTTAAATTTACCATTTTTATAATATAATTTTTTTAGGGCACCCTCAATATCTAAAGAAAACTATGCCACCACAATCACCACCGAACCTAGTTCACATAAGGGGGAAGAATATTTTATTTCCAACACCTAGTAGAGTAACATTGTAATTGTTAGGTTCTAATTTCCATAATTTATCTATTAGAGGTCTCTCCAATATGCATGGATTAACATGTCTACATCAAATTGATCTTGATGAGGAAGATCTGAGGATTAAAAGTGGAAAAATTAGTGGTAGTGATTTCAATCCCCATGATTTTATTCAGGTTCTAAATGAAACTACTCTGGAGGACCCTTGTACCTCTTCACCCCCTACCCCACCAAATAATGTTAACTTGTCTGATGATGGAATGACTAATTTTCCATTAAATAATTTATTATTATAAAGTATTATTTCAAATATTAAGGAAGTATTTATAAATGAGTTTAAAAATGTATTAGCTTGGTAGTTTCAAGTGAAAGCATTGGCAAAAGAAATAAATGCACGTTATCACAACCACTCCCAGAGATAGAATTTGTTTTTATTAGTTCAACATGAACCCACAAAGATTGATGATTTTTTCAGTCTAGCTAAATTTGGGTCCATATATGTTTCAAATAGTTATAATGACAATGTTGAGTATTATGTTAAACATATTGGAGACTTTAAATACCTAAGCCCAAACATATTTTAATAAATGGTAAATTGACATAAATATTATTTTTATTTATAATGTTGATAAGGGAAAATATTTTTAATTTATAATCATTTTTATCAAATATGTCATAGTTATTATAGTTTGTATCTAATTAAATTTTGTATTTAATTTCAAGAAAAATATGAGAATCTGAAAAAGGAAGTTGAGGTCCTTAATGTATATTTGAAAATGCATGAAAAAGTTTATATTATACCATTCAATTCAAAGAGAAGATTTTTCTATTAAATAAATATAATAACACACTTAAGAAAATAGTTAAGGATCAAGGATGGGACCATGATGTTTTTTTGAAGCATAAAATAGATGTCAATCCAAGTTTACTATCAATAAGAGATGTGAAAGAAGAAAAATAAAATCTTGCTCATATTAATTATATTATAGAGTATCTTGAAAGGTAAGACATATTAAATTATGGCATATAATAAGGGTATGAAAATATTTTTAAGGATGGGACCATGCTGTTTTTTCAGTAAGAGATGTTGTGAAAGAAGAAAAATAAAATCTTGCTTGTATTAATTCTGTTATAGAGGATCTTGAAAGGTAAGGCATATTAAAGTATGGCATATAAAAAGGGTAGGCCAAAGATTTCTAAGGATGGTAGTAAAAATGTGGTTTATGTCAATGATAAAGTAGTTGAGGTATCTATACAAAAAAAATGATATTTTTTGATGTTGCAAACTCATTATTATATTTGAAAAGATCATCTTATGTTTTTTAAAAAACAATTTGAAATGAAAATGTTAAGTTTGAATTTACAAAGAGTATTTTATTAAGTTTCAATTACTCTTGTTTTATTGAGTTATGGTTCATTTATAATCTTACATGCATATTCTGAGTTGATGTAGTTCAAACAACATGGTGATGTGGACTGTAATTATTTTTTTCTATGGATTTGGACTGAGCATGAATTTGAATTTTAAGATGTTTCAAACTCATTATTATATTTGAAAAGATAATGTTATGTTTTTTACAAAACAATTTGAAATGATAATGTTAAGTTTAAATTTGCAAAAATCAGTTTATTAAGTTTTAATTAATCTTATTTTACTGAGTTATGGTTCATTTATCATCTTACATGCATATTATGAGTTGATGAAGTTTTAATTAATATAGTGATATAATATCAAATTTTTATTTTTTTAAAAAGTAATAAAAATATGTATTTAACAATACAATCTTAGAAAAATACAAAAATATTATGACCCATTTAAAATTTTGAAGAGCCAATTAAATAAAAGGGAAAGTTTCATGATGAATGGAATAAATATTTCAAATGACAATGCTATCAACAAGTTTAACGAATTAAATATTTAATTTTTTTAAAAATATCGAAAATGATATGAAACTGGATTTTAGAATATGATAATTTTAATAAATATAAAACTAAAACTCAGGTAGTTGAAAAATCCTACACAAACTTGCTCATCGTAAGTGATATTTGCATCTGTTGTGTCAGTGGCATATTTAGTGTCAATATTTACATCCTCTCTATTGGTTTTTGTATTACTGAGACCAATTATTTTAGTTAGATAACTTCATGTTTCTAGAGATCCTTCATAAGGAAACATGTCCAAAGCATAACATGAAACATACAATCTCAAAGAGGTTTTTAAATTTTTATCCAATATGTTTCAAAGTTTTGAATTAATAAAATATAATGCACTAAATACTCTTTCATCTTTCATTGATCCAAAAATCATTGCTATAAAAATTAGATATAATTGTAAATATTTACTAATACTTTCCTATAGGATGCTACTAGGATAAAGTTTTTCCATAGCCATGTAATTGCCTCATTTTTTGTTGGTTCACTTAGAAGGTGATATTGTTCAAACATTGTAATTATGAAATGTGTTGACTGATATTCACTAAATCCTTTCCAAAAATACCTTTAATTTACACTCCATTTACCTCTACATATTTACTAAAATGGGTAATAAGAGAACCTATGTATTTGTGAAATAAATTGCTAATCAACTTTTGACCATTATCACTATTCCAAAATATGGGATTCACAACTACCATGACCTCAAAAAAATCATCCCTTTGAAAATGATCTATAATCTCAATAAATAAGTTTTTAAAAAGTAATCAATTTCATTCATGTTTTAGATATAATAGTATTATATAGAATACATGTTATAGGTAGTTCTTCAGTTTTAACTCTTACAAGATCAGGTCTTTTGTAAAAAGTGTGCATTGGTATCTCCTTACCATTAACCATGACACAAAGATGATCATTGATATTAAATTTAATATATCTTTCAAGATTATTAAAATCTATTAAAATTTTCCAAATACTAAAAATACGTCCCTAAAACTTTTTCATTTAAAGTGACTAATATATCTATAGATTGACATATTCATTTTCTCAACCATATGAAGTCAAAAATATAAATGGATCTCTCCTGAGCATGTTTCATTAAATAATTCATTTCCTTCAACATTGGGAGAATTTGATCCAAAAGGATTTCGAATAGTGACAAAACTATATGGTCTCAAATTTTCCCTAAAATATCTACATAGTGAAGATATTGTCAAGAGCTTTCTAATGCATTTTATGATTTGAAAATAGACTCTATATGCAGACGTTATGACATGTTGAAGTTTTTAGGCAATAGGGAAAAAGTGTGTAGGTATGGTGATTGGACATGCACCTGGTATGATAGATTATTGACATGTGGACCAATGAAATCCTCACATTTGGAGTGTCCACAATAGCTCCAAAACATTCTCCAAGATTTTATACAAATCCCACTTCCTAAGGCTTGAGAAATGGGATTAACTCCATGAATATCTCTTTCCCCAAAAATGTGGGAGATTTCCCATAGAAATGCATGAGAGGTTTATCCAAAGAGCAAGATATGAAGGGTGGTTTGACCCATTGACCCTCAACAACTTGTCAAACCCCATTTTGGGAGATAAGGCTAAGAATCTTAAATAAAGGCTTATACATGGGGATGGATAATGAAAAAATCCATAATTGGTGGGTTTTGAAAAATTATATAAACCCATAAACCTCATTTGTAAACTCATTCAAAGATAATTCTAAGAGCGCTCCAAGCTCTCATTTAACAAGTATTTGAAAACAAAGCTCTCACTTGCATTGTAACTCTTTCATTCAAAGGTTTTGGATCCAAGCATCCATCTAGGAGGAGAAATGGTTTTGATTGAGAGCTCTTCAAAAGAATTTGGTGGGAGCTATATTTGTAATAGAGAGTTAAAAAAAATCTTATAGCTTAGCCCTTTGCATAAAGAGTAATAAAGATTATAGATTAGCCTTTTGCATAAAGAGTAAGAAAGCTTGAAGCTTATCCCTTTGCATAGTAAGCAAGTTTGTATGTATTTAATATTAGATTAAAAATTATAGGCCTAGAGTTATTGAATAGACCTCTTTTGGTAGGGACATTACATAAAACTTGTGAAAGACAAGTAGAGCTAGATCCAGAGCAATAGCTAGAGGATGTTAAAACATTTATTTATAAATTGAGAACCCCTACTAGGGATTACATAGAAATCCATCTTGTATCAACATCTTTTAGTGGTTTTTTACCATCAGTCATTCCCATTGTAAATTTTTGGAACTCTAAAAATGTTTTTGGATTGATTGACATATAAGCATGTAAGTCGTGAATGAGCTATTCCACTTTTGTGACATTAAAAGATTTTCTAACTATTTTTTATGTAAGATTCATCATATGAGTCATGTAATGAATCAGAATCATATATGGGGAAACTGTTGTTTGGATTCAAACACACATACCATTTCTATGCCTCTACATAATTGATGCACCATCATCCCAAACCCACACAATATTTTTAGCTATTACATAGTCATCCATTCCAAATTTATATTTAAAATTAGATACAAAAAATTTGTGAAGGTTTTCAACATTAAAATTTTATACCATTTTATGAATTGCTAGTAGATGAGGCTACCTTGAATAGTTCTCAAAAATATAAACATGAATGCAAACCTAAGAAGTGTTGTCAATTGGTGTGACCTCATCAATGGAAAATGAGATGAACAATGAATTTTGAACTTTTTATTTCAAATCATCCTTAATAATTTTTTAGACATTTTGCCATTTCCCAAGCATTACTATCTAACCAATATGATTATGGAATATCAAGAAATCTATTATGTTAAAATAAAATATTATAATCTAAAAAAACATAAATAGGTCTTCCCTTTTTTAGAATTTGGTATATATTAGAGAATGGTATATATTTATCCTTTAGATGGGACTACATAACTTTTCCAAATTTTCCTTCGATTGTTACCCCTTTCTTAGCAAGATGTTTTTAAAATTTATTATCTTTTTAATACTTGTGTGCATATCTTACATGCATGCACTCTTCTACATTTTTTTGAGTATGTATTTTTGTTATCTATTCATCTAGGTGTTTCACTATCACATATATTTTTCCACAATGTTTTTCAATCATGTCCAACTTTAGTTGCATTCTATGTTCCTTTCCTAGTTTTTAACTACATATTGTATATCTTCATTTTGTTTGAGTTGTCAGGGGATCTAGCTCTACCAATTAGAGCACATATGATTACTTCTCGTATTAGCAATTAAACATGAAATTATACCATAATGATAAAGTAGCTAGAAACTTGAGACAACAAAGAATTTGAGAGACAATACACACTCTTGTATTAAATTTTACTAGAAGAAAATACAATAAGGAAGATGCCACTTCTTCCTTCACCTCAAAGGCTTGCCACACCTCAAGGCCTTCTTCCCTCTCTCTCTTGCTCAACACAACAACTCTAAAGCCTGAGTTATTATCCCTCCTTGAATGCTTCAGCTGATCTCCTTGACCTTACACCTATAGATCTCCTTGACCTTGCTTGCTTCAATGCTTTTACTTGCCTTCTTTAGAATAATTACAATACATGCCTTATGGGTATTTAAATAAGATCCCATGCTTACAAAAATAGAACTCTAGTTACAATAATTAGACACGCAACTTGTGACTATAATTAGTTGTTTGACATGCAAACACTCACTTCACTTAACTGACTATTCGTCAACAGTAGTTTTAGAAATACACAGGTGACCAACGTCAGTCCTTGCTTGTCTGGTGCTGTCGACGTCGACCGATTGTCTGCCATCACTGGTCTCCTTCTCCACTGCATCTGACCGACGTCGGTCATACTACCAACACCGGTGGCTCTGGTTCTTCAGCATCCTTCCTTGTGTCTGCAAACAGTTGAAGCTTTTAGCTCCACACCTTAACATGAGTATCATCAATATTTTCAAGATCTACAAGTTTAATGAAAGGAAATTTTGTTTCCTAATCCACCTTAAAGGACCTTCTAATTTTCCATCTACTTATCTTCCTTCATAAAGATTTATGTGGGGAGTTTTTAATTGAACTTTGTGTTTGATGAGAACCAACAATCTCTTTTGACACTTGTGTGTCATGATCATTGTCATAAAACATCTAGTTACAATTGATTGGTTTGTAGTGCAGATGATATCATTTAGTTAAGATAACCAATTTTAGTGTAGATGTTATCATTTGGTTAAACTAATTAGTTATAACATGGATGTTATTGTTTGGTTTAGTCAGTCAATTGTAACTTACATTCTATTATTTCACTATAGTCATTTAGTTGTGATATGGATTATATCATTTAGTTTTAGCTTTTCGTCTATTGGGTGCTTGTTTGATATTTTGGGTTGGTTGTCAAAAGTATATTTTGATGGTTACCCATGGCATTATATGTATTATATATTTGTTTCAAATTGAATGGTTAACTAAGAAATTGTTATAAATAGTTGGTGAGTTGACCCACAAAATAATTAACATTCCAAATTTTTAGGTGATCTAGACCTATGTAGTGACCCTAAAAAAAATTCCAAAAACAAATTGCAAAAAGTATAATATGCATGAATTGATGAATATTCACCACTAAAATTTACCTTGTGGAATACTTATGTTTTTCACATCATTTATGGTTATCCTTTGTGAAAGTATGATGAGGAGAAGAAGTGTTACCTCCTCCTTTGGGATGTTCATCTCTCTTTAGAGATGATTTTCATTCTTTCTAGATGCATTTCCCATGATTGAAAGGTTATCCCTTTCTTTATTGTAGCTTGCATTCACCATCATTGAGTGATGGTGTGTCATCTAATTATATGGGTTATTTTTGTAGAGATAATAAATTGGGATCTTATCTTGATACAACTATCTTGGAGCATTCTTAAACTTCTCCTTTGCCACTAACATATCTTAAAGTTACATAATGAGGTATTTCTTCAACCTCTATGGGATTAGTCATTCCCTAGCTATTTTGATGCCAAGTCCCTTTCCATCAAAACCCATCTTTATTAGAAATTTGGATCCAATACCCCAAGTATACTTATCAAATTCACTGAAATAAGTATTTACATCTCGATGGGAAGAAAGAGAACATGGTGAATTACTTATTATGCATACCTCAGTCATAGTTTTAACATCTATGGTAGAGGATGACCTCATTTGCTTGGTAGAATCTTATTTCTCCTCCACTCCACCATTTTAGAAATTTTCAAAAATATATTCCTTGGATTGTGATTTATATTTTTTAGGATTATGGAATGCAACCCTAGGTTGATAAAGAATTTAGTAATAAACCAAGGAATAAAATAGCACAATATCAACAATGAGTGAATTATAGAAAATTTAATTTATTTAAATATTTTATAAATAGAGATGAATTAGAAAAGGTGTAATTAGCTATAAAAATGACTGAGATAGACAAGTTTTAAGTTTAAAAGTGATGTAAGAGTAGGGCATAACATTATTAGTAGAGAATAGGTGTCAAAACCCTCTTCAAAAAATAACATGACACCCTTTACCAATAGTGAATTATACTATTGACATTCTATGTAATGCTAATGACCTTATATAGGTGGAATGGGGCAATTCTAGGAGAATGTTCAATCTATCTTAGGAATCTTGTATATGTGTGACCAAGACCTAGACCATCTTATGTTCTGTGTTTTGATTGATTTCACTATGAAACCCTAAGCCTCAATGTTTTAGAGGGTTTTAATGAACACAAGTGGAAGGAGAGTGGAATTAGGATGGTAATCTAGGTGTGAACTCAAAAACCCATGTGTTGAGAATTACTTATAAATCAATACCTTTAAATGGGATCAATCCCAATGCAGTTCTCCCAATCTAAGTGTTGGTGCAAGTGAGAGTGATACTAGTATACTTGGGTATGAATACTAATTTGAATGTTTTGATTGTGAATTGAGACTAGAAACCTAATTAAAATTAACCTATGGAATATTTTAGATGGATGTATGCATAAATAATGTAAATTAGGGATTAATAACTTTAATTTATATAATTATTTATAAGATTATTCATGAGAATTACCATCTAGGAATAAATGAAAGAGAGTGGTCTTTATATATTTTTTTAATTTTTTTTGAGACATGAAATGAGTTTAGGCTAACCCTAATATGCTTTGAGAAGTGGAAAAATATTCATCAGGGGAAAGGGAAGATAAGGGTCAATAGTTCTACCCCCTTTGCTAATAGTTCACTGTGTTATACACTAATGGGCCACATTATTATCTAAGTGGTTGGTATGTATGAAAAAGGATTAAGGATGCCTAGGTGATGGCTCAATGTGTTTCTTGGTATTTATAGTCATCATCAAGATGCACATAAAAATTGGAAAAGGATCAAAAGAGGCCTAAGATGGGTATGGGGATAAGCTAAGGATAGGGTGGTCTCAAGTGACACTCATTGCATTAAAATGACAATTTATATTACTAGATTCCCCCTACTTTATTATAGAAATATATCAAAGTGTAATTACTAGGATAAATGAATGAGAAATGCACTTGGCCTTATCTATGAGGTGAATTTGGTAAATGTGGTTCTGAGTCTTTGAATTGTACTCCATTATGTGTCTTAAAAATGAAACATATATGAATTAGTCCTTAGTAAATATCAAAATCAAAGACAAAATTAAGTAAATAGATGTGAGATTATGGGAGATAATAATTTGGTTAGTTTTAGTATGGGAGAGAGGAGTGAGTGAAGGAATTTTAAAATAGGGCATGGGTAGGAAGGATAATAGGAGGAATAAGGACACAAAGAAGATTTATATCCAAAAGGATTGGAGGTTACCTACATCATTAACATCATCCCCCAGTTTGAATAGTCCACTGGGTGGGAGAGAATCATGGTGGAATTTTGGCATGTGCTAAATATTAGAGCTGAAGATTTTGGGTAGGATCTAGTGGAAAAAACTAGAATGGATGATTTGTCAACATTGAGTGGTAAATCTATAGATTTAAGATTGTGTTTGGTAAAATGTTATACTGGCATAATCTTCATGATATAAAGGTGGTTTTATTCTAGTGTAATTAGAGTTAAATTATTGTTTCCTCCTTACAACATATCTACAAGACTTTGACTATGTTGGGTAAGATAATAGACTAGCAAAAGTTTAGAGTTTGATGCATGTTTCATCCTGAAGGGAGATTAGCCCATTTTGAGGGTTGGGTGGTATTGTATTCAAACTATGCTCCTATTTTATATTATTTTTTCCTATAGGAGCCTATTTCATATAAACTATTGGTTATTTATTTATCTCCCTCTCCCATTTAGAAAGGGAAGAAACTTGATTGTTTTATCTATTTTCCACCATGTACAAAGTTATTACTAGACTATTGAGGGGTTGACTATCTAGATTCAAGATCTAAAGGGAGTATATTTCCTTTTTATTTGATGTGAAACCCATGACTTGGGCCAAAGTTTTTTTGGCTTTCAAGGTGGATGTTATAGGACTCTTCTTCAATTCTATCTATCTTCTTAGGGATAGAACATTGTGGGCCTTGATGGAAGAAGTTAGAGGATTCCTTGTCAAAACATTCAAGGTTTGGTGGATGATAGAGGAATCTACCCCTTACTTTTATGTATGTTATAGGATTCCAATTTTTTATCTTTTTGAGAAGGGTGTATGTTAGAGGATTTCAACCCTATTTCTTTTGGTTTCTAGGTTTGGTCTTAAAATCTCTATGTATTGTTTACAAGTCAACTGGATTGTTGTGTGATGGTCATCGCAACCACTTTTATAGGAAGAGGTATGATGGTAGATAGATTTTCAAAGGTTTATTATCTATGTTAGAGGTACAATCACTAAGATGGGGGGATGAATCAATGATGGTAAACAATTTTAACTTAAATTCTAATTCTTTTAAACCCTTATTTATTACCACAAACCTTCATACAATATACAAGTCATTCATAACAATGAACAATATATAATATAAGATCATACACTCAACATAATATCTATGTGGGAAACCCTCTTGGGGAATGAAAACCACTCTCAATCCTATAAACACATGGATTACTTATATTATAAGATGATAAAAAACATGAGACTAGTCAAGTCCTTCTAACCAAAATTTAGTGAAACACCTATTTCACAAGGATTACCTACCCCTAAGATGATCAAGTCTTTCTAACCATGTTTTTGTCAATTCCTTCTAATAAGCTTTAGTGAAACACCTATTTTACAAGGAACACCTACCCCTAAGATGATCAAGTCCTAACTACCTCTTGGTCAATTCCTTCTGACCTAGATGTTGAGTACCCTCCCAACACCTATAAAATGAACATCTCCTAATCATTGATTTCCTACTAATCTAATTGAGAAATAATGTATACCATCCCCCTTCACTTCTTCACATAGCCATACACATCTAAAACCACATTTTTGATCACTTTAGACCTCTTTTCTCATCCTCAATCTTCAAATCTATAAGAAAATTATCCTTAGCATCAAAAATATGACCTATAGGTCATACACAATCATCAACCTTCTATGATCTAAAACCCATCCACTGGGCACACTCGCTCCACAACTCTCACAACCACCTCTTCTCATAGGTCACTCATACAAGCCTAGAAACCGTTACATTTGGTTTCACCTTTTATAGAGTCTCCATGATTATTATCATGTTCAAAACCTTCTTTTTCAGCTACAACAGATGCCTTCACTCTTAAGTCATCTACATGGGCCACCTTTAAGCACAACCCTCTTTCAAATGGGTCTAAGTTACCTTTTAGGTCCTATGAAGACCCATTCACCTTTTTGACACTTCTACAAGTAAAATTAAGAACAAAATAACCCTTTACATTATATATGGACCCATGACATATATTCTATAGGTCTTATTTAATTAATAACAACCATCACAACACCCTTCTACTAAAGCTCAATTTGCTCAAACAACATTTTGTCACATAGTCACCATGAACAAACACATAATCACCTTATAATCATTTATTCATATTAAATATGGATTATTCAAACCTCCAAAATCTATATATATGGTCCTCATGGAGTATAAAACACTCTCTAATAGTTATCTCATCTTGAAACATCAAAATACCATCAAGAACAACTCAATTACCCTTCTTGGGTTACTTACAGAGCATGAATAAACACATAATCAATATTTAGAGATTAGTAAATTTGATAGTATAAATAATTAGACCTTAAAATACATATTTATGGATGTGTCTTTAATTCCTATACAACTTTTCTTTTTACACCATGGTCAAATTATGAATATATCAAAATTTATGGCACAAAAACTACAAACTAGTCTTCCCTCACAAATTCAAATATTTGAATTCCAATGGTCATTGAGAAACTGTTAAACTTTGAACACTATGTCAACATATCATGTCCTTACATCTTATATCAAATATGCACCATTGATTTTATTAAAACTTTAACTTAGATAAACTCTTAAACAATGAACATGTTGACCTCATCTGGTGCACCCTTAAAAGATTCACTAAATGCGTATTGCTGATCTCTATAGATCAGCAAGGTCTTTATCTTGTAGTGTTCACCATTATATCTTGCTCAAAACTCTTGAGATTATGACACTTGATACCCTCACATGCCTTATGATCACTTTACTAATAATCCCTTGTGATTTTTCCACTTGGTAGTCTTGTATGCATTGCTAACTCTTTGATTTGTCCCGTATCATTGATCTTTATCAGTATAAACTACCACTCACCATTGATCTTCTACCAGACTAGAGACCTTGTGACACTTGTCACCTGTGCATGCAACCTTTGACATATTGACTTTCACATGCATATTTAGATCAATATCATGAATTAATGTGCACCATTAGATATACTGACTAGATGAATTAAAACTTCAACTAGGTTTATCTTGATGATCTCCGACCCATCACAGTCTGTAACTACAAATTTAAAGATTTATATCTCAATCTATAAGACACTTCAAGACTACAAAAATTTAGGGTACATTATTTTCACTATAGGCAACATCACCATGAATTTTTTTCCCACTATTGAATTTTTAAGTACCTTTAATAAATTCACTAATTTTTTGGATCATACATGTCTACATGATGTGCAATGATGGTCTGGCTAAGTATGGGAACATAGTAAATTTTTTTTGAGAAGCCAACTTTTCCCCTTAATAACTTTTTATGTGCTTAATTACATAACCTAAAATTTGAACCATATGATTTCCTTACATAAGGGGATCCATCCATATATCAATCTAATCCTATAACCTTCACATGTGTGACATATAATGTCATCAATATGCCTACTCATATTTTTCTGCCACAAAACCAACTATACCTAGATGAACATAAGGAAGAACCAAATTAAAACTATGAACTTACATAATCTCTCCAATCATCCTTGACCTCTGATAGGACCCATTGCATATCCTCAAATCACTATAATCATTTCTAAACATCCTTAACCATGCCAAAATTAAATATCAACTAATCTTACTTCAATCATACTAAGACAAGCACACTACACACTTTGTCATTGACACTTAGACTATAAAGACACTTCATACACTCACCTAGAAACCTACAAAACATCACTAAAAAATCTTCAAAAATTTCCCCCTTTGTCATTTATGTCAAAACCAATCATATAGCTCACCTTCTTTCTATCTCTTTAAATAATCTCACAATAAAAACCTTCTCCCCCTTTGAAAAATGAAAAAGTGGGCACTAACTGATCCTGAGGACCTAAAATACCATCAACGAGAGAGAAATAACTTATAAAGATGATACAAACAACCTCTTACCTTGAGCCTACATCTTCTTTGCCTTGATAACTTCTTCTTGCTTCATACCAACACTTTATTCAACCAAGCATTGAAACCAATGAAGAAAGAACACAAAAAAAACATTGAAATTTGATGGAACTCACTAAGAAACATCTGAGAGGGAGTCCCCCTAAGATTTTTAAGCCATTTCACCTTTTGAAAATCTTTAGATCTTTACACACCATGAATAACCACCACATAGTATTAATAGCCTTCTCTCTCAAGCCACCTCTAGAGAAATCTCATGAACTTATTGCTCCCCTTAACCAAAATACCTTTTATTGATTCATAGAGAAAGAAATGACACCCAATCTTTATCTTAGATATTCAAATGTAGATTTTGACAATGGTTTGGTCATAATATCTACATGTTACTCTTTTGTAGGCACATAATCCAACTTAACACTTTGATTACTCACTTATTCTCTCAAGAAATGATATATAATAAGAATGTGTTTAGTTTTTAAGTGCATAACATGATTCTTTGAGATATTAATTGCACTAGTATTATCACAATAGATAGGACAAGGTCCATTTTATATTACCTTATAATCTTCCAAAGTTTGTTTCATCCACATGACTTGCATGCAACAAGAGGTACCTATTATATACTTAGCTTCTATATTTGATAGAGACATTAATTATTAATTTTTACTTAGCCAAGACACTGAATATTCCCTCTTAAAGAAGATCCCACCTCTGGTACTCCTCTTATCATCCACACATCTAGCCCAATTTACATCAGTATATGATTTCAAAGTGAATTATTTACTCCTAGGATACCATAAACCATACTCTATGGTGCCTTTGAGATACCTCAAGCTCTTTTTGACTAGTTTCAAGTGAGAATCTCTAGGATCATATTGAAACCTTTGTACAAGACCAACTACTTACATGATATTAGGCCTAGAAGTAGTAGAGTACAAAAGACATCCAATCATGGATATATACAAGGTTTGATCAAATTTTTGTGAGTTATCAAATTTACTTAACTTACATCCTATATCATCAAAGTACCCATTGATTTACAATCCATCATTTCAAACTTCCTTAACATATCCTTGATGTATTTAGCTTTTGAAATGGATATCCCTACATCAAGTTGGTTAATCTACAATCTTGAGAATAAATAAATTTCTCCCAAAATTGACATTTCAAACTTATTCCTCATAGTATTTACAAACTCTCTACTCATATTATCATTTTCACATCCAAAAACTATGTCATCAACATATACAACCACTATAAATAAATGATTTCCTTTTGTCTTAATGTATAAATTACTATCAACTACCCTATTTTTAAAACCTTAACTCAAAAGATACTTATCTAACATATCATACCAATCTCTAGGATCTTGTTTAAGACCATAAAGATCCTTCTTTAGTTTACACACAAAATCTCTATTATTTGACATGAATTATCCTTCAATTAACTCAATGTAAACTTCTTCTTCTAAGTTACCATTCTAGAATGTAGATTTCACATCCATTTGGTATACCTTAAAACCTTTGAAAATTTCATATGCTAAGAAGAGTCTAATTACTTCCATTCTTACCATAGGATCAAAAGTTTCATCAAAATATATTCCTTTAACTTAGGCATATCCTTTACACACCAATTTAGTTTTGTTCCTTGTGACTTCTCCTTTTTCATTCATCTTGTTTTTGAAAACCCACTTGGTACCTATCACATTTTTATCTTTTGGTCTAAGAAATAAATATCATATTTCATTATTTATTATTTAATCAAGTTATTCATCCATTTCACCAATCCAAATTTCATCTTTGCTAGCTTCCATGAATATTTTGGGTTCAATCATGGATAACAGAGATAAGTCTTGTTGCTTTTGATAGATCAACATTCTGATTTTAGTCTGCAAACCTGAACTAACATTTATAATAACTTAAGAAATTGGATGATCTTTATGAATTCTTCTAGATGGAGCTTTAGAGTCTTGTGTTTCTTCCTCCTCTTCATCTTCATCATTTTTTTGAATAGATAACTCATCATTTTTTGCAATAGAATTATAATTTGAGTCACTTACCTATAATTTTGGCCTCTTAACTCTACTTGTCTCATCTATCCTTACATTTGAAACTTCAACTATCTTGTGAAGTATTTTATTGAAATACTTATAAAAATTATTGATAGAAGAGTAACCTAAAAAGATGCCCTTATTAGACCTTGAATCAAATTTTCCAAGATTTTCTTCATCTCTTTTGATGAAGCACCTGCTCCCAAACACTCTAAAATGTTTGAAATTAGTTGTTTTATTCTTCCATAACTTATAAGGAGTCTTATCAACATTTACTCTAATTTAACACTTGTTTAGGATGTAAATTAAAGTGTTATCTACCTATTCCCAATAACCATCTGATAATTTGGAATCTTGAAGCATAGTTCTACTCATCTCTTGAGTAGTCTTATTCTTCCTTTCAACAACACCATTTTTTTTGGTGTTCTGGCAGTAGAATATTGTCTCCTTATCCATTATTTATCACAAAGATAATCAAATTCATGAGACCAAAACTCACCTCCTCTATCTAATCTTACACACTTGATCTTTGATCCTTTATAATTTTCCACAAGCACTTTAAATGCCATAAATCTTACAAAAGCTTCTAATTTTTCTTTAAGAAAAGATATCCAAGTCATCCTAGTAAAATCATCAATGAGAAGCATGAAATATATATTAACTTGAATACTTTGAGTTATCATAGGTCCATATAGATTATTTTGGATGAAATATAATGGATTTTGGTGGAGAACTCCATGGATTTGTATCTTCTTTAGGTTTTCTTCTCATGAAGACATGATTTGAAAAGATAATGAGGAATCTTATAAATCTTGGGCATATGCCTTACCAACCCATTTAAACCGATCATTACCATATTTTAAAAATTTATATGTCCAAGCCTTCTATGCCAAAGCCAACTTTCTTCCAATTAACTCATGAATCACTCCTCTTTGGATTCATGTAATACATACATATTATTATCTATTTTATATAAATTTGCAACTAATTTGCTAGCCTTTCTTACTTCACATACATCATCATGAAAAGTAACAACATTTCTTTGATTCCACATTTATCTCACACTTAAAATATTATGTTTCAACCCTTATATATATAAGACATTCTTAGTTCTAGTATGGCCATTATCCAAACTCAAAATACCTTTTCTAACTATGTTAGTAGATTTATTTTCACCATATCTCACTGAAATTGGGTTGGTTTTCTTGAGAGAGATAAACTTGCTCTTGTATCCTATCATATTATTTGAGCATACACTATTTATGAACCATCTCTTGTTTCCATCTTCTTGAGTATGCAAGGCTACCTGAATAAACATTGACTCTTTCTTTGGTGGACCACTTGAATTTTGCTTCTTTTCTTCTTCAATCTTAGACTTAATCTTCTTGAGCCATTTGATGGTGTCAATGACTTATATATCCTTTTTCCAAAAATCTCTTTTGTAGTTCTTAGCCATATGACCTTGTTGATTATAATTATAGCATATTATATTCTTTTTTATCTCTAGAGAGAAAGCACAATCCCTATATCTATGACCAATTTGATTAAAAAATAAGCAATACCCATTGAAGACATTGTTCATATTTGTACTTCCTTTCTCTTAACCATTACCGATACATGAATTTTCATTCTTGACCCTTTTGGTGGAGCTAAAATACTTTTTGTCATTGGATAAGAGAACATCTAAGTAAGTCATGAATTTATTTTGAAAATGTTCCACCCTTTGGTTAAGACATTTATCCATCATGACATGAAGATTATTGATTATTACTTCTAGATCTTTCAGTTATGCCTTCACATCATACATGCTTGAATTGACATTTGTTAAAGCACATAATAGTTTATCTTGAAGAAAATCCATATCCTCTTTGTTAGCCATTGTACCCTTGATCACCTTCAAGTGGTTAAACTTGTAAGGACCAACTCTGATACCAATTGTTAGAGGTAAAATCACTAAGGGAGGGGGGTAAATCAGTGATGGAAAAATATTTCAACTTCAATTCCAATTATTTTAAACCCTTATTCGATTACCACAAGCATTCATAGAATATACAAGTCATTCATAATAATAAAAAATAGATAATTCAATATCATATAAATAACACAAGATCTATGTGGGAAACCCTCTTGATGAATGAAACCCAATCCCAAGCCTACAAACACATGGACTACTTGTATTATAAGATGATCACAAACATGAGACTAGTTAAGTCCTTCTAACTAGAATTTAGTAAAATAAATGTTTCACAAGGAGCACGTACCCCTAAGATGATCAACTCCTTTTGACCACCTTTTGGTCAAGTTATCTGATTGGATTTAGTTAAACACATGTTTCACAAGGAGAACCTATGCCTAAGATGATCAAGTCCTTCTAACCACTTCTTGGTAAATTCCTTCTAATCTAGATGTTTAGTACCCTCCCAAAACCTATTAAATGGACATCTCCTGATCATTTATTGCCTACCAATTTTATGGAGAAATAATATATATCATCCCCCTTTACTTCTTCACACAACCACACACATCCAAAACCACCTTTTGGATCACTCTAGACCTTTTTTCTCATCCTTAATCTTCAAAATTGTAAGAGCACTATCCTTGACATCAAAAATATGACCTATAGGTCATACATACAATAATCAACCTACTCTGATTTACAAACCATCCACTGGGCACACTTATTCCATAACTCTCACAACCACTTCTTCTCACAAGTCACTCATACAAGCCTAAAAACATCACATTAAGTTTCACCTTTTATAGAGTTTCATGATTATTATCATGTTTTTAACCTTCCTTATCAGCTACAATACATGCCTTCACTCTTAAGGCATCTACATGGGTCACCTTTAAGCACAACCCTCTTTTAAATAGGCCTAAGTCACCTTTTAGGTCCTATGAAGACCCATTCACATTTTTGACGCTTCCTCAAGCAAAATTTATAAAACAATAACACTTTAAAAATACATGGACCCATGATACACATTATATAGGTCTTATTTAAGTGATAAAAACCATCACATCAGCCTTATACTAAATCTCAATTCACTCAAATAACATTATGTGCACATAGTCACCATGAATAAACACACAATCATCTTATAAACAATTATTCATACTGAATTTGGCTTGGTCAAACTTAAAAAATCCATAAAAATGGTTCTTATGGATTCTAACATCACTCTTTTATAGTTATCTCATCTTATAACATTGAAATACCATCAAGATCAACTCAATTACCTTTCTTGGGTTACTTGCAAAGCATGAATAAACACTAGTCAATATTTGGAGCTCAATAACCTTGACTATATAAACAATTAGACCTTAAAATACATGTTTATGAATGTAAATTTAAGTCCTCTACAAATTTTCTTTTTACACCATGGTCAAATTATGCATATATTAAAAGTTATGGCACAAAAACTATAGATTGGTCTTTCCTCGCAAATTCAAATATGTGAATTCCAATGGTCACTAAGAAACTATTAAACTTTGAACACTATGCCAACATCTCATGTCCTCAAATTTTATATCAAATACACACCATCAATATTATTTGAAATTTAACTTGAATAAAATTTCAAACAATGAACATGTTGACCTCATCTCATGCACCCTTGTAATATTAACTAAAGTGCATCATCGATCTTTACGAATCAGCCAGGTCTTTATTTTGTAGTGCTCACCATTATAAATTGTTTATAACTCTTGAGATTATGACACTTGACACCTTCACATACCTTTTAATCATTTTATTGATAGTTCCTTTTTCTTGTACCAGTCTTACATGTATTATTGACTCTTTAACTTGTCCTGTACCATTGATCTTTGTTAATACGAACTACCACTCATCATTGATCTTATACTAGACTAGAGAGCTTATGACACTTGTCACCTATGCATACAACCTTTGAAATATTAAATCTTAGGTGTACGATTGGATCAAGATCATAAATTAATATGTACCATTAGATCTACTAACTAGATGAATTCAAACTTCAACTAGGTTTATCTCGATAGTCTTTGACCCATCAGAGCCTAAAATTACAACTTTAAAGATTTATATCTCAAGTTAAAAGACACTTAAAGACTTCAAAACTTTAGGGTACATTATTGTAACTATAGTAAAAATCACCATGAAAAAATTTACCCATTTTTAACTTTATAAGTACCTATAATAAATGCATAAACTTGATGGATCACACATGTCTACATGATGTAGAATGACAGTCTAGCTAAGTATGGGAACATAGTAAATTCTATCTGAGAAGCTAACTTTGCACCTTAATAAATTTATTTCACTCAATTTCATGACCTAAAATTTAAACTATATGATATCCTTACATAGGTTAATCCATCCATATATCAAGTTGTTCCTAGAACCTTCACACGTGTGAAATATAATGTCATTAATATGCCTACTTAGATTTTTTTGACACATAACCAACTATACCTAGATGAACATAATGAAGAAATTAATCAAAACCATGCACTTTCACAATATTTCCAATCATCCTTGACCTATAAAAGGACCCTTTTCACATCCTCAAATCACCATACTAATCCCTAAACATCGTTAACCATGTCAAAACTAAAAATCAACCAAGCCTACTTCAAGAATACTAGGACAAACACACTAAACACTTTGTCATTGAAACTTAGACTATCAACACAATTCATCCACTCACTTGGACACCTCCATGACATCAGTAACAACACTCCCAAGCTAAAATAGAGACAAAAGTGATTTATAATGGGCTGAAGATTCCTAATTTATATCAATATTTTACTAAATTATTGAGGATGAGTTGGATAGTTCTTTACTATGATTTAGTTGTTATTTAGATTAGGGGGTTTTAAGGACCTCTATTTGTGATTTAGTTATATGGAGGTTATGTGGATGCTTAAAAGAGGTAGAATATTAGTGAAATATTGTCTGATCCTAGGTGGATTTTTTTCTATAGTAGAGGTTTTGGGGAAACTCTACCAAGGTGTGACAGTCATTATTTATATATTTTATTTATAGAGGAGTTTCCTTCCTTGATGATAAGGTTATGGGATCCTTAAAACCCTTTTGGTGATATGGTTATGGGATTCTTCAAACCCTCTCATTGTTCAAATGACTTATATCAAGCTATTATTATATTTTTGAGTATGATTTATTTATTGCCTTGTTATGATTTAGCTATTGTTTAGCTTAGTGGGTATGCAGGCTCACTAGTTGTGATCTAATTGTGTAGATACTATGTTGATGCTTCAAGGATATAGAATATTATCATAAGATAATTTATTTTTGACTAGTTTTTATTCTATAATACAATTTTTAGGGAATCTCCATCGAAGGGTAATAATCATTGTCTATATTTTCTATTTATCAACAAGTTGCCTTCCTCATCTTTTTAAGGTTATGGCATCATTCAAACCCTCTTGCCATAGTTGTGGGATACATCAAACCCTATCATTATTTGAGTTACTATTTTTTGGTATACTTCAAATCATGTTGTTGTGCATGACATGGTTATGGGACCCTTAAAATCCTATTATTGTGAATTATCACCATTTTAGAATCCTTAAACCCTCTTTGTTGTGGGACCATTGTTCAAAACCCTTCTTTTTGGATGTGGGTCCATTAATCAAATAACTCAATTTTTTGGTTCATAGCTCCAATTTCAAAAGAGTTTACCCTCTCAAATAAAATAGTAAAAAAACATGAGAGAGAGGAAAGGAATGAATACACCTCATTGGTATGTGAACCAATGAAAAAACTTAGTGAAATAATGTTTTTGCATGTATGTGGTGATCAAATGATGAATATATTAGAATAAGTTGATAGATTTCACAATCCCCATATGTTGGTGTCTCAACAACTCAATCTGGCCTTGACTCCATCATTGCCCACCCTTATTTAGTGGATCATAATCTATGAATAACTTGTATTGGACTAATGAATTATCTAACCCTCTTATGTAGGTGGCTCAAAAACTCTATTAGGTCATGAATCCATCATTTACTACCCATGTGTAGTAGAATAAACTAAAACTATGTGGTGTCATAAATCTATAAAAGATGGCTATAGGTCACTCAGGAACTTTAAAATGTATAACAACTAAGGGGCCACTCAAGAAATTTGAAATGTAAAACATCATAAGGGCCCCTTGAGAACTCAAACTTAGGAATGACAAATATTTTATATAGAATAAGTCATTCATCTTGTGTAATCTTATTATCATTCCATATAAGAGAACTGGTGCAAAATTGAGCATATGGAAACAATGTGTCACACACATGCCTCCAATTATGATATGTTTTCATATGGATTCTGAACTAAGTTCTATTAATCTATGTTTATGCATATCTAAAATTAAAATGGGAGTGATCATGTCATGCAAGATTACCCCAATCTAATCAAACCTATGTAATTCTATGTAAAAAATAAATATATAATAAACATTTATGATAACCTATGAGTGAGATTGTGCAAATATGAACTGTTCATGTTTTACATTTTTATAATTCTATAATTTTTTATTTTTAAGGCTACTGGAGAATAACATGATGGGTGGTCTATATAACATTGCACTCTTGGTAGTATACTACACTATTATTCAAAAGTGTTGTTTCTAAGAAAAATTGAGACTAACCTATGTATGACTATATTTCACTATGTTTTCCTGAGTTTTAGCTCTATAATATGTCTTTGCATGCTAAAAATTATTTTTAGGTGCTCACTAGGATGGACTAAGCTCTATGATAAATACCTATGAATGCCCCCAATTTTGAGGGATGTTATTGAACCTTTGTAATAATTGTCTTCAAAATAAAATCTATGCATCATGTATTTTAGACTAAAAATTTATGATATATGTGTGATAAAATCATATAATGTGTATATATGACATTAAAATGTAAAAATGATTGAGCATAAGTTGGAAATGTATGATTTATGTTATATCTAGCATTCATAAGGTTGTCAAGATAGATATAATAATGTAAGAATGTCTATGAACAAAAAATATGATTATAATCTAAGTAAACTACTTGGGGAGATGGGGCATGATGTCCATCAAGGCACACAAGAAGGAAGGGGAGATGTATGAGTTCGCTCATGGCATCACAAACTAAATGTGAAAGAAACAATTAAGAGATAAGTGTCATGGGCATGACACATACATGGAAGCATAGATACAAACACATGAGGGATGTAAAGTAGGCGAAGGGACCATAATATAAGGGACATGGAACATGTCACTAAGTCTAAGAAAAGTAACACATATAAGTACATTTTCAAATGTCTATATACGTAAAAGAGAATGAAATTTTGGCTTAAAGCCACATGGAAGGACATGTTCAAATGTCCACATACATAATCAATAAGCATACATAAGGATAAGGGCACATGTCCAAAGCATAACATCAATGAAAGGACAATGGAATATTCAAATACCCTTGAGTATATGTAGATCAAAGAGACACAATCAAATCTAGACTAGTTAAGCTAAAAATGAAAGTATGCATAATCATGTGGTACAAATCCATATAAGATAAAATATGCACATAAGATGAGTTTATAGTAGTATTAGTTAGCAAAAAATTAATGTATTATAGGATGATCAATATCAATATATATCAATTCTAAATATATGATATGGAGTATAGAAAGATATAGCCTAACAAATCAAAAGTTGTGTTTATGATGTCCTTAATAGGATAATATATTAATTCAAAATTAGTGTATGTGTATGTGCCTCCAATGGGCAGATAATAGTAAATATGGATCTATTTAGAGGAATAGAGTCCTATATTAATTTTTGAACACTTGAAGGGAAAAATTTAAGCATGTATGTATGATAAAACTAACTACACTAACATAGATATCATATGTAGTAACTAGTAAATAGAAGGACTATAAATATTGAAATTAATACAATCTAAATTTTGTATTTTCAGAGAAATATTTGAAATTTTTTTAAATTTTTGAACATATTATATATTTGTTTATGTGTTTTTTTAGTATAATCTATGTACAAGGAATATAAAAATGAAACTATGTACAAAGAGAAGGATATTGGAAATTATGTACAAGTAAATTGGAATAAAGAAACTATGCACAAGTAGTTTATGAGTTATTTATATATATAATCTCTATAGATGCATGATGTTCATTATATTATTCATTACCTTGCCATTAAGTGAAGCTATATGGTATACCTTGGAGCTAATATTTTATATGATTAAGTACGGGCCAAGCCAATTTGGTTTGAAATTTCCTTTTGTCTCTTCTTTGGAATTGATGTTTATGAGGTTCTCTTTTATAATGAGATCATTGAATTCAAATTATCTGCTATGAACATGGATATTGTATGCATTTTGGATTAATTCATGGCATGCTCTGAGGTGCTATGTGACTTAGATAAGTGTGTGATCCAATTGTTCTAACTCATGAAGACATCTCTTTGTATTAATCATCTATAATAAACCCTTTGAGGGATACTCATATGGATGGAACTTATAATTATAATGGGATAACTACTTCAATTTCATACAATATTGAATAATGATTAGCTCATGTCAGTGTGTAAATACTATTATAGTAAGCCCATAGTGCATATATAAGCTGATTATGCTAATCATCACCAAATTTGGTAACTATTTTTCTCAAGATATTGTTAATTATCTTATTTTTAGCTTTTACTTGGCCATTACCATATGGGTAGATAGGAGGATATAATGTGTGTCAAAAATTATATTTAGCATAAAATTTATTCATTATTTTGTTCTTAAAATAGGTTATATTATCTGTAATGATGGACACTGGTAGGCTGAATTAGGAAATGATGTTTGTCATGAGAAAGTGGCATGTATCTTCTCCTATTTTGGATTGATATGGAATACCTTCCACCCACATAGTAAATTATTATATAGATGTAATGATGAATTTTAGACCCCATGTTAATTCTATATTGATTTTATGAATTAGATCAAATCCCAATAGCATGAATGGCCATGGAGAGACAATAGGTTATAATTATTGTGAAGAACATGGTCTATATTTCTATTTCATTAACATTTATCACATAATTTATCATATTATTGATATTAGTTCCATGGTGGTCCAATAATACCCTTGCCAAAGTAATTTTTGTGACATTACTTTTCCACTAAAATGGCCACCACATTTATTATATTGTACTTGGCTAATGAGCAACTTAGCTTCTTTGGATGTGAAAAATCAAAGTAAGTGTCCATCAAAATATTTATTAAATAATTCCCCACTGATGATGATGTAACAAATGGAATTTATCTATAATTTATGCTTATCATTCCTAGTGAAATTATCTAGCATGATATATTTATGTAACCATTTTGATGCCTCTGTATTATGTGCAGTGGATAAAAATGATAGAGTTATGAGATCATCATGGGATACCATGGTAACTATAATTGTGTAATAGTGAATATAACTTGATCATAATTTATGTCAATAAGGATTAATGATGTCCCACTTGTCCATCAGCATGATGATTATCTTTTAGAGGAATATTTTCAATAGAGAAGTATTCAAATTAAGCATGCAGATATTGAACCTTATTCTTGTATGAAATTAAGCATTATTACTTAGTTTGGTAGACATCTATTACTTGATTAACAACCAAATTTAAATCCCCATAGACCTTAATAGGTTTTACTTAGAGATCTTGAGCTACATAAAGGCCAAGGATAAGTGCCTTATATTCTATGATATTATTTGTGCACGAGAAACTTAATCGATATGAAAGTGGCATTATTTTCCCAAGTGGAGTGACAAAGACAATTAAAAATCTAATTCTTGATGCACATATATAACCATCAAATAAAATTATCCATGTGTCAAAACTAATGTTGTAAGATGTGAAATCATCTTAAAAATTATCATTGATAAGATTAGTATCTAATAGGGCCACTGTTACCAATTGCTCTTCAATTATTTAGCCCTTTATCAATTTTTGCAATATGATTTTTAGATTGAATTATGTGAGTATCATTACCCATTTAGCTATATGTCTAGAGATATGAAGTTTTGATATAAGAAATTTTAAAGGATTCACTTTTATAATAACATGTGTCTCATTATTGATCATATAGTGCTAGAGTTTTTGAGTAGAAAATATGAGTGTCAAATAGAGTTTTACCATTGCAGAATAATTTTGTTCATAATAAAAAAGTTTATGACTAATGCAATAAATAGCTTGATCTTTCTATAGGTCATCATGTTATGCCAAGAGTGCACCAAGTACATGATCAATCAAAAAAATGAAAAGGAGAAGTAGTTGTAGGAGGAGACAATTCCATTATAGCTTTGAATTTATTTGGATCTACCTCGATGTTGTGTTGGGATATTATAAATCTTAATAAATTACTGAATGTGACACCAAAGATGTATTTCTTGGGATTTAGTCATACATTATTGTCTCAACCTTTCAAAAATTTCTTGTAAATCTATTGCATGACATTGTTTCTCTTTTTATTTAGCTACTAAGTCATCAATTATTTTATGAATTATATCATTAAAAATATGGTTCATAGTTTATTGGTATGTTACTCTAGCATTATTTAATCCAAAAGGCATGAGTATATATCAAAATGTGCCCCATGGTGTGATAAAAGAAGTTTTTTCTTGATCCTCTTCAACTATCTTGATTTGATTATAACTGGAAAAACCATCCATTAAAGATAGAATTTCATATCTTGATGTAGAGTCTACTATCATATCAATGTTAGGTATAGAAAATCATCCTTAGGACATTATTATTTAATTCTATAGAATTGGAACAACATCAAATTTGGCCATTAATATTAGAAACTAATACAATGTTAGATACCCATTTGGGGTGAGCAACTAGTTGAATGAAGCCTACATCAAGGACATAATAGATCTAATATTTGATTAAAAGAGCCACTTTAAGACGATTTTTCAATTTTTTTGTCTAACTATATTTTCATCTAGGTAGAGTGTAATTTGTGTACTATGATTGAAGGATTGATGCCTAGCATATATGAATAGGACTAATTTTTTTTAGGGAAGTCTTTTAAAGTCTATCAAATATCTATATCATCTTCTTTACATAGTGTGGCAGCTAATAATAATATGTGAGGATCAGTGTCTTTTCCATAATTGAATTTAGTTATCTCTTCGTTAAGTAATGTAGATCGATCGGTGGTGTAAGGTGTTATAGGTAGGGTTCCATCTATGTTAGCTAGGATATCATCTAAATTTTATAAACTCTCATCAAAGTATGCCTAGGAATTTTTAGAATGATGAAACCTATTATTATAATATAAGGAAGGGAGATCCTCCTATGCCCAAAATAATTATAAGAGAGTTTCTTCATTAGCAAATTCATTAAGAGTGAATAGATGTGGAGATATAATATCATCAATAAGGTCAAGGTACACAACTGAGAATGTTTAGATATGATTTATTGTACTATCTATCCATGGAATAGATGGACAAAACACTATATGCTGAGAATCATGGTGATAAGACCTAGCATTAGATGTGGTATCCTTATATCCAATTACCTACCTACTTTTTTGATCAGATGCCTCAACAAGATTAATAATTACTTGTTCATGTTTTCTAAGGCCTTATCCTATGTAGCTTATTTTTTTGAAATTTGTTTTTAAAAATAGAGAATTAAATTTATTATCATGTACTCTTGAGGTGTCTATGGGAGTCATATGTGAACTCTAAATAGTATAATATATACGTGCTATAGTAAAATCCATGTAAAGAATATTTTTGTGTGTAGACTCTATATTTTGATAATATTTGAATGGTTCGTGATCCATAGGGCATGTGTATATATAACCTTTGTAATGTAACTTTAAACATGAAAGTAAATTTGAGGGGACTGTATGCATATTATGAATCCAAGGTCTCCCAAACAATGTTGTAATTAAGATCATTGGGCATAACTTGATATGTTGTAGTAGTGTTCTAGGTCATAATGTAAGATTTAGTGTTATTTGACCCAAAAATTTGCATGAAATATTATCAAATCCTCAGATGTTCATATCAAAATGAGCTAAACCCTTAGCATGTATATTAAGAAGTCAAAGATAATTTAGATATTATAAATGTTTAACCCTGGTCTATTGTCAACTAACACTTGCTTGACACCCACATTGCTAATTCACAACTAGATATAAAGAGGTAGATGTTGATTTATGATGTGTTGAGGTGGGAGATCTTCTTTTGTGAAGGAAATATGCACTTTTGTCCATTTCATAGTATTGATTATAGAAGCAACATAATATGGCTCTATTATGATTAGTACCCTAGTGTTTTAGAGTGTTGCATACAAGACATATTTTTATGTGTTAGAATGTTTTATAAGATATAAAATGGAAACTATGGATGGAGGGAAACTAATATAATCAACAAAATTATATCCATGGATTTTACTAACCTGCCCTACTTTGGGACCCCTTATAGACATCATATCATAGACTGCAATGTCTACTATGAACATAGAGCTAGTAGTAGAAGTGGGGTAATAACTAAATGGGTAGGGTTAGGAAGTAGTAGGGATAAGAGAAATCACTGATGTTATCTTATGTCTAGTATATATAGGTAAGGAATCAAAGTGAACCAAAGAGCAAAGGGCATCTAAAGTAGATGTATTTTAGATGATGTGTTTTTTTATCTTATGTATTATATCCTTTATGTGTGTAATGATATATGGCCTGATTGAATTCCACATAAGAGAAAAATAACATGCTAGAGATATTATGAAAATTTATATTAAAAATTAATAAATAACATCTATCATTATTATAATGATTAGACAAAATAAAATAAAAGGATATATGGATCTAAAATCTAAGTATGAGGTTTTAGAAGGCTAGAAACATAAACCCTAAAGATAGGATAGGGTTAGGGCCCTATTCAAAATAAGTTAGGCTCACTAAATGATTTATATTTTTTAGGATTATGAAATGTAACCCTAGGTTGATAAAGAACTAAGTACTAAATAAGGGAATAAAATACTATAGTATCAAAAACCATTGATTTGCATAATAATTGATTTATTTGACTATTATATATATATTAATGAATTAGAAAAGGTGTACCTAGCTGGAAAATATGACTAAGATGGACAAGTGGTGGGATGTGAAGTGATGCAAGAGTAGAGAAGAGCATCATTATAAGAGAGCATGTGTCATAACCCTATTTAGATAATAGAATGACCCTATTTACCAATAACACATTGCACTATTGACCTTTTGTGCAGTGATAATGACCTTGTATAAGAGGAATGGTGTAATTCTAGGAATTTTTTTGATCTATATTGGGAAGCCTACATATGTGTGATCAAGACCTATATCGTTGCCTATTCTATGCTTTAACTAATTTCACTATCAAAACCTAAGCATCAATTTTTGTTATGGTTCTAATGAACACAAGTGGAAGGCAAGTGGAATTAGTATGGTAGGTTGGTCATGACCTCAAGACGCCATGTGATGAACACTACCTACATACTAATACCTTGAAATTGGATCAATCCCAATGTATTTCTCCCAATTTAAGTGTTGGTACAAGTGAGAGTGGTGTTAGTATGCCTAAGTATGAATGGAAATTTGAATGCTTTGAGTGTGAATTGAGACTAAAAATCTGATTAAAACTTAGATCTAGGCTATTGTAGATGGATGTATGCATAAATAAGGGTAAATAAGGATCAATAACTTTAATTTTCATAACTATTTTTGAGTTTGTTCATGAGAATTACCATCTATGGGATACATGAATGAGAGTGGTCTTTATATAGTATTATGATGCTTATCGATACATGAAATTAGTCTAAGATGACCCTAAGACACTTTAAAAAGTGGAAATATGTTTGTTAATGGAAAGGTAAGATAAGGTTCGATAACATTTCCCCTTTTTGCAATAGTGCAATATGTTATAGACTAATGGGGTTGCAATATTATCTAAGTGTCGAGCACGTGTTAAAAAAGATCAAGGATGCCTAGTTGTCAGATCAATATGGCTCTTGGTATATCTAGGCATGGGTTAGATGCACATAAAATATATAAAAGGATTAAAATAGGACCTAAAGTATGTCTAGGGCTAAGCTAAGGATAGGGTGGTCTCAAGTGAGACTCATTGCATTAAAATGACATTTTACATGACTATAGATTGCAACTCAAGTTGTAAATCCTAAATGATTCCTATGAGAAATTATCCCTCAAACATCACTTGATCTCATATATCTTTAATTTAATCCTACAAAGGCTATAATTTTCATCTTAATCCATATTTTTCCTCCTAAAACTATTGGTTTATGATTTCAAGCTCTTGAAGCCTTTCTCTCTTCATAACTTTGCCCATGGTTATACTTTTATAACCAAGAAACCTACACTTCCAAACTACAAATGGAATAATCTCAGAAAAATTAGAAAAGGTTTTATCAAACCTTTGTAAAACTACCATGATACCAAAATTTATCTAAAAAATGGTAGTTTATGCATAAGCTCACTAAAAACCCAGTTACTGTATACTTTAATGACTTCTCATTTTCTTATCTTTTTACATGAAAATTGGATTTAATGATTAAAATTTAATATTTAAAAACTAAAATTAAAAATAATTTCTAAATAATAGAGACAATCCACAAACTAATTTGATAACAAAGTTCACCCAGAATCAAACTACATCTCAAGGTTCACTCAAACACTGAACCAATCAATTAAAATGATGCAAAAGATACCATTTCTTACATAAAATTCTCCTAATAAGGGGATCTCAATCTAAAAATAAGTTTTTTTATATCCTACAATAAGTTTTACTCTGAATTTGATTTGGATTTGGCTCTGACTCTTCCAGACCATCTCTTATTTGTCTCTCCCAAACAAGGGTCTACACAAGTTCTCTATAATGTCTCTTGGAGGTATGTGAAATGGCTCTTGGCCTATAATTGTTATTACAAAAATATAAATATACACACTATATTTGTCTCCCAATAAGGGAATTAAATTTCCCTATAATGTCTCTAGGGAGTCTTTTCAATGGGCTCTTTGCCTTCAATGTGCTACTCATGTAATATCATACATAGAACTTTTGCTTTCTCCTCTTGTTATTCTTTATAAGGGCTTAAAGCTTAAAAGCTTTCTTGTGTGTCTATAATTAAAATATTGAGCATTTTATAGTGTTTACAAGGTATTTTATTTATGGGTTAAATATTTATCCTTTTTTCGTAGGGTTAGGGATTCAAACATCCCTTAGAATATGCCTCATATCCTTTGTTTTTAGAAAGAAATTCCAAAATTAAAGGATAAATACAAAGTCTTGAATTTAGTTTTCCAAATATGATATACCTTGTTGTTGGGCCTTAAAAATAGACCAAGTGAGGTGAAGGGTTTGGGCCCAACCTAATTCCCACACATTATTTTATGAAAAGGCTATTTTGGCACTTCAAATAATGTTTTATCTCACTTTGGTGGGGATAACAATCAAAAGTTATTTAAGACATAAACTTCATCCCTTGTAACTTGGTCATGAGACCATGTATTGCGTGGAACTTAACTTGAAACTCATATCTCTTGGTGGATATTTATGAATTCCATGTTGAAGGTTATGATTGGTCCACATGTTATGTCATATAGGTCTAGTTAGCTGATGATGTCAAGCCTTAAATTTCACATGTGATGTTTGTTTGACCCTGTACAAAATGCATTAGAAATATTTTGATGAGATATTCAATGTTTGGATATTTTTGGTAAGATTTCATACCATTTTATTTATTTAGAAATGTATATCCTCCCAAATTAGGTATCAGCATATATATTTCTACCATAATTTTGTATCTGAATCATATAACTATGAATTTGGCCAATTTAGAATTTGAATGTGTAGAGGAAATGTTTATCATAACATGTACCCAATATATATGAATAAATATGAAAATTAATATAAGTTCCAATGTGGCGGACATGTTTCTAAATCATGCCCCCATTGTAATCTAGGTATGTTAAATATTGGATAAGTGTGGAGAGCATGTTTCCAAATCTACCCCCACTATAATTGGGGTATGTTGAATACTAAATAAGTGTGGAGAACAAGTTTCTAAAACATGCCCCCACTAAATCTGAAAATGTGACAAATGTGGAGAACATGTTTTGAAAACATGCCCCCACTACAATCTAAATCTGTGAAATAATGTGGAATTCATGCCTTTATGGCATGCCCCCACTAATATGCCACCCATTTTGAGGTAAGGGGAAGTATAAAATGGTAGTAACCTTACCTTAAAAGGATAATATAACTATATAATCTTTGTATGAACCATGTATCATATAAAAGGAACATGTCTAGGTAGATATGTAATTTAAGTACAAAGAATGTGATCACATCAAGTCCTAAGATGTATGATGTAAATCATGGCAATGTCTATATAGTAACAATATAGGATCAATAATAAATAAATCACACACAAGATCACTCAAAATCAAACCAAAAGATAATTGTCCAAGGATACCACAAATAAGGGGCATGTTTAAATGCCACGTAATTGAAGGGACATGACTTAGTCAAATGTACACAATATCAAGAATGACATATTCAATTGTTAATAGAATAAAGGATGAAATACTAAAATGTTGAAGATGTAAAAAAGGCATGGGGGCCATATATAATGGATCATATTCAAATTCTCAAAAAATAAAAATGAGATCCTCAAGGAATTTCAAAAATGAAAATTATAAGCAAGCAACATAAGCACATCATATTAATCCCTGTATATATGTGTTAGTAAATTTTTTTAAGTACCTAGCATATAAATTATATTTTGAATAATATAATCAAGGATAATGGTATGTGTAATTACATAATATCAAACATGATAATTTAAATTAAACATAAAATGATATAACCTGGATGTATCATGATCAAATAAGTGGATGTCCCCAATGTCCATATGATATGAGTAGAGGGAAGGCCCAACATCTAAAAGTCAATAGATCATGTATTTGTGTATGCATGTATCACACTAAAAGTATGTGTGAAACATGTGTACACATAAATAAATGATATGATATGTACTAATATGTAACTAACAACATAGATGCCAAGGAGTTAATAGAACATGTAAATTTTGAATTTTTTTTTGGATTTTGCTTTTTTTTTTTTGGTATTTTTGGTATATTTGAGAGTTGTGAAAATAAGACATGCATAAGGAAAAGTGATACCAAGATATAATTTACTCATCAAGGAGATGTTTCTATGAAGGCTCTGTATCATGTGTTTCATATTCATATGTTTTGTAATTAGTATCATCAAGATTATACCAATCCTATGTGGTATTAAGATCATACCAATCTTATGTGTTATTATTTTAGGAAAGATGTAATGTCTTAGGTTATTATTGAACTTGTGAGATATATTTTTTATCATCTAAATGTGAATAAGTAACTACCCCATATTGTGGTTTCACTTTTTCTAGTATTCCATTACTTGTATTTGTGCGAACCTTAGATGTCAATACCTTATGCATATCTTGAGATCTATGGTGTATCTTACATTTATCTATATTTGGTTCTATACTTTTTGGAGATGGATTCAATCGATATATACGAGATCCTATAGGTATAAATAGATCACATGGTGAGGTATTGAGTGGATCAAAACAAATTTTTCTCAATTGTCCATATGCCACATTGGTATTAGGAATAATATCACCACTATCATAATCATTTAAAATTGTGTCCTTTTGTTATTTGGTATTGATCAAAAAATGGATATCACATAGTTTTAGTTTTTTGTGTTTTGAATATTATTATTTCCTTTGGTAATGGTATTTTCTCTATTTCTTTATTCATTTGACCCTTCTCTTACTTTAAATTATCTTTGGGTAACCATATTTTTTATTTTGACACTTGTGTTTTAGGAGAAGTACTCATAATGTGAGTAGTTTTCTTGAGTGATGTATCAATGTTAGGATCACCACTATCTTTAAGACTTTGAATTTTTGTCTTTAATGCAAAACAATAATATATATGATGTCCATGCATTCTATGATATGCACATTAGTACTTATATCTCCTTATAGTATGTAGAGGAGCTAATTGAATCACCTTTTTTGAGGCATGTATCTTAAAGTTTCACTTGGAATATTATAATTGTTTTGGTCACTTTTTGAATCACTTATTCTAGATGTATTTTATTTTATATTTTCATTTGGGTTAAAATCCCTGTTTAGCACAAAATTGGTTGATGAGGATGCAAACACATGATTAACACTAACATGTGTTAGATTTTTTAGGTATGTGATATGATTTTAAAACAATGAGATATTTTAAATGAAATTATTTTTACACTCTTATATTGACTTACTCATAAGGATGATTTGGTCTTTTAAGGATTCACAAGCACACACCCTATGTACCTCAGATTGAACATGAATACATATACCATCTACCTTACCCCTTGAAGGAGTGATATCATTAACATAGTTAGAGGGATGGTAGATATCATCATCCTTAGGTTTAGGTAGAAATAAAAGTTCATTTTTAACCATTTTAAATGTTCTAAAAACTAATATGATAATAATAAAGAAGAGACATATAAATGCTAACATTCCAACATGATAAAATAAGGATATAGAAAGTTTAGACTACTTTTTAAGTTTTTTGAGAATTTGAGATAATATTTTTTTATAAAAATAAGAAATGAGATGAACCCAAAAAAATAGGGAAACAAAATTACAATGAATGACCTATATATCTATTTTTACTTAAAATGGTAAAATATAAAATTTGAAAAATCCATATACTATTTTGGAAAAAAATGAGATTTTTGTCTACATCAACATAGTTATGAAAAACCTCTAAGGAATTTTAAAATTGATCTATTATGATATGAAATAGACCAAATAATGTAGTATGCTTCATAAACAAAACCCTAGATATTCCCAATAAAGAATCATAAATTTTAATATAAAATCATTTTAAATATCAAAGAGAGTTTTTAAAATAAAAGATTATTTTTTATGAAACATATAAATAAATTATAAAACAAACACACTATTCACCTTAGATGTTAATATTTACTAAAAATAATAAATTTTAAAACTTGAAAACTACATAACAAAATTTTGAAAATAAAGAGGTTTTTGAGTATACCAATCTGAGTAGAAAATACTTATATTTTTTTTAAAAATGGATCTATTTGAAAGAATAAATGTTATAATCAAGTAATAATCAACTTTCAAGTATATGCACATGAAGCCCTTGTAATAAGAAGAGTGTAAAACCCTAGGATAAAATTTCATATCTAAAAATCAATCACAACAAGTTAAAACCCTAAGAGGTTAGAAACCTTAGATCAGATGGAAAAATTGCATCCACATGAATCAAGTTCACCAAATGTTTAATCCTAAAATATGGATTGGGTAATATATGGATAAAGGGGTAGAGATATCCTAGGGCACAAGGGTGATAAATTATCTCTATAACAAGCCATTTAATTTCAAAACCCACATAAAACATATATTAAATTTATTATGTTGAGATATGCTAAAAATGGAAATTAAAACTATCTTATTTATTAAAATGATAAAAAAACAAGATAATTAGTTGGTTAAAATAATAATATAGATATGTATTTATAATAAACAAGAAGTAGGTTGGAAAAGGATTATGGATCAATCATCAATTTCTATAAAATTTCTCTTTGTAGCTACAAACACTTATGTTGGCCTGGGACGGTTGTGTCAATGCTTATGTCTAGATCAAGCGCATGTGTCTATTATGGAATAATTTTTGAAACTAGATGCAACTACCTAGATGCTTATATGTTTTATTTTATCTTCACTCTAATATATTCATATTTGGGTCATTGATTTTTGCTCCTGATCAAATGAGAAGACCTTGGTTATTCATCTTCATAGTGGCTATATGAAAAATGGATTAGTGGGCACATGGTGTCAAGATTATCCAAAGACCTGTCTATCAATTAGTGTTGCCTACATATCCAATACTCTAAATAAGGCCTCAGACTTATGTATTTATCCCCTATGTGTGGGCTTATATGTGCATGAGGATGCAGTGTGTGATAATCAAGTACATGGAGTGCCCTAGATTGTAACTTAAAAAATGTGGCTCATGGGATGCTCCTTCTGTACTTCATACCTATATATGTGTTTTTCTTATGATTGATATGGAAATAGGATAAAATAAAAAAGCTTTTACTCACTTGAGTGCTTAATTGAATATCTTTTTCAAGTTGCCTTATGAGTAATTTGGTTTATACTGGGTCTTTTCTAGGTGTGGAATGAATGAGGATCAATCATGTATTTAAACCAATCCTTTTGGAGAATATATTACATTAAATAACTTAAGAAGACCATAGGAATATGTTTTATTTTTATATTAGATGACTTTATGGCATTGGACACTTGTGTTAGGTCAGGACACCTACATCAACATAGGTATCTGATTGGGACACAAGTGTCTAAGAAGTAGAAAAGTGGGTACAAGTACATAACTTGAAAATATTGAATATAATTAGGTTTACACCATTTTGGGTAAGACATAAGGCTTGGCTCATTAGAATGACATTCATCAAACTAATAGATAAGCAATGAGCATAGAGAGATAGTAGATGTGAGCCTTTCGATAGAGGGAAAGGTCTAAAACTAAGAGGAACAACCAAGGTTTATATTTTTCAAGTGTACAAGAATGAGGGTCTATATAATTCATAAATTTTATCTACACAAGGGGAATCAAGGCTTTCACATCAATCAAGGCAAAGGGTTACACATAATAACATGTATAAGTAGTTAATATGTAAGAATGAGCTAGTAGCATGTTGCCAAGGGTGTACACTATAATGAGACTATTATGAAGTATGTATTATGGTAGAGTATATTTCATGTATGTCTAGATCAAAATAAAAATAAAAATGTAAGGGCCAAGTGTGAATAAATACAAAGGCTATAATAATGGTCAGTGTAATAGAATATGAGTGCATGTATGTAAAAATAAAATTTTAGAATAGATGAACAATTAGAAAAGAATCAAGAGTCTATGTAAATATAGCTATGTGTGATGAACTAATATAAGTAATAACTCCAACCATTTGGAAGAAATAAATGTGCGCACTATGGATCATCTTGATTAATTTAATTTTGATCTTTTACCTATGATATTATATTATTAGAAATATTTATGTTGGCATGATTGGCACTACATTCGATATATTTCATAGAATATGTATACAAAATTGTATCATGTGTTAATTTTTTTTTATTAGTTATAACATCTTTTTTATCATGAGAAGTATATGAATAAATAGATTTACTCTTGTTTTTTTAATCAAATGGAGTTAACATTATCTTTGTGATTAAATTGAATGCAACCTTTGTTTTTATTAATATGTGCCCCTATTAAATTTAACCTTGATCCTTCATGTACAACATTATATGTGTTCATATCAATAATAATTTTGAATGCAATATGACACACTTTTGAAGTAAACATTACTATTAACTTGATTAATCCCATACATGTTTTAGATGTAGTAGTCTGATCTATGTGTTGTAGACATTATCCAAGTGATACAAAAAATTATGTACTAAAAAAATTATGCTCTTGGTAGTCCATAACCTTGACATTAGTATAGTGCTTGACATTTATGTGAGTGGTTTTAGTGAAAGGATCTTGATATGAGGAAGGGTTTGTATTTGCCTCATTTTAAACCATACTTTTGAAATTAGCCTATTTAATTATGTCTTGCTTATTTTGAGTCTATTTTTCCTCTTTTAATTTAGTAATTTATCTTCTAATAACTTCTATTGATTTAACTCCTCTTGTTATAACTTTTCCTTTTCAGTTTATTCCCTTTCTAACTTTCTAGTTCTAATTGTTCCTTTTTTGACCTTTCTTTCTATACTTTTGCATGTTGTAACTTTTCTTTTTCCTCTGATTCTTTAGGAGATGTAATTATAGTGTGAGTGAGTTTATTGATTTATTTATCTAGTATAAGATCACCACTATGAATCATAATTTGTATTTTATTCTTCAAAGCCAAAAAAAATATCCATATGATGTCCACATATTGTATTATATTCACAATAGTAATCTGATCTCATTAGAGGATGCATAAGAGGTAATGTGGTCAAATTATTTGAAAGAATTTCCATTAAAATCATATTTAATCTCTTTGTATATGTGATATTATTTTCAATAGATGTGATCCTTAAATTGAAATATTTATTTTGCTTTTTTAACTCCTCTATGGATATTCTCATAGTGAGTAATTGATCTGGATTGAATATGCATTCAAATACCATTAGAAAGGATTGTGGGAGCTAGATGTCAATGAGAGAAATATAAAACCCTATGAGTTCAACCTTAACTCTTTGGATAGTGATAGCATGAACCTTCTTAGATATAAAGTAAATATCATCACCTTGATGAAAGGTGTGAAGAATAATAGAAGAATCCATAGGAAACTAGTTAGGGTTTTGAGGATATTTAGGCATATAAAGCATATAAAACCCCATAATACCAAAAATAAGGATATCCCTTAAGATAAAAGGGATCATAAAGGAATAAGTCTAAAATAAAGATCTTTAAGCTTAAATTTGAAACCCTATAAGGATGAAACCTCAAAGGAAAACCTAGAGTTTGTCACTGTTCAATATGTGTATGGGTTCAGCAATATGTTTTAACCTAATTTGGATTAATGGGTGAAGATTAATCTAATTAAGATATAACTTTAAAATATAATTCATATCAATAGGTATGTCATAAAAGCATACTTTTGAATGAAAAATATTGAGTTTGATTCTTGTACTTTAACAAGGGCATATGCTAAATATGGTAAGTATTAAAGAGATCATGATCCTTAGATTTTAAAGTTGAATATTTAATTATGACTATGTTCTAGAAGTGAAAATTAAGGATAAGCATATTTGTGGTTCACTCAGTTCTAGAACTAATCTGATTTCTGGTTAGGTTAATTCCATAAGATAGGGTTAGTATCATTGGTAACTAGTGACCTATTATTTGATAATAACCTATATGGAATTATGGCACATTGGCCCCAAATTTTGGATAAGTATTGTCCATTTTGGCATAGAACCAATGTGATGTAAAATAAACATGGTAAGAAAAGACCATGGCATAGAACTTGGGAGGTGAAAAATAACCATGGCATAAAACCTATAGGGCACAAGAGGATAATGATATAGATAGACCAACATGAGAGGACTCAGTCAAAGAAGAATTAGTCACAAGGAACCTAAGAACATATGACTTAGAACTAAATTGAAAGATTAGGGAGTGCATGGGAAGTGGGAATAGTTAAGGGAATGATTCATACGGGACACCCAAAGCTTATTTATAGGAAGTTTTGCACTAGCCCACAAGGAGAGAAACACACGACAGTAAAGATCTAGCATACAACATGGATATAGGGGGCACAAAGGCTCAAATCCTTAGGATAAGAGTTTGTTGAATGCCATGACTCCTAGTCCATTGGGAGTTTATTAGATAATTACTCAAGTCATTAATGATTGTACACACTTGGTCAGGGATAAATAAGTATAAATACCCTTATTATAAAGGATTATTGAGATGATGATGATGATGATGATGATGATGATCATGGATGTAATGTTAATGTTGATGCTTAAGCTTAATATATGAAGTTGTGAGTTTTTATCAATATTATTGTGCTCATGATGAATGATGTCATGAGTTACTTAGCATGAATTATGGCACATTATTTCTTTTATAATAAGTAACTCTGAAACTACAATATTGATAATCTATATAATTATGGTAGTAAAATTTAAAAATCCAAGGATTGTAATAGTCTATATTTGAATTTATGGAATATATAATTGAAAACATGTTAAGCATAAAGAATATAACTAAGTATAACTATGAAACAAAAACCTATAGGAATTGGTCTTAAGCTACACACTTTGAGTGAGCATGCAAGACCTTAGTCTTGTATGAAATGGATATGCTAGCTCATTGAGCTAGACTTCTACATCAAAACTATATTTACAATATAAAAACTTAACATTTTGGTTTTATTTTTGAGATGCGAAGCATTTTATACTCAATCATGGAGACTTTTTAACCACATTACTCTTGAGAATATAGAAAAATAGATTACCAATGTTGAAGATAACTTTGTAATTCCTTACCTTGAACCAAGAGTTTTGGCACGATAGTGGGTAGAGAATAATATCTATAGCACATTGTACAAAACATTCTTTTCTAAGATCCCAATTCAATTACACACTTGGCTCTCTGCATATGCTCAATGATGGTTCTAAACCTTGGGAGAAGAGAGTCTTGGACCCTAGAGTGATAAATAGATTTAGCATGACTTGGAACCCCATGGATGTGATCTATCAACATTTGGTGGAGATTATTTTTGAACAACTAAATTATGGAGTACATTGTAACCACCTATTCATGTCCTAAAGAAGTCAAGTTTTATTTCCTCCAAGAACTATGTGGCTGTTACATTAGGCATTTTGCCTTAGAAATCAAAAAGTTATTTATTGATTTGGGACTTGAGACTATGCCAATGGAGGGCTAAATATTTATATCCATGAGATAAAAAATTGGGAGGGGAGTAAAAATAAGTTGGTAAAATATTATGATTTTGGAATATTAGCCATTTAGTGGGAATTGTGCAAGTATAAGTATGATGAATATTAGTAAAGGATTATGAGAGTTAGTGGCATGGGATGGGACCAAGAAAACTCAAGAAGTGTTATCATGACTTTCAAGGGAGTGGAGACACACAAAGAGGATCCCATTAATTTTGATACATGCCCTATGCCTCTAATATCATATGAAGGAGACACTAGTTGGATGGTGGTAACTGAAGAACCTAGTCTGAACCAACCAGGCTCCCCAACCATAGTGCATGCTCATTCTCTTAAGTCAAACAAAGTACACATATGTAATTGGGACATAAATAGTGTGGAATAAGAAAATGAGCTAGTAAAGGATATTGAAACTCATCCATTTGACATACATACATACCTAACACTTTTATTCCTCCTTCAAAGGAATTACATGGCATAATCAGGGATGCTTGGTGGGCTTGGCCCTCAAAGTGGATAGAGTACAAGCCCAAGTTTGGTCAATCATATATCTATTGTGCCCCATGTCATGAGAATTATTGGTGGAGGCATTAGAGGAGGATTAGGAAGAGGCATAAGAGGAATTAGTGTACTTCCACCTTAAGGGATAGGGGTTGGAGGTTCACAACAGCCACTAGTTTAGGCACCTCATCCAATAATAGTGTATTATGAAATGACACTTCATTTAATAGAATATTGAGGCACGGATAATAAAGTCGAGCATGTCCATAAATGTGAACTTATTTGGAGATCACATGACATCACCTCTTCTAATCACAAGGCCACACAATTTTCAACTACACTTATAGAGTGTGCATGTAAATGGTATATGAATTTCAACCCTCAACAAGTGGTGGTTAACTTTGATAAACTTAAAGTAGCCTTCTTTTAGGAGTTTGACATTCTTGAATTTGAACAACAAAGTATAGCCATGTTGAAGGACACAAAAGAGGGACTTACTAAAAGTGTATGAGATTACGATGCAATGTTCAATATGCTACTGCATAAACTATCATTTGAGATTAGCGTTACTCATCATGCACAATGGTTTATGGGAGGATTATTACTACCTTTTTTATGAACCTTATCTCATAATAATTTCACTAACCCACACAAAACCTTAAAAGCTAACCTTCGTATTGAAGTAGTTGAAAGTGTTGATACTAGGATTAGTCCATTTATAAAATTTTAGATAGCTTTAATGGCATCATAACTTGATAAGTTAATAGCTAATAGTGCACATGATTAAGCCTTAGAAGCTACCCTTCATACTAAAGTATTTGAAAGTGTCGATACTAGGATTAGTCCATTTATAGAATATTAGATAGATTTAATGGCATCATAACTTGATAAGTTAATAGCCAATAGTGCACATGATACATGTAGTAGTATTTGGTGCACTGACTGTGAATCTAATGGGCATACATGGAATAACTACCCACGTAAGAACATTTGCAAAATGCATAAATAAATGTGTGAAATTTTTCATGAAGAACATGATGTATGCTATTTTTTACTTTTGCAATGAGCAACTCACTAAAATGTATCTAAATATTACAAGATCTATGATGCCTATACTCATGACACTAATGACTATCATTTAATTAGTGACATTCATGAAGCATGATTGCATGACATACACCAAACCTCTATGGTACATAATTAAGACAATGATGGGTACCTTGGCTAAAGATGAGCATGAGGATGAGGAAGTGGTCCCTTTCCATCCAAGACATGTTAAAAATGTGGATCCCTAGACCACTATCAAAGAGATTGTCTATAATATCCAACATGTACTTTTTATAAAAATCACCATGAGGTGGAGTGTCCTAACTTGTATGAATCTATCATTAAGGAGAAAAATGAAAAGGGTGTTGGAATGATACAATTTGAGAAACTAAATTATCATGCATGTTTAGGCACCCTAACTTTTCAATAGGTGAATATTAACACATGCAGTGGATAGTCACAATCCACCTCTAATCCTAATGAGAAAGTGCAACATGAAGAACCATGAGCAATAAAATATCCAGATGCCTAACAATAGAAAGATGTCCTCTAGGAAATCATGACATTAGTGTGAGAATTCTAAGGTGAAATCCAATTTTTAAAAGATAGAGAAGCAATCAAGTGTGTTGATATATATAAAGTATCTAAACCAAAAAGTGTGGCACGTGATGACTTCTATGAACTATGAAAGCACATGTTGGATAAGGATATTATCCCATAGTTGAGTGTTTGGCTTAAGAATCAAGAAAAATTACCAATTAAGGTTCAACCTCAAGTTACCAAGTAGATTGAGGATCATCTCCTAAATCATGCTCGATGTCAGGGCATTCCTTTTCCCTCTACTCCTCTAGAAGATAGAGTGATACTAGTCAATGTTGATATAGATGGATGGGTAATCTGAGATATCCTAGTTGACACTAGTGTAGAAGTAAATGTCCTTAACAAAGATCCCTAGATAAATATGGCTGTCTAGTGCTAAAACCTTTACCTCATGTCAATTTATGTCAAATAATACTCATGCACTACCCATTGGGGTCCTCAAGAATGGAATAGTTGACATACTTGGAGTACCCTTCAAAGCAAATTTTGAGGTTCTATAACTAGCTGAAGATGATGATTACCCCACTCTATTGGGAAGACCTTGGTGCTATGAGAATAATGCAGACTTGAGTTATAATAAATTTTAAATTAGTTTTGAAAAATATGATCAACATGTTGTTATTCCACTAGATCATGCATAAGGACCTCCTTACTAGAGCCTATCAATGTCAATGAAGATATAAACCATATATATATAATGTTACTGCAAGGAATGATGAGCTAAAATATCCCACACTAGATAGTATTATTTGATGGTCAAACACTCAATCTCTTTTTAACACTATAATAAATGCTTGTAATTTTTGGGTACATGGTGACTATGACCTTATTGGATGAGTGTGTAATACCATAAATAGTCAGGAGAATGTCCCACACCCACTTAACAAGCATCACAAGTTTGTTCATCTTATTAGAATAGTAATAAAAGGACCACTGGTAGGTCCACCATTAGAAATATTAGATGAATCTCCATGATTCCATGGACAAATAGAGGTATGTGACTTCATACAATGCTTTAAAGCATTTTATGAGACTAAAAGTGATCATATGAGATCATTAATGCACCTCTTTGATGTAATTGTCGCAAGGTGGTGGCACATCCATCATGAGTGAATCCTTTATTAGGATCAAGTATGTTCTAATTTGCATCATTAGTCATACCATGATAATAAGGTTATGGGATCAATTAGTTATAGTAGCATACAAGCACCAAAACCTCACATTGAAGCATGCCAAATAATGTGGAGGGATGAAGCGACATACTTACCAGAGTAATTATGGGTTAGTGTATTTTATGGAATGTTATGAACTTGGGCATTGGTATGGTATGTTAATTAAGAGTGACACATGGGTACCAAGTTCTGGTATCTATTGAAGGAGAGAATGAAGTCAGAACTATCCTATTCTTCACCAAAGATGGATTTGTGCCTCACTCTCCAAGCCATGCAGTGGTTATAGGTGACCCAAGTCCCCTAAAAGACCATTTGAGGAGTATTCATCATGACCCTATGGAGGTCCTACACCTCATCAATGAATCATCAACACAAATTTCCATGCCAAAACTAGTCCTTGATAAGGGTAGGTGCAAATAAATACGTTTAGTCAAACAAAATATAGTGTTTCACATGGAAGAAGGTGAAGGATCTAAATCACATGACACTTTGTTAAACTATTTGGATGCCCCTACAAGCTATGACATAATATTTTTTCATGATACCAATACTAATATAGACAACCCTTACAATGGGCCCATTTAGACTATTTAGTGTAATATTGGCACAAAGTAAGAACCAAAGATGGCTACGATATGAAATTACTACACTAAAATAAAAATTTCAAAAATATTTGAGTTGCTAAAAGGATATGAGGATGTCTTTCCCAAAAATTATAGAAAAATAAAGGGAGTCCACCCATCCTTGGTAAAAATGCATATCAAGATAGTTGAAGGTGTTCGACTAGTTAGAAAATAGCCATATATAATGAATCCTAATATATGGGCACGAGTCAAAGAGGAAATTGATAGCATGCTGCACACTGGAGTAATCACCCTAATTGATGAATTTGAATGAATCTTCCCCATGGTGATTAGTATCAATAAGGATGGCCATATCCATATTTTCATGGACTACCAAGGGTTTAATGCATCTTGTGTCAATAATCCCTTCCGTATGCCATTCATAGAGGAGATCCTTGAAGGTGTTAGTTGATGTAAGGTATATACCTTCATAGATGGATTTTTGAGATACCATCAAGTTCATATAGCTAAAGAGAACCAACCCAAGATAATGTTTACCATCAAATGGGGATATTTTTCATACACTATCATGCCTTTTAGGTTGAAGAATGCCCCAATAGTATTTTCATGAATATCAATTACAACTTTTAAGGACTTCATTAACAAGTTCCTTCAAGTCTATTTGGATGTTTGGACAATTTATGGTCTAATCAAGGACCATTTTTCTAACCAGAGGCTTATGCTTGAGGGTTTTTAGGTCTTACAAATATCATTAAATTTAAATAAGTACCTATTTACTACACCATTTGGTGTGCTATTAGGACATATTATATGTAAAAGACTTCTGGTAGACCTAGTGAAGGTGTCTATCATTCTTTGCCTCTTAATGCCCGCAACCCAATATGAGGTCCACCCCTTTTTGGGCCATACCAGTTACTATAGAAATTTCATCTATGGATATGCAAATATTATCACAGCTTTGGAGAAACTCCTAAATCATAATGAACATTTCATATGGATGAGTTCTTATAAAGAATCTTTTGAAACACTAAAGGACAAATTGGTCATTGATCCTATCCTCTAGTTTTTGAATTAGACAAAACCATTCCACATCCATGTTGATGCAATCCTTGCATAACCAATTCTTGATGCTTTGAAGTACCTTGTTAATAAACTTGTGCTACATAGATGGATCTATCACTAGATAGTGTTTTTCCAAGAGTTCTAATTTTTTGTCATGGTAAAACTTGGGCAAGCCAACTGTGGACCTGACCACTTGTCCCAAATTAAGTTTTTATAACCCTTGCACACCATTGAAGATGAGTTACCTAATTATGAAATATTATGTGTCACCCTTTTCTTGAGGATTTTGAGGATATTTCTATTTTTTTACCTCTAATTCAATGCTTGATTGTCTCACTCCCCAGGCCAAGAAGTAACTCACAGTCTGCACTATACCATTTTAACTCATAGGAGGAGATCTTTACTATTGGGTTCTTTTAGATAATTTCACTATGGCATTGAAACTTGTTCCTAACAAGATAGTGCACTAGCCTTATCGCATGATAGATAAGTCTCGCATGCTCACTTGAAGTAGGTAGTGAAAGACTAGTTCCCAAAGGCTTTGAAGCATAATGTTATATGTTTGTTCATCTCTCATAACACAAATATTAAGTTATTAAATACCATAAATATACCACTATTATCCTTATTGTTATATATTTAACTACTATGATAATTAGGATCACCATTACTATTAAATAGTTTCAATAAGAGAAAAAGATACCCATGACTTAGAAATAAAACATATTCATTATTCAACACTTAGAATGTTCACAAATCATCACACAATATGGAAAACACTAAATATTCATTGATTTCTTAAAAAATTACAAGACATAATGTTGTATCTATTCTCCAAAGGACCATCCATGCAAATGCTTACAATAGGGTTTTTTATACTTGTTTTGCCCTAACTAAGTGTCATTATTCTAACTATCATGAACAATAAGGACATAGACTCCAAACAGGTTGAGTCATGGCTCTTACAACTATTTTTTCTTATAGACTCAGGCCTTTACATCCATAGATACTTTTTCTATGCTATATTTTGGTGGCCAAGTATACCATTCCTCATAGGTTGGTATAGAACCTCTAATCAGTGGGGTTGAAGTGTCCTACTTGAGTTTCTCTTCTAATTTCTCCTGCATCCATTGCATTTTACTTTTGATGCACTCTCCTAGTCTTTTGATTTTTATTTTGAGTCCTCTATTCTTGGTTCCCTCATGACACATTCTCTTGACTGGGTCCTCTCATGTTGGGTATCCTATGCCTTTATCCTTCCATTCCAGGCACATTTCATGCCATGATACTCCTGCGTGCCACAATCCTCTCACACCATGGTCCTCCTATGCCATGCTAGTAATTACATCAAAATGGATAATGGTCCCTCCATGCTATGTACTAGAAATGGAAAAATAATTATTAAAAATTTATGGGTCAACATCACCCCACATTAATTGCTTAATCTATCCCAGACCAAACCACACTAGTGTCCTCTAAAAAATTTGGCCCCTTCTAGTTGAGTTCCTTTTTTAGCCCATCCTAGTGGGATAATGCATCAAGGACTTTCAATGGCCTCTTTTGCTTCTTTCAACTCCTCAAGCTGATTTAGAGTCTCAATATTTTTCACTTGTTCATCTAGGGCTATGTTGGTTTCCTTCTAGATGTATTCTAACTCAGAGACCTCCTTGTCAACCTATCCTTAGAGTATGGAAAAACTTGCATTTATTTGTTAAGGATGGTTATTAATGGCATCTTCCATTATTTTAACATCCTTAATTCTTTCACATGCTTGGCATGGTATTTTATTAATAGGGTAGCATCAACCACTTGCTACCTTAGGACCTCCTAAGCATGGAGTTAGACCTCTACTATTTTATTCGAGCATGCTAAGTATGCAAAAATTCCATTCAAAATGGGGATTACTTCTTTGAATCTCTCCAAGGTGTTTATACAAATATATTCCACCGTGGTAAGTTATTAAATTATTTCCTTGGCCTCATCTTTGGGCATGGGGTACTCTTTATTTATTTTAAGCAATAGCTCAACCAATGTTTCCAACTTTTTGATGGCATCCCCGTCTAATGGCACACCATCCACTAGGGTGAGTTTCTCATTCAAAATTGTTTTACAAAGGTTAAAAACCTTTACCTTAGCCTCAGTGGCCTCTTTAACTTGTCGCTTCAAGGAGGCCACTTCATTGGCTAAAAGTTACTTTTCTACATACACATTAGTAGACATCTTTACAACCTTACCATTTTTTTTCCATTGTACATCCATCTAATTCTGACAAAATGTTTTGGCACATCAATTTCATGGATATTTTCAAAAATGTGACACTTTTCATTATTGTAGAGAGCCACTATGGATCAATCTTCATAAGGTCTAACAATTTTAGAGCATCCACACTAGAAAAAATGAAATCTAAGGGAATATCAAACTGGGCATATTTGCTATACATTTTCAAAATGAAGGATAACTACTTATTTATTTTTGGGTTGTATTTATGGGGTGGAAGTGCTTCTAAATATAGATTTCCTTTTATTCTACATTGAACTAGTATCATTCATGTAGAGTGGATATTCCTCTATTTTCTTGTTCTCCCTCAACTAGCCCCTTTCTCCTTTCTAGGACTCATTTGAGTTCATCCCTATGATTACTCCCTGATGCCATTTCGCTTTCTTCCATTCCATCAATATCAAGTTGATTACCAAATGGGGCCTTTTTCACTAGGGATGGAGTCTTCTCTAAGTCTGATCCCAAATTATGAATCTACTCCTAAGAGGGGTCCCTTTGGGGTGCTTGACTTGAAGGTTATTGTGGTGTTTATCTAGTGGTAGTCTTTGGAGATGGTGGAGGTGAAAGTGGTCACAAAGGTGAAGGTGGGGAAGTTAGATGAGGAGATTAAGGGTTTGGGGTAGGTTAGTGGAAAGGAATGGAATGAGTAGGGGAAGGTGAATTAGGTGGTGATGAAGTGTGAGATGGAGACGGAGACAATTAAGGTGGTGAAGGTGAAGGATGAGGTGGAGGTGGATGAGGCATGGATGGTCAATAAGTAATGGGTTTGGATGGTTGTTCCTCTGCCATCCTCTATCATTTTTGATGGGCCTATTACCCACTAAAAGTGGTACTTGGCTCTGGCTGCTTCCTCCATTTTTGTAGTGCCTAGGGGAGCCACTCCTTAGGGTCTTCATCTTGAGGGTACTAGTGGGGGCATAACATATATAATATCTTATGGACCTACTCCCCAAATAGAATATTATTAACCTTGATGTTAGTTAAGTATGTTTCCCCTTTCTCTAAAAAGGCCTTCTTTCTTAGATACACAAACATCTTCTAGAGGGTATGGTGCTCTATGTTGATCCATTATACATATAGATTGATTGGTTTCACATCATAAATCTTATTGATGAAATTGATGAAGTAACATGTAGAAAAGGCATATGGTATTTTAAGCCATTCTAAAATTTCTCTCAAAGGGTTCATGTAAATCAATGCTAGGGAGTAATGTTTCTTTACAATGAATTTTGCTTAGTTTATAGTCACAAGGGCAAATACTTTGGAATGTGCCATTCATTCCTGAAAGCTACCTTCATCCCATCAAACTACTACCTCATATTAAAATTTTATGTTGGGGTGATGTGCTAGGGGCAAGTGAAGGCTTTGAAGCACTCAATGGGGGACTTTTGAGTGGGGGTACACCCACTTCAATCATCTTGAGCTATAGTTAGGAACCCTGATCTCATCAAAAACTAAAAATATGAGGATTGCTCCCCAGAGAAACCTATACTTAGGAATTTTGTGTTCCTTATCTAAATCTTTAGCTATTTTTTGGGTAAAATATAGTACCTAGTTATATTGTGTGCCCTAAAAAATTTAGTGAACAATGTGTAGGTGGGCCATGTCCACTTCCTTCCAACAATCAGTCCCTCTGACCTTGGTGGGAATGATCCATGCTAAAACTCTAAGGGTAAGATATTAAAGGTTCTTTATATGCATTACATGCCCTTATTTTTGGTACATCATCATAGTGGCAATCTTTTGAATCTCCTCTATGTCCACCAAGTCATCCAACAGTTTCACCCCTAAGCATTGAAGCCCCATGACCTTGCTTATCCTCTCCATAGTGATTTTCATGTTGTACCATACAAAGTTGATGTAGTCCTCATGGACACATGAGAGGAGTAACTAAACTACCTCAATAGGCTTGCCAAAGTATGGTACTTCAAAGAATTGAAAGAGGTCAACCTTGTCCAACTAGTTTTTGATGGACAAGTCATAAACTACTTGATTCTTAATGTTGGTGGTCTAAACTTGATAATCATTTTTCAACGCTACTTTGCTGCCTAGCTAGTGATGGTTGTTTAAAAAAATTGTTGTAATTGACACTTTGGATACCCAATTATCTATGCATAAGACTAAATTTGGGTACTATATCTCTTTTATTAACAAGGATGGAGGGGGATGCTAGGGAATTTTATGATGAAGAGGCCTGCACCTGCTTTCCTTTCTTCACCATATTTTATTTTGTGATCTCTCTCACTTTTAATTCTATGCTTTCTCTCAAGACTCCCATGTATCACACTTGTTCTATTCTCTTTTCTAGGTTTCCTAAAGCCTCTTCTTGTCTAAGGAACCAAGATCCTCTGCTCACCTCTTCCTCCTCTAGTATGGTTGGAAGATTTTTGAGTATATTATCCTTTTTCTTTGACCACATTACCCTTCTTAGAGCTCAAAGGTTAGTCCATGGTAATCCCACATTTTTGAATGAATATGTGGTGATAGCCTAGCTTGCTTTAGCTCTCAAGCTTCACACTTTAAAAATTGTGGGCATGCAACTTGAAACTTCAAAAATCCCTTCTTATACACAAATCCAAACTCAGTAACCTCTCATCTTGCCTTAGAAATAATTGTCATGTCTTTGTCAACTTTGCAATCACTCTACTCTACTCAGTTTTGAAGGAACTCAATTGTATCACATTCATTGGTTTATTTGTTCATCGATCATAGTCACTAGTTTATTGATTCATTGTTCATTCTTAGCACTCAAATATTTAAGTAAGGTAAAGTAAAAAATGGCTTCAACAAGCTTATTTATAGGCCATGTAGGGGGTTTACCTCCATTAATTATTTCCCTCCCCTAGTCACTTTTAGTCACTAATGCATATCTTTTAATGGCCTTTGTACTTCAAATCTTATAATGAGCATTTAGGGCCTTAACCAATTTATCCCATCATTCTACTCACATGCTTTTCACCATAACTAACCTTGTCCCATTAATGGTCCATCCTTTCATGTGCCTTTCTTAGAAGTGGATGCTAAATATGTCCAACCTTTCTGATGAAATGGAAGATAGCTATCACCTAAATGGTAGGAACCTTTCAAAATGCTTTCATAATGCATTGAATGACTCACATGCCCTTAATAACTTGCATGCCATATATGACTCTTATGCCTTTATAACTTACATTCCCACATGTATTTACATGCTAAATTCTAAATTTAAACTTATAATCATTCATCTACATGATTCCTTACCCCACATTAAAAGGGGTTCATGGTCCTCCATGAAAACATAAACGTAAACACAAACACAAACTCAAAATTACATTAAAGAGTCATGTGCCTCAATGGTTGTGCTTTTTTATTAAAGTTAGTAAATTCTAACCTAATGGAATTAAGCCTTATTGATTACAAAAGTTAAATAAAATAGAATCGTAATATGGCCATAGCCAACTCCCATTATCATGTCCTAAGAGGAACTGACCATCCATTCACTTTAACTAACAAGCTTTGGTAGGTCGAATTCTATATATTTTAAATGGACCATCCTAATAGACTCAAAGCTTCTTATGGTGGCATGTGAACTTAGAGTCATATAATAGAACTTTCATACCTAGAGAAAATACTTTATCAGATGGTGATCATGCCATGCTTTTTGTTTAATTTTCTCAACATCCTAACTCCAGTGGGTGAGGAACTGAGCCTCATCTAGTTTCATCAAATCATTAAGCCTAGTTTTCAAAGAGGATTCATCATACAAGTTTCCAAAATGTGCTATCTAGAGAGATGGAACTAAGAACTCCACTGGCATGACTACTTCTTTGCCATATACTAATTTGAGTGGTGTACTTTTGTTGAGGCACTTGTACATAGTTTGATAAGCCCATGGTACTACATATACTCTATCATCCCAATCAGTCTAGCCAACATTACAAATTTTTGTCAAAGTGGTACCAAAGATCTTATTGAAGGCTTCATCTATTCCATTAGCCTATGGGTGGTATGGTGTCATCTTGTGGTGCATGATCATGAACTTGGCCAATAAAATGTGAATCATCTCATTCAAGAAGTGGGTGCCATGATCATTAGTGAAGATTATAGGACATCCAAATCATGTTATAATGTTCTCCTAGATGAATCACATGATAGTTGTTGTAGTATAATCTTTTTTTGGTATTGTTTCAACCTAACACATGAAGTAATCAATAGTTTTAATTATGTACCGAGAGCCTATTCATCATCCTACTAGAGTGATAGGTCCTAAAAAGTTAATATCCCATTTTTTGAATGGTTTTTGAGAAGGAATAAGGCACAACAACATAACATCTCTTCTATTCAGTTTTCTGATACACAAATGAAGATCACATTGCCTAACATAAGCTTTTACATATTTGAATAAATTTGGCCACTAGAGTCTAACAAGCAAAACCTTATGCACGATAGCCTCTCTAGTATGATATCCTTTGAAAATACCTTCATGGACTTCTCAGAGCACTTTAGGGCACTCATGTTGCATTACATAGTGGTGAAGCACCTTGTCATGATCCATATTATAAAAATCTCTTGCTATGAGATAATAAGGTGTAGTGTAGACTGAAAGTTTTTTGTTCTCCTATAAAGTGAGGGATTTAGGTGCACATCCAATATTGAGAAATGCTACAATATCCTCTAGTTTTTTAGGTACTCAAGTAAATTGAAAGAGCTATAAGTAAAAAAGATCATCTTCTATTACATGTGGGGGTTCTCTATTTTCAATTTGAAATAAATGATCATGTCCACAGTTGGTCTTCCCATGCTTTAATATTATGAAAAATTAGAATTCTTAGCAGAGAACAATCCAGTGGAAAATTCTTCCATGTAGTACTAGATTATTGATAAGATACTTCAACCAATATACCATCCAATCTGATACAATGGTCCTTGATCAACCAAATTGGCACAATGGTCCTTGATCAACCAATATACCATCCAATAATCCAAGTAGACTTGGAATAATTTATGAATAAAATATTTGAAAGCCTCAATTGTTATCCATAAAAACATTATTAGTACATTTTTCAACCTAAAAGGCATGATGTTATTTGCAAAAGATCCCCATTTAGTAGTAAAAGTAGTCTTGGATTGGTCTTCTTTAGCTATTTGGACTTTGTGGTACCCCAAGAACCTATCAATAAAAGAGCATAATTCAAAACTAGTAGCACCCTCTAAGATTTATTTCATGAAAGGTGTTGGGAAAGGATCTATCACACAGGATGCATTTTAAACATGGTAATCCACATAGATCTAGTTACACCCATCCTTATTGATATCAATTACCATGGGACTCACCCATTTAGATTCATTAATAGGAGTGATTAATCTAGTGTAGAACATGTTATTGATCTCCTCTTTCACATGTGTCTAGAGGTTAGAGTTCATCCTGTATGGACATTTTTTCATGGGGCAAAAACCATCAATCATATTTATGTGCATCTTCCCTAGATAAGGGTGAACCCCTTTCATTTTTATATAATTCCTTAAAAATACATCTTGATACTCTTTTAGCAGCTCAAAAATCTATGATATCTCTATCTCAGTATAATAATTTCCACTTATAGCTATCTTAGGTTGTTGCTCCATGCCAATGTTAAGTTGAATAGTTTGGATGGGCCCATGATAAGGGTTGTCTATTGGATAACTTGTGTCTCAAATAGTTCATAAACTAGTACTTGTATGGATATTTAGGTGGTTTGTTAAGGGGTTGAGTGAAGTATATCCTTCACCTTCATCTACCTGGAAGACTAGTTTTTTATTGCCCATGTAGGCATAAAAAATGATTGAGTGGGAGGATTAGTAAATAAGTGAAAGGGTTATTTAGGTTCCTGATTAATATTCCATAGGTAATATTTGTTGGGACTAGGATCCCCAAAAATTTCTTCTTACATGGCTTAAAGGTTGAGGCACAAGTCCATCCTTGGGGAAGAGTGAGAAAGTGTCGACGCCATGTTTTCCTTTAGAACTTGTAGAACCTAGTACCTCTGTGCCTCTCTTCATGAATGTACTAAGCCCATGCCCAAGTACGTAGAGCCCCATATAATGCATGGATCCATAAGTACTCAGGTAAGAATGTTTCCTTAGCTTGTCATAGTGTCTCATAAGCCACAAAGTGAGGTTTAGGTACTTACACACCATTGTAACTTAGTGTCCCTCTAATCTTATTATAATGATGAAATCTATGATATAGATTAGCTTGCACTTGATCCTAATAAAAAAGGTGTTTTTTATGAGTACACCACCATCTGGTGATGGTTCCATCAAAAATGTGATCTAAAGACCTCATCTTATCATTTTTGGTATTATAAAACTCTTTAAGACATTAGACAATGTCACACACCTTCATTTGTCCTTAGAACCATGGAGCTTCATCAAGTATCTCTAGTGGTGATCCCTCTAATGGCCCTCTCATTACTAAACCCATGAGGCACACAAACTTTTAATGTTTAGGAAGCTGGCATAAGAAGCTTTCTCCTCTATTTATGGTTCTTCATAATCTTCTGGTGAGATCATAGTCACCATAGGCCCAACAATTGTAAACATTACTTGAAGTATCTGATATAGACAAATTTTCCATCTACCATAGAATACCATCTAGCATTAGATCATATTATTCATCATTTTTAGTAGTCACATTATATAGGTTATTGATGTCTTCATCAATGCTCATAGGCTCAATATAGAGAGGTCCCTGTGCTTGGTTTAAAGGTATTACTACACATTTATTGGTATTCTCAAAGTTAATGTATCAGTTTTTAAATCTCAAATATACATGATTATTATAGAAACAAGGCCTTCCTAGTAAGGTTGTATAGTCATCATCTTCTACCAACTCTAAAACCTTAAAATATACTTTTAAGGGAACCCCAAGTATGTCAATGGTGGTTTTCTTAAGGACTCTAATAAGATGCACTCAAATCTTATTCACCATGATAAGACATGAAGAAAGGGTTACAGGGCTAGACTAGACATTTTTTTCAAGCATCTTTAGTGAGAACATTAAATTTCATGCTAATATCTACTAGAATATCTTGGATTACCCATCCATTTATAACATCATTAACTAATATCTATCCATCTTCCAGGGAAGAGGAACTGGGACTTTCCTGATGTCAGGCATGATTTAAATAGAGATCTTCACTTTATCAACCAAGGTAAGGGTGAAATTTGTTTGGTAGGTGGAATTAAACTTTAAGCCAAGCATTGAGCTATGGAATGATGTCTTCATTGATCATACATTTGCATAGTTCCTAAAAAATATCTCACACCACTAGAGGTTTGGGTTCTCTTTACACTGTGGCATGCAATGTGACATCCTTGTCCTTGAGGTATTGAATCTTGCCTTAGATCTCTCACACAAGTGCCATTGTATCCTAAAGGACATATTTATAATATTATGTATTAAGGTAATTCCTTAACTATGGTTCTTTTTGATGTACCTTCTCAACCAGGTTGGTTGTGGATTGAGTTTGACCCCTACTACAAGTGGTGATATTTACTTGCTACACTATGGGGATGGTTGGTCATGCATACCATTGTGGTTTATATATGTGAATCATGATAACACCCTTTTCATTATGGTCCTTAGTGATTCTTACATATAGATTAGGACACTCTTTCAACTGATGGTCCTTTTTAGTAAAATGCATAGGTTGGGTGCTCTGAGCAGTCCCTTTGATAGTGGTCTAGTGAACCATATTTGTAGCAAGTTATTGGTGGAAATTAACCACTACCTCATCCTCATCCTCTCCCTCAACCATGGTATCCACCATTGTCTTGAGTATTAATGATCAAGGTTTGGCATGTGTCATGTGCTCGATCTTTATGAATATCACTAATCAATCAATAATCACTAGTGTCATGTGTGTAGGCATCACAAATCCTACAATACTTAGATACCTTAGTGTTTTTAGTTTATTGTAAAAGTGGATAAGAATGAACATCATGTTTTTTATGACAAATCTCATAGGTTTGTTTTAATACTATGCAGATGTTCTTACAAGGGCAGTTATTCCTTGCATGCCCTTTAGTCTCATAATCAATACACCAGACACCATTGGGTGTCTCATGTGCATTTTTTGCCATCAAATTCTTAAGTTTTGATGTCATGGATGCTATTTGTGCCTCCATAAAGGGAATAATCTTGGTACCCATACTTCCAACTGATTTAGTGCTTAGGGTAGCTTCCAAAGCCTCACGTGTGATTGTGAAGGTTCTTTATGATAAGGTCCATCAAAAAGGTAGTAATAATCCTCCCATAAACCATTGGGCATTTTGAGCAAGATTTATTTCAAATGATAACTTGGAAATCAAGGTTTTGAATCATGCATCATATTCACGTATGGTCTCTATGAGTCCTTGCTTTATATCTTTTAGGATCGCTATACTTTGTTGATCAAACTCAAGAATGTCAAATTCCTATGGGAAGGCTACTTTGAGTTAGTCATAGTCAACCACTGCTTGCCAAGGGTTGAATTTTTGATACCATTTATGTGCATTCTCTAAAAGTGTGGTCTCAAACTATGTTACCTTTCATTTAGAAGACATGATGTCATGCACTCTCCAAATTTATTCACACTTATGAACATGCTCAACTACATTCTTTACCCATAGTATTTAGGTAATTGTAATGGCATATCATATTAGATCATAGTAGGTTGTGGTTGAGAGGGTGGTTTTTAGGAAGATTTAGATCCAATTTTAGGAGGGGGTCCACTTCCTCCATCACCTCCTCCTAATCCTCCTCCATCACCTCCAGTAGAAATGCCCATGGGAAGAGGCATGATAGAGGGTTAATTTCCCAAGTTTGGGCTTGTATTTTGGCCTTGAAGGCTAGATGCATTAAGAATCCTAGGCTATGCCATAGAATACCCTTAAAGAGGGGGAGATAATTTAGATTGTAGATGATCACCTAATGGCCTAGTTTTAGTTTCCCTTCCCTATTCAGTTTCTAACTCTGTACTATCTATATCCCAATTATGGATATGTATTATATCCAACTCAAAGGTATAAGCATGCACTATGGTGGGGGATCCTATTTTATTCATACTTGGTTCCTTAATTCTTGAAGTCTAGCTTGGTTTTCCTTCACAAGATAGAAGGGGTAAATAATATGACTTGAAAGTGATGGGTTCCTCATGCATATCTAGCTCCTTGTATCTCTTCACATCACTCCTCAAGGTTTTTTAATATCTTCCCACACTAATAACTCCCATAATCCTTTATTGAGATTCATCATACTTCCATTTATATAATTTTCAGTACCTTGCTACCATGTTAAACCCACAATATTCAAGCAACTGCTAGTTTTCAATCAATTGCTAGTCTCTAATTCATGCATAGGATATTTTATCCTTCCATGGGTAGAGTTTACAATCTAAGGTTAAAAATTAGCTTATTAACTTCAAAATCAAACAATGAGAGGTATCATCCCCTTAGCTCTCATATAGATTAGAACTTCATCTCCTCAAGACATGAATAGGTGGTCACCATGTACTCCAAAATGTAGCTATTTCAAACACCTCTCCACCAATAGTTAACTACTCATGTCTAGGGAACTCCAAGTCATGCTAAACTCCTATGTTATTCAAGTGCCCATGATTTCCTTCATCTAATATTTCAAGATTTTCCCTTAGTATATGCTAAGATCCAAAAATTCAAGAGAATGGGGACGTCAAAAAAGAAAGTCTCATATAGAGAGCTATAGAGATTCTACTCTACCTAGTATCATGCAAAAATATTTGGTTCAAAATATGTAACCACAAAGTTATCTTTGACAATGGTAATCCATTATTCAATATTATATAATGTAATGCACTCAAATATTTCCCATGTTTATGCTCCAATTGCTTTGGGTCCTAGAAATGGAGCCAAAATGTTGGGTACTTTTATTTAATTCCACTATAGTACTAAAGCTTTCTCCCAATAAGCTATAACATTGGCCCTATCATGTGAGAGGTAAGTCTCACACTCTCACCCAAAGTGCATAGTGAAAGACTAGTTCCTAAAGGCTTTGAAGCACAATCTTATATGTTTTTTCATCTCTCATAATAAAAATCTTAAGTTATTCAATACCATAAATATACCACTATTATCCTTATTATTCTAGATTTGACTACTATGATAACTAGGGTCACCATTACTATTCAATAGTAGTAATAAAAGAAAAATATACTCATGACTTAGAAATAAAAAATATTCATTATTCAACACTTAGAATGTTCATGAATCATCACACAATATGGCAAACACTAACTATTCATTGATTTCTTAACAAATTACAAGACAAAATGTTGTATCTATTCTCTAAAGGACCATCCATGCAAATGATTACAACATGGGTTTTTATACTTGTTTTACCCTGACTAAGTGTCATTATTCTAACTATCATGAATAGTTGGCACATAAACTCCTAATAGGCTAAGTCATGGCTCTTAAAACAAGTTGTTCTTATAGACTCAAACCTCTTCACCCTTAGATACTTGCTCTATGTTATATTCTTGTGGCCAAGTGTTTTGTTCATCACGGGCTAGTATATGACCTCTGATTAATGGGGTCAAAGTGTCCTACTTGATTTTCTCTTATAACTACTCTCACATCCCTTGCACTCTACTTCCCACATGCTCCCCTAGTCTTCCACTTCTTATTCCAAGTCCTCTATTCTTGAGTCCCTCATGACACATTATCTTGACTAGGTCCTCTCATGCTAGGTCTCCTACACCTTTGTCATTTTATGCCTAACAAGTTCCATGCCATGATACTCCTACGTGCCATGGTCCTCTTATGTCATGTTAGTATTTGTGTCAAAATGGATAATGGTCCCTCTATGCTGTGCACCAAAAATGGAACAATACTTATTCAAAATTTAGGGGTCAACATTTTCAAACTTGGTCATGATGAGATTATTAATTGTTGTGTTATACAACGTAAATGCCTCAAATTACTATAAGAAGTTCATGAATGAATTTTTAGAGGACAATATATTGGAGAAGCTACCACATGTAAGGTTCTATTAGTCAAATTATGGTGGATTACTCTCTTTAAACATGCTAAAGCATATGTTAAGAAATGTGATATATGTCAGTGTGTAGGAAACCCTAATCGAAGAGATGTCATGCCTCTACAACCAATGCTTTATCAAGAACCATTTGAGAAATGGGTCATTGATTTTTTTGGCCCCATCACTCTAGCTAGATGATGAATATGTTCTTATCACATTATCAATGTAATTGACTATATCACATGTTGGACTTAAGTTGTGCCAATAAAAGATTATACTACTACCACTATTATGCACTTCATTTGGGAGAATATCATCACTAGGTTTGGATGCCCACTAAGTTTCACTAGTGATCATGATACCCATTTCTTAAATGAAATAATTCATATCTTTTTAAATGAGTTCATGATTTCACACCATAAAATAATGTCATTCCATCCTCAAGCTAATGGCACTACTTAAGCCTTCAACAAAATCCTAGGCACCACTTTGATGAAGATTTGAAATACTGTCCAAACTAATTGAGATGATAGGGTGTCTGTGGTCCTATGGGAATATCAAATAACCTTTAAGTGCTTAAACAAAACCACACCCTTCAATTTGGTGTATGGCAAGGAGGAAGTCCTATCGATTAAGTTTTTGGTACCATCTTTATGTATAGTGTGTGTAAGGTAATTAGATAAGGATGCATCCTTAAAATCACACTTAGATGATTTGTTACAACTTGATGAAGCCCAGTTACTCACTCATTAGAGTCAATATGTAAAAAAAATGCAAATAAAAGGCATGGCATGACCGATACTTAAAGCATAAAACTTTTACTCTAGGCATGAAATTCCTACTATATGACTCCAAGTTTGCATGCCATCCTAGAAAATTTTGGAGTCACTGGGATGGTATTTTCATCATTCATAGAATTTGACCTATTAGAGCATGTCAATTACAAAGGTTGGATGGCTAACTCCTTCTTGGGAATTAAAATGGAAGTCATTGATGGCCATATTTCACTTCTAAATAGTTGAAGTATTGTAATCAATAAGGATTTTAACATTATTTCAGGATTTAATATTTTCAATAAAAGCACTACCTTTGTTACATGCAAATGGGTCTTAATGTAATTTTTGTTAAGGTTTTATTTTTCATTTTATGGAGGACCACAACTCATTTTAACATGGGGTAGAAATAAACCAAAAATCTTAACTTGACTCATGCACATAAATTGCATAGACACACAAAGTATCTAGGCATGCAAAGTTATCAAGGCACAAAGAACCTAGGCACATAAAGTGTTAAGGGCACACACATTATTTAAGACATGGAAACTATGAATCCTAAGGATAGGGTTTTCTTACCATTAGTTTGAATTTTGAAAGATAGCTATCTTCCACAACAAGGAAAGTATAGGACATAGTTGTCATCCACTCTAAAAGAAGGCATGATATAAGATGTGCCGTTAATGTGGAAAGAATAGTTATGACAAGATGAGTGCCAATGGCATGATGTGATAATACCATTAAATGTATTAATTTATAAAAGTGAGGATCAAAGTGCAGTGACTATTAAGGATCTAAATTAATGATATGAATTGATGGTCAAAGGAAAGGTATTAATGACAGTGAACCCCCCATTGAAGTGATGCAAGGAGCAGCCTACATCAAAAGATGAGGGACTAAAGCTAACAAAATAGTTCACCATGGTAGTAGAAGTTTATGAGCATGCCCTATAAAGGGTTGGGGAATTTATCCCCATTTTGGATAGAATTTTTACACAATTAGTGTACCCAAATAAAATATTAGAGGCTTGACTCCAAGCTAAAGAAGCCCAAAAGTAGTAGATGGTTGACATTTCACTCTCAATAAAGGATCACACTGAGTGTGCCAAGGCATTCAAGGATGTGGGAATGATGGAGGACATAATACACACACATCTTTAATATCTAAATGTAAGTTTTTCATCCCTCTAAGAATAGGTTGACAAAGAGGTCTCTACAGTTAAAGATGTCTAAAAGGATGTTAAAACATCCTTAGATGAATTGGTAAGGAAGGCCAATGTGAACTCTAGCCAACCCAAGGAGATGAAGAAATTAAAAAGGGTCATAGAAGAAATAAATACCAAGGTGTTTGGGGCATTATCACATTAGGTTAATGTTAAGAAGGAGATTGAGTAGATGGGACTCGAGTTTTTGATAGAATTTGCTAGCATGACTTGGTTTGAGATAAACTAAGAGCTTAGTATGGGGTGATGTTGGTCCCAAATTTTGGTTAAGTACTATCCATTTTGGTTTGGAACCAAAATGGTGTGGAAGGATTATGGTGTATAAATACCATGGTATGAAACTTAGGAGGCATAGAAGCACCATGGTGTAGAACTTATAGGGCATAAGAGGACAATGATGCAGATGGACTAGCATGATAAGACCCAGTCAAAGAAGAATTAGTCATGAGGAACGTGAGGACTTAAGATTTAAAACTAAAGTGGAAGACTAGGGGAGTGAATGGGAAGTGGGATCATTTAAGGGAATGATTCATGCAAGACACTTGGACCTTATTTATAGGAAGTTTTTCACTAGTTCACAAAGAGAGAAACACATGGAAGCAAGGATCTAGCATAGAGTATGGATATATGGGGTGCAAAGGCTTGGATCCTTAGGAGAAGAGTTTGTTTAATGCCATGACTTCTAATTTTTTGAGATTTAATTGGATAATTACTTGAGTCATTAATGATTGTAAACACTTGGTCAAGGATAAAGAAGTATAAATACCCTTACTATAAAGGACTGTAGAGATGATGATGGATGTAATGTTAACATTGATGCTTAAGCTTAATATATGAAGTTGTGGGATTTTATCAAACTTATTTTGTTCATGATTAATAATGTCATGAGTTACTTAGCATTAATTATTGTGCATCTTTCCTTTTATAAGAAGTAACTCTCAAACTACAATGTTTCTAATATGTGTAATTATGGTAGTAAAACTTAGAACTCCAAGGATCATAAATTTATATTTTCATTTATGGAATATCTAATTGAATACATGTAAAACATAAAGAGTATAACTAAGTATTACTATGCAATAAAAACCTATAGGAACCAATCTTAAGTTGTGCACTTTAGGTTAGTGTGCAAGACCTCAATCTTATGTGAAAGGGCCAATGCACTAACTCATTGGGCTAGACTTCAGCACTGATACTATATTTATAATAAAAAACCCAATAGTGAATATTGATTATACAATCATTTATGATTGTCTTTGATTGATTTGTGTTTATGATCTTGAACCTTGATGACACAAGAAGATATAGAAATCAACCTCATTTGCCTTAAAACCTTAGATGTACTTGTGAGGGATAGCAACCTAAAAAATGAGGGAAGTGTAATGGGATGAGCTGACCCTAATCACCCCCACTTGATGATTGGTCATTACCTATGTATCTAGTACTATAAAGAGGGAAACTATGACTCATATAGCTCTTTCATATAATGTGATTATTAAATTGTACTCCTTTGTTATGTGTAGACAACCAATGATTGATCTTGATAATTGATAATACTTTATTTGAAGTAGATTTTCAGTTCTTCAAAATTGGCTTGTGACTCCTTATAGTGATAGGTATGTAAATAGGGAAGACTATAAAGGATTTTCTTAATGTGCAATAGTGGGTGTGTGTGTGTGTGTGTCAGTGTCAAGTTCCTTTTGAATGAGACCTTAATTTTTTTATATATGGATCTAATTGAATAATTTTTCATGCTACCTAGAAAGCTAGGATTATAGGTTGACCTTAAGGATGGGTTTGAATTTAGAAAATAGTCATTGTTAGGAGTAAGTTAGTTCTGACTTGGCTAGGTAGTATCAACTGGTGGTACTCACCAATTTGGTGGAATTGAATTGTGTATAGGTAGACTGAAATGAGAATCTATAGATGTTTATGTAGGATATTTAGTAGGTTAAAATAAATAATGATATTTTAGTAGGTGTTTAACCATAGAGTGAAAGGGTTAAATTATAAGATAGCATATAATTATGATAGGATGGAGAATCAGGGCCTTGTTTGAATGCTCAATTCAAGTGTGATAATTATGTTAAGATTATCATTGTCATGTATCAAAGATCAAATTTTAGTATCTATAGAATTAAGCAAATAGAAGATATGGATAGTGGATCTAAAAACATGTCATGTAATAAATACTCACACAATTAGATGGATTCAAATATGACACTATATGAAACAAGATCCAACCCTAGTCTAAGAGAAAACACATCAAGTTGCCTTAATAAAATTTAGATCTATCCTAATATGGAAAAAAATTAACCCCAAAGGGGTGTAAGAGAACAGAAGTTCACAAAAATGTATTATGAATAAATATATTTTAATCAAATTGTATAATATATATTCATAAATATTTAACTATTCCTAAATAGATGTAAAACAATAAATCAAATTTAATTAAATAATCAATATCCATAATAATAAATGCCTAAATGATATCAATCTAAAAAATAAATGCCTAAATGATGTCAATCTAAAAAAATGCCTAAAAAAGGGTTTAGAAGAGTATCTTTATTTTTGAGACATTAAAATATAGTCATCATAATATAATAATATAAAATAGACTAAACAACAAGATGAAGTTAACCCATAAAATTTGGAATAAACAAAAAAAACTTCCCATAACTATAAATAACAAGGATATAAGGACTAGGACCATAGACAACATGTTTCTAAAAAGTGACATGCCAACAAAAAAATTTCAATAGTTGTGTTTGCCAAATATAGGGCTCTAAAAAATTTGCTTAGTTTTATGAAACTTCAAATTGATCACTAGAAAATTACACTTCTTCAAAGTTTAATAGAGAAGTTAAAATTGTAAATGATAAGGAAAGATATATTTTTGGGGCCTTTGTTTAGGAGTAGTAGGGTTTTTAGGTACTAACAACTTATTAGGCCCCTCAACAATATATAATATCAAAGACAACACACCAAGTAAATGTAATAATACTTCAAATAGGTATACTAGTATGATGCAATGTGTCATTACTATGAACACCCATGCTACAATGAATGTTTTCTATATTTTTGATTGACTTCTCTAGAATGCTTGTAAACACTTGATAAATTGTTATGATAATAAATGATGTATCTCTCTTATATTTTTTCTAGATTCTCTTGGATTCCTAAATGTTCTAATGTAATTGTGCATTTATAAACTTCTTAAATGCAAATTAAGATCTTTGTAACATACAAACTTGACATTAAATGGGTGAAAAAGTGAACAAGAAAGGTCCATAAACCCCATGAGACCATAGAAATTAAAAAATCATAAAATACTAAAAACATACATCAACCATTTCTCAATAATATACAATATAGATTTTTGGAGAACTATAAAAAATAAAATAAAGGAAAATAAAATTAAAAAATATGATAAAAAATATACTGATAATACTTGATTTGAATAAATAATTAAAAAATATATGTATCCTTAAAATAATACAATTTTGTAACTAGAGGCCTTTTATAGGTGTTTAGAGAATGTATGGGCTCATCTTCCATGTTCTCCATCATAGGCCTTGGATCCCATGAGCTTACTGAACACCGATGTTGCTGTGATTACTACTTCCAAATTGTTGGGGGTTATGGTTTGCCCTATTATTATTTTAGGTCTGAATACGACAAATTCTTGTATGGCTTCCTTACTTTATGTTTTATTTTTTTGCAAATTATTAATTATTTGGCACCCTATGTTTGTAAATTGCACTTTATTCCTTCATTACCTAAGAATGATGCTATCATATCATATCAAATGCCACTCTTCCCTAACATGCAACTACAATGATTTATCTATACGGATAGGTGAGCTTCCTATGGCAATTCAATCCAAATATTGTTATAAAATATTTTTATTTTAAATTATATATATATTTTAATTAATTTATATAAACATAAAGAGAAACAAACATTGGCTATCATTCAAATGAACCACAGAATATTTTTCAAATTTATTAGTGATGTTTGTTTGCCTTTAAAAAACACATTAGGAGGACATATACAATCCCACAATACAACACTCTATATGAGCAACCCCCTTCCACAATACATACCATTGGATAGTGTAACATAATTGAAAACTCCTTACACATTGGAAATATTAAAATTAATATAGATATCTTAAATATATTTATTTGAAAACATATTGATATTGTATCAATATCAAAATGTTTATTAAGAATTTATTACATAGTTTTACTTTTTGAAGTGTACCATTTTGGTTAACAAATCCATTTCCCATTCCACAAATTCCATACTAACTAGTAATAGATGGCCTTATTCTAACTAACCATTACATCAAGTTTGTAAAAAAACTTTCTAAATAAAAAATGATCTCCAAACTCTATTATATGCTCAAAATTTCCTTGAGAAAAAAAGGGGATCTAAATTTGAGGTTGGATATTTTTAATTAAATATCACACTATTACACTCACTCCTCCCACCCAAATATGGGGTTAGGAGGAGACCTAGTAAACATCTACACTTAACAAATTAAGCGAGTTATTATAGAAGCATATATTGAATGACAAATGCCAAAAAATATATCAAAGTGGAGTAAGACAAGGAAAAGGGAAAATAATAGAATGGACAACAAATTATGACTATAAATGTAAGGTTATATAATGTAAAGTTTTATAAAATATCTAAGAGGTCAAATTCATGATGTGTACAAACTTCCTAGTTTATATATGTTTCACTAACTATAATCACCTAAAAGTGGTATTTGAGTGCCAAGAGTGATAGTTGAGATAACCTATTCCTAGCTTAGCCCTATACCTATCATGTAGCCTTTTATCACACTTTTATAGCCTTTATGTGGACCAAAAGCATCCCTAGTTAGTGAAAATATATTCTTATACCTTTATTCCCAAATCTTGGCCTTTCATGCCCAACAACTTGCCAGATGGACATTAGAACCATATTAACGACACTAGAGCCACATGGTGCTAGTGTCCCTTGCATTAACTCTCCTAAATATATATATTTTCAAAATTTAAAACCTCTTAAAGTCAGCATAAGCATATTTTATTATCTACACAAGCTACAAAACACTATAAATACATGAATTTTATACCTTTATCCACTAGATGGAAAACAAATGTAAAAGACCTATTCAAACATAAAACAAGTTGAGAAAAATTAAGGTTATTACTCCTTATTCTACCCTATTTCTCCATAATACCATATACAATTGTGCTAAGCCTAAATTTTCCAAATTTCCAATCTCAAGCACACTCAAGGCATTCAACACTGCTATCATTCTAGTATCACTTGCACTTGTACTAACACTTAGTTGGGAGAACTACATTGGGCTTGATCCCTCCTCAGTGTATTGGTATGTAGGCAAATTCTTTAGTGTTTTCATTTATGTCATGTGTTTTTTAACTATCATTCATTTCAAGAAGGATCAATAAGAGGTGCTCTTGTGAATATGCATGGTAAGTGATCATGATGACCTAAGAATGGTCTAATAGGTACTTGAGTTCTACATGACATCTTGGCATAATGTTGTGATCTGATAAGCTTATGATTAGGTTTGTTTTGTATTCTATGAGAGATCATCAGAAAGAGAGTTTTGATTGTGTTGAACTACCTATTGTGATAAGGTAATTATTGACCAAGTTCATAAGAAGCAAGTCTTTGTGGATAAGGTGTATTGTAAAGTATAGTCTTGTCTTAGTGAAGTGAGTGAGCTTAGGTAAGTTAGAATGTGTTTAACACTATGTAAACATGTTTACAAGGTGGATAAGCTTTTAGAGCTTTTGAGGTTAGTTCATGACTTATTCATTTGCATGAAGAGAACTAGTGGTTGGTCATTGACATGAGGTTGATTATTTGAGCTTGTTAGTGTGGCTTTGAGTGATCCAATGGAGTATCTTGTGAATATTTATGAGGAAATGTCAGTTTCATGTATTTTTTGAAGGTCTTCAGGGCTCCATAAATATAGAAGAGATAAGTTGAAGACAACTAATGTATTTTATCTTCATGTCTTATGTGATAAATAAGGCTAGTTCAGTCTTGGAAAGATACCTATATGGTTTGAGAAGTTTTGGTAAAATAAAAAATGATGGGAGATGTTGTGGATCCTATCTTAGATGTTTGAAGATGATTTATGAGCTACATAAGGAGTCTTGAAGGTCACAAAGTGGTATGGTGCCTAGTAGGTCTGTTTGATGGATAGTTCTTAAGCATGGATATGGCTTGTAGAGACATGGTGAAGTGGTATGTGACAAGGAAACCAAGTGTAAAAGTGACATGAGAGATAATTTTAATGCAACATAATGATTCCTCTATGGTTTATGTCAATACTTATCACATGGTATGCATGTTTATGTACTTGTTCTTGAGTGCAAGTTTCTTCAGAAGGCTTATGCATGGGATACCTAGTTTGGGGAAAGAAGGAAAATGTTGGCTATATGAAATTAATTAATAGAGGAATAAGAGGATGTATAATAAAATTTAAACATGAATATGAGGCATTAGAGCATTTAGGTGTGTTTCAAAGTGAACCTATAAGGGGTAGACCCTACATGACTAACATGCAAATAAACTAGTCATAGACTCTACCTGATCTAACTAGGGGTCATGAGGTGTTAAAAAGACATATAAAGGATGAAAATTGGTGGTATATCATGTGATAATTTTATTTAATATGTGAATAATGTGGAGAGTGTAGGAACAGTAGCTAGAGGGTCTATTTCTAGGCTTAATATGATCTGCAGCTTAAGAGCCTAAAATGAAAAGAGATAAAAGGTGACCAAATGGGGTATGAGGTTTAGGTTCAAAGGAAAAAATAGTAAAAAAATAATTTACATAGTTTTTACATGTTTTTTCAAGTATGTTTTTGAATTTTTAGGTCTTGAATTGAAGAAGAAAGCATGAAAAATGGTTTTGAGGTCTTGAGTGTTCTCAAAATGAAGAGATGAAGACCTGAGAAGGAATTTCTCATGATTTTTGGCTTGTAAATAATTTATATGGGATAAATATTAGTTAATGGTAGTTTGGGAAGGGTATTAGGTGTATTCTTCAAGCATTATTTTTTGGAATGAGGAGCAATCCTTTATGAATGATTGCTAAGAGTGGAAACTAGTTTTTAGTACATTAAAACCCTAAGTTGAACCTGATGTTAGAGATATGATTAAAAAGTTATCATAATTATTTGGAAAGTCCATTTTGATGATTAAATAATATATTAAACTCTCTCAATCACCTCCATGTGGAATTGGTTAGAGAGAGGAGAGAGAAAATGATTAGTTATCAGCATATTTGTAAAAATGTTTATGTAGTTCTCAAAGTTACATTGACATGAAAAAGTGAATGGATGGAGGGATAAGTTTAATAATAATATTTTATGTACATGAATGTTTGAAGACAATATTTATCCTTTGTTTCAATATTTTTGGTCTTCTAAGTGAGTCAGTTACTAAGTGGTCTTATAGTGAAAAATGTGCATTTCCAGAATTGTTGATGTTGAAGGACTTTACATAGTAAATTAGTGATCCTAAGTGATTGAATATTTTTTTTGGGACTTATTTGTCCCATTAATTCATTTTATACATTGTGAGAGTTAGTTGAATTATTTGAGAAGTTGATCACCAAATTGGCTATCTGATTTAGTGAAGACTATGAGAGAGAGGGTCACAGTTTGGGTATACAAGATCAATGTTTTGAATTAGACCATATGTTTTTTGTTTTTTATTTTGTTATATAAGTGTCATAGGATGTTTTTAATGTATCATTTATCATTAAAAGTTCCTATATTGATGTTTGAGGTCAAATTGATAATGACTATGTTCTGAGCAAATTGGTCATTCTGAGTAAGATTTTTGATGAGGTGTTCTTGAGCCTTAAGATGTTAATAGAAGATGTCTAATGGTATTTTTGATAACATTGAGGTCATGAAGTTTCCATACGTATGTCTTTTTTTCCTAGAATGTGTCTCTATAGGTTGTATGATCTTCATCTTTGAAGATAGTGTTTTTGAGGTAATTAGGCCTAATAGGTCTTTAAGGCTTAATTATGATTTCAAGGCTTGAGCAAAGGATTTATGACTTATTGAGCATAGAGGAGGTTGGTTTAGGTTTAAAAATAAGTGTTTGAATGGTTTTATTTCATTTGTGAGGGCCATCTGATCCATAGAGGTTCAAGTTATTTCATGGAAAGGATAAACCAAATGCATTAGGTCTCTATTAGGCCTAAAGGAAGAATGAGGTCTAAATGTGCTTGAACAACCTAAAAGTGATCTAAATTTTATTTATTCCTATGTGTAACATGTTATTATTTATATTTTAGGATTGATCTAAATTGCTAAGTTTTTGAGAATATAGGGTGAATGAATTGAATATATTACTATTTAGAGGGGAAAAGTAGAGAGTAAATTATTTATATAAAACCTTACCACATATTTATGTAATGAATATTTATGATGCTTAATGAAAGGAAGCTTATAGTGAATTAGTAATTGGAATAATAATGAGGCCTAATTGGCTAGCTGAGTGTATGGATGTTGAAGAAAATAAGATATACCTTTGAAGGATTTAAAGGAGTTTTTGTAAAACATAAATAACTTTTAGATAAACCATCATGAATATATAATAGCGTTACCAAATTTGATTGTCAAGGTCATATGACCTAACCTAGTCAAGAAGATAGCTAATTGAGTAAAGAAGGTAAAGGATAGTTTTTGCTTGTGCGAAGTAGATTTGAATATGATAGAACAAAATAAGACCATAATCAGTTGTGAGAGGGAAATAAGAGAACTTTGGATAGGTTCAAAGTGTTTATTAAGTGGGTGATTAATTAACAAGGGGGTTTTAGCCTCCTTACAAGTTGGTGTTTGCTAAAGTCAAGTTGGTGCTTGATAAACTTAGGGGTTAGTGCTCCTTGTTGGGTTGGTGATCAACTAAAAATGATTCATGGTCTTATAGGAAAAGTTTTCCAAGCTATGTTTTAGTGGGTTTTATTACCCATGAGGGTTTCCCATATAGCTCATGTGTTCATGTGTCATGTTCTTGCTTCATGCTCATATGAATGATTCTAAATGCATTGCCTAATCACTATATTAATTTGAATGGTTAATGAATGGTAAATGGATTTGATTAAAATTTTGAACACTGATTCAACCCCCCTCTCATTGATTATGCTTTGAAAAATTGGTATTAGAGAAGGTCCTTTGGATAAGCTTGACAGCTTGAAGGTGATCTTAGATGCACAAGATGACTAAACAACTAAGGAAAGAGAATCATTTGTTGAGATCTATGGTCAAGGTTCTTGAGGAGAAGGTATGTAACTTAAAGACTAAGCTAGATAATGGAGCTAAAGAAGATGAGATGACTATTTAGGATCTTAAGGATTAGTTATGGGTTGTAAATTCAAGTCTAAAATCAAGAGAAGTGAAAGAGTGTCAAGAACATGTGTTATCTACATATGTTGACAAGATAGTCAAAGATAAGAAGAATGGATTAGAGATCGAGGAATATCCTGAATTTATGTTATTTTAGTACCCTATGGAAGAGGGCGACTCTATTATGATTCATGGAGACACTCATCATCTAGTGGAAGTATGGTGGTTGCTTAGTCTAAGGGGGAACTTTTTAGATTGTTCATAAGATCCAAGAGTAGGTGTGTATGCCAAGAAGATTTGTAGCAGTCATGAAGAGATTTATGTTATGGATTGGTCTACAAGACCAATGTGTACATAAATACAAGTTGAGTTTGTTAAATTAGAGCTGAAAGTGTTTTTTAAAGTTCATGAGAGGTATATAAAAAATAAAATATAGTTGGTTGTGAGCCTGATATGTGTTGAGGTTTAGAATTGGTTTCAAGAGGCTTGAAGGTAGTTGAGGATGTCTTGTTGAGTCAAATGGAGGGATCAAGATGTGAAGATAAACAAAGATAGGGGAGCATAGTTAAATTATCTATATGACAAGATCTTATGTGGGGAGTTAGTCAAAAATAAGTGATTGCCACTAATATTAGAATGAAGAAAAGTGATCATATTGAGAGAAGTATATGTTTGAGTTCAAGAGATTGTTGAATGTGGTTGACTATTAAAAATGTGAGTTTCCTATATGTATAGTGAGATTGGGTTGAGAATTTTTTGTGTTCTTATGATGGTACCAAGTGTAAGAACAAAGGTGGAGCTCGTTGCATGTTCACATTATTCATTTCAATTCTTGTAATATCTGTGGATGCATCTTAGTGTATGAAGGCCTATGATGATTTGGGCAAGCTTGAAAAGTATAAGCATCAATTGGTAACTCATTGATATTTAAAATAGGGATAAATGTATTTTTTAGAATAACCTTTGCCATTAATGTCAAAGGGGGAGAAAGTTCTTGATGGAAATAGTTCCGTTTAAGAGAGGGAAGCAACCTATTGAGAGAAGTTTGAGAATGGTTAGTACATTTTTGGTTTGCCATCAATGTGGTTTGCCATAATTGACAAAGGGGGAGATTTTTGAGTGTTTTCATTGATGCAATGTGTTTTTTCACTATCATTTATGTCAATAAGGATCAATAATAGGCAATCTTGTGAAGATGCATGGTAAGTGATCATGATGGATTAAGTATGGTTTAGTAGGTCCTTGAGTTTTGCATGAGGTCTTGGCTCAATGTTATGATGTGACAAGATTATGAGTAGGGTTATTTTATATTGATATGAGATATCATTATAAATAAAGTGTTGATTGTGTTGAAGTGCTTGTTGTGATAAGGTCATTATTGACTAAGTTCATATGAACCAAGTCTTTGTGTACAATGTGTATTATAAATCCTAGTATTGTCTTGGTGAAGTGAGTGAGCTTAGGTAAGTGAGAATATGTTTTACATTGAGTAAACATGTGTAAAAGGTTGATATTATTTCAGAAGAGGTTTCAAGGTCAATTCATGGCTTATTCATTTGCATAAAGATAACTAGTGGTTGGTCATTTGAATGAGGTTGATTATTTGAGCTTGCTAGTATGGATTTGAGTGGTCCAATGGAGTGTCTTGTGAAGATTTATGAGTCATTATCAGTTTAATGTCTTTGGTGAATGTCTTTAGGGATCCATAAGTATATAAGAGAGAAGTTAAATATAACTAATGTCTTTTGTATTCATGTCTTGCATGATCAAGAAGGATAGTTTAGTCTTAGAAAGAGACCTATATGCTTTGAAAAGTATTGGTAAAAGGATAATTATGGGAGATGTTGTGGATCATGTCTCAGATGTTTAAAGATGAGTTGTGAGCTATAAAAGGAGTTTTTAAGGTCTCAAAGTGGTATGGTCTTGTTGGCCATTTTTGGCCCACATACCTAGCTTGTGCCCAGATGGATTAGGTTGAGGATGAGAAGATGAACATATGTTCTAGATGGAATGGGTGGACCAAAGAGATTATGTAGCTTTCAAATCTTTGAAAACACTTTAAGTTAACATAAAGTGTAGTTTGTTCAAATTCAAGAAGACAAGTCTCTATGGTGGTCATAACATTTAGGATCATGAAGTAAGTTTTACACAAACCCAAAGAGCTCATTCGAGCCTTAGAAATTCATGAAAAAGGTCAAGCATAATCCTAAGTGAGTCAGACCATCACCAAGATGTCACATAGGAACAAATAAACTAGTTTACTTATGTATTTTATAATTATACTAAAAAAGCATCACCAACCAAGATATTATAGTGCCATCGAGTTATTCATGCTAGGAACACATTATATAAGTTTCATGTCCAAATAAGCTTTCTATCTCAAAATCTAAGTGTTCAAAGTTGAAATTGTAGCATAAGACGTTCACGTGAGTGTCAATTTTGAGCTCTATAAAGTGACTATTTGGGTTAAAAAGGCCCTTAATGAGTTTAAAGTTAATCAAGATCTAACAGTCCACATGAGCTTTCATACTGAAATATTTGATCTAATAATTTGTGCTATAGTCAAATGAGTCAAAAGGTCCCTGGGTTAAATACCTTAAATATCTACAAGTTGGATAAGATTTGATGACGCGTATCAATCAAATAGAGATCTAATAGTGCAAGATCGACTAACAGGAAAGTGGGTCTTGATAAATTGATGATCAATGTTTATTTGTATATTATGATCCAATAGTGTGAGATGATTCAAAAGGTTAAGGAGCTTAAGAGGCCACCATGTGGTGTAAGCAGATAAAGTAGTGGATTGACAATAGATCTTGAGTAAAAATGTAGGGCTACTAAGTGGCACCAAGTTGGTTAGGGTTGATAAGTTAAGGGAAAGATTGATGTCTCTCACTCAATCATATAGATCATGTTGATAGTGAGAGGAAAGGTCAATATGTCAACAATCCAAGTCATGATCTATAGCCAATTAATACAAAGGTCAAACTTGAGAACTAGTTTTTGATGGAAGCAAACATAGGTTTTTTAGGGTCATTCCACCACCATTAAATCTCATTTAATCACCACTAAAAGGCCATAGCTATGTATTTTGGTATAAATAATATAAAAGGAAACCATTAAGGTTAAATTTGGACCTTTAGTTTAAAGGTTTGTAGCATATGGGGTCCACTCTATGACTATGCTTGCCATTCTTTAAAGAAGACCTGTACATAATGAGCCCTCAATTTTTATATATGATCAAAGGTAAAAATAGGTCTTTTGGACATAATGGAGATCAAAAGGGATATATAATCTATAAGTCAGCATTAATATATATATGACTACAAGAAAACCAATAAAGAGATTGGTTTTCTATCTATAGAAAGGATCTGGTCTAGATTTGATCAAAGGTAGTTATCTATGATTATTTAAGAAGATCCTTATCCTTCAACATGGTCATATTTTTGACAAAAAAATACCTAAAATTCATAAATCCATGTTTCTATCAGATTCATGAGCATGAAGTTTTATCCTCAAGTGAGAGATGGCATGAAGGTAAGAAAAGGTTTAGTATTGGAAACTTCAGCTAGGGGCATTCAATGCATTCTCAAATCCTTATGGGGCTTTTAAATTTGGTAAACCATGTGTAATTTCATAATTGATCAAAAAGGTGGTAAGGCTTTCATTGGATAAAAAGGGTGGTAGTTTAAGCTTAATTAATGACATGAGATGGTGTGTTCCCTTTATGATGGCGTGCTCCCACATTCTCTCTTTCTCTCTCTCTCTCTCTCTCACACACACACACACACACACACACACACACACACACACACACACACACACACACACACACACACACACACACACACACACACACACACACACACACACACACACACACACACACACACACATTCCCATTATGTGGGTTCTTAGATCTTAGAATTTATCATTTTCTTCTGGGAAAAGGATACTCATTAAGAATCTTACAAAAGTGTGATCATTTGATATGGTTAAACCCTATCAAAATATTATAAGAATTTCCTTTTGAAGTAATAAGATAAAATCTTTGCCTATCTCTTATCTTTAATTAGTGCTTAATATGCTTGTGTATAGTGAAATTGTGAAGGAGTTTCTTACTAGTTTCCTATCTTTCTTCTTGCCTCTTTGAATTTGTTTTCAATCTAACTTACAAGTCTAGATTATTTTTCTACTTGGAACCTCTTGTATGAAACATTTATGCAATTAGTGAGATTATGAGATTGAGTAAGCCATAGTTGTCTTTTGTTGATATAGTGTGTGTTCAATATTATATGAGTTACCATTTAACTTTGGTTCATCACCCTTTTAGCATTCTTAGGAGCCCTTATCCTCTTTATAAACCTTTTTCATATGAATCAATAGTTTAGTATTAGTTTAGGTGAGCATCAAGAGGAAGCTGACCTTCTTTGGAGGTCTTACCCCATCATAGGTAACCTACAGCTTGGGGTTGTTCCCATTGTGTAGCTCAATTGCAAGGAGCCTAAATAACCTCCTCTAAGGGTACAAATTGAGCTTACAATAGTTTTCGGAATACCTGATGGGACCACATTCCAAAAGGAATATTGATCAAGTTGATGTTATTTTGATCAAATTTGTAGCAGTTAAGCTCCCAAGCAACAACATTTGATGACTTCAAAAGGAACAATCAACACTCTAGTGTAGAGTAGTAATTGTATCTTATGTCAAAGGTGAAAATAAGGTCATATTCAAGAGGTATTCCCTTTGAATTTCTTGAACTAGCTTTAAATTTAATAAAAAAATTAAGGTTTGCCAATACACATTCATATCAAGGAACCTTTGCTCATAGGTCATTTTCAAGGCCTACCCTTGTAAGAAGACCTTTATTAAACCCTCTCATAGCCATGGCAATCCATAGAGATTTTGTGGATTTTAATGGCCAAATTCCTTTGGCCCTTGACCAATATGATTGTATCCCAATTATAGCCCTTAAAAGTGTTCCTTATTATGCTGGTGACCAAGCTACAATACCTTTTGAGTACCTCATGGACAACCATTTTTTGAAATATCCATAATGTCATTAAGGAAAATATAGCTATTAGGTTATTAACTACTTATTTTAAAGGAAAGGACCTAGATTGGTATAGAGGCCTTATTGTTAATTCTATTCAAATGTGGGACCAATTAGGAGAAGCCTTGTGTATAATATTTAAGGATAAAAGTGACTATTTATCACTTGCAAAATAACTAATTTCCATTAAGAGAGATCCTCATGAAGTCATGCAAGACTTCAACACAAGGTTTCAAAAAACTTGGGACATAATCCCAGTCTTAATTAGACCAACCCCTAGCTTTTCCTTCCTCTATTATTTAAAGGATTTGAATAGTAACATAGCAGTGATGATCCAATCCATGGGGGGAATATACTTATAGATGCTTATGAAGTGGCCATCAAAGCAAAAAATTATTTGGTTCAAGATGGAAAGCTTACACATAGACTACCAATGCCCTTATTTATTGAAATTAGATCACCTCCTATTTTTATCCCTCCACTTTATGTCATTCTTCCTACACCAATAATTGTTGTAATACCTACATCAAAACAAGAGAAAGATTCCACTAGTGGATCTAGTGATTTCTAAGACCAAAAGAACTTCCAAGAGATCAAGAGCGTGTTCTAGTCTTTGAGAAATGAGCTAGTAAATGTTAAGAGGTAGTAGGATTTAAATAGTCCTTATCAAAGGTTCATATCAACCTCAATAGCACAACTTTCAATCAAATAGGCCACCATATAAAGAGAACTACCAAGGCCAGGGCCAAGGTCAAAATGAAGGACAAGACCAACATGGCTATAATATGTAGAATAACTACAATCTTAATGTTGATAATACTTACAACACCTTGGTACCTGTTCAAAATAATTTGGCTCAAGAAGTAGAGGGTAATATGCTTAGGATCAGTATTTTGGTTAATATATTGTCCCACTTATTGACCTCAACCAATCCTTCAATGATCAATGGTAGAAAGATGTTAATTTTGGGTACAACCAAGCTCTCATGGCCCAAAATGTAGAGGTACCTATGATTACCATGCTAGAAGAGCCTCTATAAGGTCAAGGGTCTAATCAAGGACCAAACTAGATAGATGCCACCATGGTCAACTATGAGTAGGAAGAGTGATATGCATCTAACCAATAGGCTAGTTATGTCTAAGCCTAAATACCAGTGGTAAAAAATACAAGATTTAAAAGAAGGAATATGGATGGTAACTAGGAATCATTCAAAGAGATTCATAGCATTACTTCTTCACTAACAAATCTAAATGAACCTATTATCAATCCAAAGGTTCTAGTACCTCTAAAGAATTAGAGTCAAGAGAATATTTCTGTGCCCTAAGGTTCACAAGTTCAATAAACAATAGTGGTGGCTCCCAAACCACAAGCAAAGGTTGGTGGTCCACCCATAATTTTTTTTGAATAAATGAAAAAGGTCCAATGTGAGTGTGTAAGTGTGGGACATCCTCTCGATGCCTGGTTAGGTATATATCCTTCAAGAAGGATTGTAAAATATCAATGTTCCAGATAAGACACCACATAAAGAAAATGTGGTCCTTACCAATGTATCCAAAGGACCAAATTAAGGGCAATCAGGTAAAGTAGTCAAGCCTCCTCCCTTCTATATTTTAGTGATCATTGGTAACTCTCTAGTGCATAATTGATTAGTGGATAGTGGGGCTAGTACCTTGGTAATACTGAAGTCCATAATTGATTAGCTTGGTCTAAAATATAAACCCTAGTCCAAAGGGGTGTTATAACTTGATGGTTCTTCTACCAAGCCATATAACATAATCAGAGACCTCATTATGACCCTTCACACTTGTCTTAGTATCTTAGTGGTTTAAGATGTGTTAGTCTTGAATGTGCCTCCTTGTTTTTCATTATGCTTATCCAGGGAGTTCACTAAAAATATATTAGAGGCTACCTTGTAGCAGATTGGTCATGTATAACATTTAGAAAAAGGTATGGGGCCAAAATGTCAATCAAAGCTGAGCCCATTTCAAAATTCCACATAGATCCCTATGGACAAAATAATGTCAGCATCAATTTCACTATCATTGATGATGATGAATTTGCAATGGGGCAGGAGATGAACACTCATCCAAAAGAGGTACCAGACATATTCTTGCATGAACTATGGAGTGAAATATAGTTGTTAGATACCTTATAGGGTGTTTAAGAAAGGGACTTAGGTGTCTATTATTTACATGAATAAATCCAACCCATGACATCCCTAATTAATCCTCAAGAATACCCTAGTGGTCTATGGAAGTTATTCTTTGATGGAAAAAGGAGTAAGCATGGAGTGGGTATAGGTGTTATGCTAATATCCCCTTCAAATAATAAGTACTTCTCTTCATATAGGTTTCAATTTAGCTGCTCTTATAATGTATAAGGATATAAGGGTCTCATCCATGGCTTTCAATGGGCTAATAAGAGAGGAATTAAACAATTGCAAGTCTATGGGGATAGTGAATTAATTGTACACCAAGTCAGAGGTAAAAATGCCACTAAGAACCCCTTAATGAAGTCCTAAAAACATAGAGTTTGGGACCTAATTAAGGACTTTGAGGCCTTCAACATCTAATTAGTGCCAAGAGTCCAAAATTAACATGTTGATAGACAAGCAGTTATGGGGGCTCATTTTGACATCCCCAATGTATTGAAAAAGACTAAGGTGTAACCACATGTCAAAGTTATAATAAGACCATCAATGATAGATAATGAAACTCATTGATAGGTCTTTGAAAATGATAAACAAATTGCATGTTTCTTATATTAAGAAGCAAAGTTATCCTCCATCAACCAAGGAAAATTATAACATCAGTATGAGGAGCAGATTATTTAATTAAGGTCTAATAAGCTTCTTAAAGGGCTAGTCACCCTAGATGGTTTCTTTCATTAAGGAAACCATATGAGGAAGGATAAACTAGTAATGTCAACTAGTGAAAAAAACTATGAGAGAGATCTTATCTTTAAAGACAAGCTCCTTAAGCTTGGAAAGGTAAGCACTAAAGCTAAAAGGCATGTTTTCATAGAGCTTTGTAAGGAATATGCATACATATTTGCTTGGAAATATAGTGACCTAAGGGGATTTGATCCTAAATTAGCCCAATACATTATAGAGCTAGAGGGTAATTCCAAGCCTATCAGGAAAAAACAAAGGCCCATAAACCCCAAGATTGAAGAGCTCATAAGAAAGGAATTGACCAAGCTTATTGAATCCAAGATCATCTTCCCAATTAAGCACTCCTCATGGGTAGATAATCTAATACTTATCACAAAAAATAATGGGGAAATTAGGTTATGTGTGGACTTTAGGGATCTTAATAGAGTCTCTTTGAAAGATCATTACCATCTACCATCCACGGAGAAAATCTTGCAAGTAGTTGTAAGTTCATAATGCTTCTTTATCTAGGATGGGTATTCAAGTTATAACCAAGTGCTAGTGAAAGAAGAAGACCAGTACAAGACTGCCTTTACCACCAAGTGGGGTACATTTGCTTATCAAAATATGCCTTTTGGATTTTCCAATGCTAGGGAAACCTTTTAAAGAGAAATGGATATGGCCTTCCAAGGACTACTAAATCAAATATTACAAGTCTACTTGGATGACATCACAATCTTTTCCAAGGAAGCCAATGAGCACATGGATAATCTAAGACTAGTTTTATAGAGATGTAAATAGTAGGAGATATCTTTAAATCCCAAAAAAGGTGTGTTCTTAGTACATGGAGGCAAGTTATTGGGTCACATTATTTAAAAATAAGGATTATTCATTTACCTTAATAGAGTAAGTGTTATCTTAGCCTTATCATTGCCAAAGAAAAAGAAAGGGATTTAGAGCTTCCTCAAGAATATTAACTTTGTGAGAAGGCTCATACTTGGTTTTTCAAACTTGGTTAAACATATCACCACCATGCTAAAGAAGAGACAAGTGTTTGCTTGGTATACTTAAGGCAAGGTAACCTTTAAATCCATCAAGTAGGCCATTACCCAGGCACCCTCACTCATGAATCTTGATTTCTCCAAGGACTTCATCTTCTACACCTTTGCTAATGTTGACAACATATCAGCTATGCTGATGTAGAAGAATGGTGAAGGAATAGAGCAACCAATTGCCTTCTTTAGTCAAGGGCTGGAAGGATATAAGGTGAGGTACACTTTCATTAAAAAATAATTTCTTTCAACCTTTAGAAGCCTCAAGAAGTTTAGGCCCATGCTCTTTAACAATATGATCCATCTAATGGCATCTCATCTTGGAGTTAGGGACTTCCTCCTTAACAAGGATTTGAATGAGAAAAGAGCAAGCTAGATCACAAAGGTCATGGAATATGATGTAGAGATCAAGGTCACCAAGCTAGTTAGAGGAAAGGGATTATGTAAGCACATGGTAAATGACCTTTAGGAAGACAAAGAAGCTATTTTAGTAACCCAAGACAACTCACAAGTAGGTACACCTCCACTTCAAAAGAGCTAGCTTCAAGACACGACTCACTTTTTGACAATAAGAAAATGCCCCCAAGGTTTGGGAAAAGATAAAAGAAGGTATTTTAGGCTTCAATATATACCTTATGCAATATTTAATGGTGTTATTTTTAGAAAGGACCTCATTGGGTTACTCTTTAAGTGCATAGATGATGATCAAGTGACTAATTTCTTAGGGTAGTTCCATGATGGACCTATAAGAGGCTATTTTACACCTAGAACCATCACAACAAAGGTAATGAGGGATGGTTATTACTATCCCAATATTTTCTAGTATGTTCATGCATGGATTAGAAAATGCTATAAGTGTGCTCTCTTTATAGGAAAGCATAAACTAGTAGCCCTTCCACTCAATCCAATTTAGGTGGAACAACCATTCATGTAATGGGGGTTAGACTTCATATCGATGAGTAATCCACCATCAAGTATAGGGTATAAATGGGTGATCTTATAATTTACTAATTCACCAGGTGGGTGGAAGCCATTGCTTTGAAAGAGGCTAGTGAAGGTATAGTTTTGGACTTTTATGATAGCCTTATGACCAAATTTAGTGTCCTAGCCACCATAATTATAGATAATGCATTGGCATTCCTTAGTATGAAGATGACTGAGTGGGATATCAAACTAGGAATCTACCTCAACACCTATTCCAGCTACTATCCTCAAGGAAATTGACTGGTAGATTCCACAAACAAGAATTTGCTAAGGATCATCAGGAGGACCATGGAAGAGAATTAGAGAACATATCACACCAAGCTAAAGACAAACTTATGAGCTAATAATGTGACTCTTAAAAATACCATTAAAAATTATCCATATGTTCTTGTGTATATAAAGGAAGCCAAATTACTGATCTTTCTTGAGATTACTACATTAGAGTTAGACCATCAACTTGATTTGATGGAAGATGTGCCCATAAATTTGAGCCTGATAGAGCTCATGGATCTAGAAGAAAGCATGGACCTTACTATGAAAACTTTGGAGTCACATCAAGCTTAGGTCAAAAAGGATTTTTAAAATTGAGATACAATAAGGAGATTTAAGGAAGGGGACATAGTCCTCAAATAGGACTCAAATAAGGCCAAACTAGGCAACCATACCAAGTTTGATAGCTTGTGGAGTGGTCCTTATTTGATCCATGAAAGTAAGAAAAATAATGCTTTTCAGCCTACCTAATTGAATGGAGAGGTATTATCCATCCTAGTCAATTCCATTCATTTAAATCCCTGTTATTGAATGGATTTTCATCCATTATAACATATTATACATGTTAGAGTAGCTTTTATGCTTTCCTCTAAGTGCCTTGTACACATGTCTTTTCTGTTGTGTGTTTCTTTTTTAATAAGTGATTTGGGCACTTTGTTATTATATTTATTTTGATCTTGTTAATTCAATAAAGATTCTAGATAAGGATATACTTGTGTCATCTTCATGATTAATTGATAGAAGACTTAGGACTCCATATGACCAATGAACTGGTTAAGGCAAAATAGACTAGGTTCTTAAGCATAGTAGGCATGCTTCCCTATGAATCACCAATGATGTTGGCCATTTTTGGCCCACATACCAAGTTTTTGCCCAAATGGAATAAGTTTGTAATGGGTGAGTAGATGAATAGATGTTTTGGATGGAATGGGTGGACCAAAGATGTCATGCAACTTACAAAGCTTTGGAAACACTTTAAATTCACTTAAAGTGTAATTTGTCCAAATTCAAGAAGATAGGTCTCCATGGTGGTCAAAATACTTAAGATCATGAAGTAAGTTTTTCACAAGCCTAAGGAGCTCATTTGAGCCTTGGAAATTCATGAAAAAGGTCAAGCATAATCCTAAGTGAGCTAGACCATCATTAAGGCATCATGTAGGAATAAATGAACTAGTTCACTTATGTATTTTATAAGTCCACTCAAAAATCATCACCAACCAAGATATTTTATCACTATGGAGTTATTGATTCCAAGAACATGCTCTAAAATTTTCATGTTTGTGCAAGCTTTCTATCTCAAGAGCTAAGTGTTCAAAGTTGAACCTGCAACATAAGATGTTCACATGAGTGTCAAGTTTGAGCTCCATAAAGTGATCATTTTGATTTAAAATGACCTTAAAAGGTTTAAAGTTAATCAAGATCTAACAATTAATGTGATATTTTTTACTGACACATTTGATCTAATATTTCATGCTAGAGTCAAATGAGTCAAAAGGTTCTTGGGTTAAAGCCCTTAACAAGATATAATTTGGACAAGATTTGATGATGCATATCAATCATATAGAGATCTAACAGTGTGAGCTCAACTAAAAATAAAGTGGGTCTAGGTAAATCAATGATTAGTGATTCATACATTATGATCCAATAGTATGAAATGAGTCAAAAGGTCAAGGAGATTGAGAGGCCACCATGTGTCTTAAGTGCATAAAGTAACAAACTAATAGCAGATCCTAAGTACAAATGTGGGGCTACCAAGTGGCACTAGCTTGGTTAGAGTTGAAAATTCAAGGGTAAGATTGATGTATCTTACTTGATCATATAGATTAGGATCAATGGTGTGAGTAAAGGTCAATATGTTAATAGTCTGAGTCATGATCGATAGTGAATTAAAATAAAGGTCTAACTTGAGAAATAGTTTTTGATGGAAGCAAACATAGGCCTTATAGGGTCATTCAAGCACCATTAAAAGGACACAACTATGAAATTAGGTATAATTAATATAAATTGATGCCATTAAGTTTAAATATGTCCCTCTAGTTTGAAGGTTTGTAGCATATGAGGTCCATTTTACAATTGTGTATGCCATTCTTTAAAGAAGACTTGTACATAGTGAGCCCTCAATTTCTATAGTTGCTCAAAGGCAAAAATAGGTCTTTTGGACCTAATCGAGATTAAAATGGATATGTATTCTATAAATCTATATCTATATATGTGACTATAGGAAAACTAGTAAAGGATATTGGTTTTCGATCTATAAAAAGGAGTTGGTCCAGATTTGATCAAAGGTAGTTGTCTATGATTATTGAAGAAGCTCCTTGTCCTTCAACATGGCCATATTTTTGATAAATAGCCACCTAAAATTCATAAATCCATGTTTCTATCAGATTCATGAGCATGAATTTTTATCCTCAAGTGAGATATAACATGAAGGATCAAAGAAAAGGTCTAGTATTAGGAACTGTAGCTAGGGGCATTCAATGCATTCTCAGAGCCTTATAGGGATTTTCAACTTGGTAAGCCATGTGTAGTGTCCTGATTGATAAAAAATGTGGCAAGGATTTTATTGAATAAAAAGTGTGGTAGTTCTATCTCAATTAATGGCCCATGATGGTATGTTCCCTTTTTGATGGTGTTCTCCCACATTCTTTATCTCTCTCTCTCTCTCTCTCTCTCTTTTCCTATATATCAAGGTCTCATTCCCATTATGGGGGTTCTTAGTTCTTAGAATTTATCATTTTCTTTTGCGACAAGGATACTCATTGAGACTCTTGAAAAAGTGTGATTATTTTATATGGTTAAACCCTTTAAAAATATTGTAAGAACTACCTTTTGAAGTAATAGGATCAACTCTTTGCTTATCTCTTATCTTCAATCAATTCTTAGTATGCTTGTGTATGGTGAATTTGTGAAGAATATTCTTCCTAATTTACTATCCTTCTACTTGACTCTTTGAAGGTGTTTTCAAGCTAACTTGTACTTCTTGATTAGTGTTCTACTTAGAACCTCTTCCATGAAATATTTATGCAATTAGTGAGATTGTTAGATTGAGTAAGCCATAGTTGTCTTTTGTTGATCCAGTGTGTGTTAAATATTATATGAGTGACCATTTACCTTTGGTTCATCATCATTTTATCCTTCTTAGGAGCCCTTATCCTCTTTCTAACCCTTTTCCCTGTAAAGCATTAGTTTAGCATTAGTTTAGGTGAGCATCAAGAGGAAGTCAACCTTCTCTAGAGGTCCAACCCCATCATAGATGAACCACAACCTAGGGTTATTCCCATTATGTAGATCAATTGGAAGGGGCTTGAAGAACCCCCTATAAAGGTGGAAATTGAGCCTACAATAGGTGCCTAGTAGGTCTATTTGATGGACTAGTTATTAATCATGGATATGGCTTGTAGAGACATGGTGAAGTGGTATGTGGTAAGGAAACCAAGAGACAAAGTGACATGAGAGAGAATATTAAGGTAACCTAATAATTCTTGTATGGTTAATGTCAAGTCTCAATATATGGTATGCATGTTTATGTACTTTTTCTTGAGTTTGAGGTTATATACAAGGCTCGTGCATGAGATACCTAGTCTAGTGTAAGAAAGAGCATAGTGGCTTTATGATATGAATGCACAGAGGCATAAGATCATGTATAAGAACATTTGAACATGCATATGATGCATTAAATCACACATGTGTGTTTCAAAGTGAGCCTATAAGGGGTAGACCCTACAAGAATAAAATGAAAATAAACTAGTCTTAGACTTTGCCTAATTTACTAGGGGTGGTCATGACATGTTAACAAGACCTATGAAGGATGTAAAGTAGTGGTGAATCATTTGAGAAGTTGCTTGAACATGTGAATAAGGTAGAGAGTGTAGGAACAATAGCTAGAGGGTCTATTTTTAGGCCTAATATGACTTGTAGCTCAAGTACCTAAAGTGTAAAGAGATAAAAGGTGACCAAATGGGGTATGAGGTTCAGGTTCTAAGGAAATAATGGTCAAATAAGCATTGATATAGGTTTTATGTGTTGTTTCAAGTATGTTAGTGAAGTTTGAGGTTTTGAGTTAAAGAATAAAGCATGAAAAGTGGTTTTGATGTCTTGAGAGTTATTAGAATGAAGAGATGAAGACTTGAAAAGGACTTTCTCATGATTTTTGGCTCATAAATCCTTTACATGAAATCATGAGTAGTTCATGGAAACTAGGGAAGGGTCTTATGTGTATTCTCTAGGCATTATTTTTTTGAATGAAGGGCAATCCTTTATAAATGATTACTAAGAGTGGAAACTGGTTTTTAGTACCTTAAAACCCTAAGTTGAACCTGATGTTAGAGATATGATTCAAAAGTGATAATAGTGGTTTATAAATTATATTTTTATGATTGGATCTTGGAGTAAACTCTCTTAGTCATGTCTAGGTGGCATTAGTTAGAAAGAGGAGAGATAAAATGATAAGTTATATGTATATTTATAAAGATGTTTCTGTAGTTATCAAAAATTACATTCATCAAAAAAAGTGAATGAGTGGAGGGAGAATTTAAAGATTATTATTTTATGTCCATGAAGGTTTTAAGATAATATCTAGCCTATATGTCAATATTTTTGGTCTTCTAAGTGAGCCAGTTGCTAATTGGTCTTATAGTGAAAAATGTGTGTTTTTAGAATTACTAATGTTCAAGGCCTTTACATATTAGATTGGTGATCCTGAGTGATTGAATATTTTTTTAGGACTTATGTGTCCTATTAAATCCTTTTAGATAGTGTGAAATCTACTTGAAGTTTTTGATACGTTGATCACAAAACTACATGTTTAGTTCAATGAAGACTGTGAGAGAGAGGGTCACAGTTTGGGTATACAAGATCAATGTTTTGAATTAAACCATATTTGTTTTTTGGATGTTGTTATAGAATATTCATAGGAGGTTTTTAATTCATAATTTTTAATTTAAATTACCCATAATAATGTTTGAGGTCAAATTGCTAATGACTGGGTTCTAAGCAAATGGCAGTTCTGAGTGAGCTTTATGATGAGGTGTTCCTGAGTCTTTGGATCCTAATAAAAGATGTCTAATGGATGTTTTTATGACCCTAAGGTAATTAATATTACATAAAATTTTGTTTTTTCTTATAATGTGTTTCTATAATTTGTATGAGCACCATCTTTGAAGATAGTATTTTTGAGGTAATTAGGCTTAATAGGTCTTTATGGTCTAATTATGCTTTCAAGGTGTAAGCAAAGGATTTGTGACTTATTGAGAATAGAGGAGGTTGGTTGAGGTTTAAATGTAAGTTTTTAAATGGTTTTATTTCATTAGTGAGGTCCTGATGAGTCATAGAGGTTCATGTTGTTTCATCGAGAGGATAGACCTAATGCATTAGGTCTCTATTAGGTCTAACAGAAGATTGAGATCTAAATGTGTTTGAATAACCTAAAAGTTATCTAAATTTAATTGATTCCTATTTTTAACATGTTATTATTTATATTTTAGGATTTATCTAAATTTATAAAGTTCTTTGGTTGACCAAGAGAGTATGTGAGCAAGTGACTTGTATTTATACAAGGCTAGATAGGCCTATTTGTTTTTAAGAATATAGGATGAATGAATTGAATATTTGAATATTCAAAGGGGAAAAGTAGAGAGGAAAAGAAAGACATCAAACCTTACCACATATTCATGTAATGAATATCTATGATGCTTAATGAAATGAATCTTATAGTGAACTAGTAATTGTAATAAGAGTGTGACCTAATATGCATAATTGACTAACTGAGTGTATGGATGTTGAAGAAAATAAGATAGATCATTGAAGGAGTTAAAGGAGGTTTTTTAGACCATAAAGATAATACATAAAAACTATCATGAACATTTGATAGGGTTACTAAAGTTGATTTTCAAGGTCATATGACCTAACCTAGTTAAGAAGAGGACTAATTGAGCAAAAAAGGTAAAGGATAATTTGTAATTGTGTGTGAAGTAGATTTGAGTGTGATAGAACAAAATAAGACCATAATAAGTGTGAGAGGGAAACAAGAACAAGGTGGATATGTTAAGAGTGTTTATTAAGTGGTTACTTATCATCAAGGGGATTGTAGCCTCCTAGTAAGTTGGTGCTTGATAAACTTAGGGGTTGGTGCTCAACTAAAATTTATTCATGGTATTATAGAATAAGTTATTCAAGTTGTGTTTTAGTGGGTTTTATACCCATGAAGGTTGCCCACATAGATCATGTGTTCATGTGTTATTTTATTGCTTCATGATCATATGAATGGTTCTAAATGCATTATTTAATCACTATATTAGTTTAAATGGTCAATGAATGATAAGTGGATTTGATTAAAAGTTTGAGCATTGATTCAACCCCCCAGTGGTTATGCTTCCAAAAATTGTTATCAGATCAAGTCCTTTGAAGAAGAATGACATCTTGAAGGTGATCCTAAAAGCACAAGATGATAAAATAAATAAGGAAAGAGAATCAGGAGTTGAGATTTATGGTCATGGTTCTTGAGGAGTAGGTATGTACCTTAAAGACTATGCTAGCTAATAGAACCAAAGAAGATGAGATGACTATTCAAGATATTAAGGATCTATTAGGGGTTGAAAATGGAAGTCTAAAATGAAGATAAGTAAAGGAGTGTCAAGAACATGTGTTATTTGCATATGTTGACAAGATAATTAAAGATAAGAAGAATGGATTGGAGAGCTAGGAATATCCTAAATTTATGTTATTTTAGTACCCTATAGAATAGGGTGACTCTATTAGGCTTCATGGAGACACTCTTCAATGAGTAGAATCATGGTCATTGCTTAGTTTAAGGGGTAGTTTTTCATATTATTCATAAGCCCCAAGAGTAGGCGTGTATCTTAAGAATATCTATAGAAGTCATGAAGAGATTTATGTTATGGATTGGTATGTAATACCAATGTGTACATAAAGACAAGTTAAGTTTGTTGAGCTAGATCTAGAAGTGTTGTTTAAATTTCATGAGAGGTATGTATAAGATGAAAGATAGTTGGTTGTGAGTCTGATTTGTGTTGAGGATTGGAATTGGTTCCAAGAGGCTTGAAGGAAGTTGAGGATGCCTTATTGAGTCAAATGGAGTGCTCAAGCTATGAAGACAAAGGAATTTATGGGAGCATAGTTAAAGTATCTATATGATGATATATTATGTTGGGATTTAGTCAAGAATAAGTGATTTCCACTGATATCAGAATGAGGAACAATGAACAGATTGAGAGAAGCATATGTTTGAGTTCAAAATCTTATTGAAGGTGGTTGATTGTGCAAGAATGTGAGTTTTTTATATGCATATTGAGATTAGGTTGAAACTTCTATGTGTTCTTATGATGGTACCAAGTGTAAGAATAAAGAGGGAGCTTGTTGCATGTTCACATTATTCATTTCAATGTTTGCAATATCTAAACATGCATTTGAGTGTATGAAGGCCTATGATGGTTTGAGAAAGCTTGAAAGGTCCAAAGATTAGTTGGTAACTTATTTATATTTCAAAGAGGGAGAAAATTAGTTTTTATAATAACCTTTGTCATTAATGTCAATGGGTGAGAAAGTTATTGATTAGAATAGTTCAGTTTAAGAGAGATGAATAGCTTGTTGAGAGAAGTTTGAGAATTATTAGTACATTTATGGTTTGCATCAATGATAAAGGGGGGGATTGTTGAGTGTTATCATTAATTTCATGTGTTTTTGCACTATCATTGATGTCAATAAGGATCAATAAGAGGTGCTCTTGTGAAGATAAATGGTAAGTGATCATGATGGCTTAAGCCTAGTCTAGTAGGTCCTTGAGTTTTGCATGAGGTCTTAGAATAATGTTATGAAGTAACAAGCTTATGAGAAGGGTTGTTTTTTAGTTATATGAGATATAATCAGAAATAAAGAGTTGATTGTGTTGAAGTGTTTATTATGATAAGGTCATTGTTGACCAAGTTCATAAGAAGCAAGTCTTTATGGACAAGGTGTATTATAAATCCGAGTCTTGTCTTGGTGAAGTGAGTGAGCTTAGGTAAATGAGAATGTGTTTGAAACTATGTAAACATGTGTATAAGGTGGATAATATTTCATATGAGGTTTCAAGGTCAGTTCATGGCTTATTCATTTGCATGAGGAGAGCTAATGGTTGGTCATTGACCTGAGGTTGATTATTTGAGCTTGCTAGAGTGTCTCTAAGTGATCCAATGGAGTGTCTTATGAATATGTATAATTAATTTTTAGTTTCATGTATTTGGTGAAGGTCTTCAGGGATCTATAAGTATATAAGATATAATTTAAGATAACTAATGTCTTTTATCTTCATGTCTTGTGTGATCAAGAAGGCTAGTTTAATTTTGGAAAGAGACCTATATGGTTTGAGATGTCTTAGTAAAAGGATAATGATGGGAGATGTTATGTATTATATCTTAGATGTTTGAAGATGATTTGTGAGCTATAGGAGTTTTAAAGGTCTCAAAATGATATGGTGCATAATAGGTCTACTTGATGGACTAGTTATTAAGCATGGATATGGATTGTAGAGACATGGTAATGTGGTATGTGACAAGGAAACCAAGTGACAAAGTGACATGAGAAATAATTTTAAGGCAACTTAATTATTACTATATGGTTTATGTCAAGGCTCAACACATGGTATTTATGTTTATGTACTTATTCTTAAGTATAAGGTTCTTGAGAAGGCTTGTGCATGGGATACGTAGTTTGGTGGAAGAAAGAACATGGTGGCTATGTGAGATGAATGAAAAGAGGAATAAGAGGATGTAAGATAAAATTTGAAAATGCATATGAGGCATTGGAACACTTAAGTGTGTTTTAAAGTGAGCCTATAAGGGGTAGACCCTATGTGACTAACATGTAAATAAACTAGTATTGGACTATGCTTGATCTAAGTAGGGATTATGAGGTGTTGAAAAGACCTATGAAACATGAAAATTAGTGGTAGATCATGTGAGAATTTACTTAAACATGTGAATAAGGAGGAAAGTGAAATAACAGTATCTAGAGGGTCTATTTCTAAACCTAATATGACCTATAGCTCAAGAGCCTAAAGTGTAAAGAGATAAAAGGTGAACAAATAGGGTATGAGGTTTAGTTTATAAGGAAATAATAATCAAATAATCATGTATAAAGTTTTTAAATGTTTTTTAAATTATGATGGTAAATTTTGAGGTCTTGAGTTGAAGCAGAAAGCATAAAAAGTGGCGTTGAGGTCTTATGTGTTCTCAGAATTAAGAGATGAAGACTTGAGAAGGACTTACTCATACTTGTTAGCTCATAAATACTTTAAACGATATCTTGATTAGTTCATGGAAATTGGGTAATATTAATATGTGTATTCTCTAGGCATTATTTTTTGGAATGAAGGGCAATCCTTTATGAACCATTGCTAAGAGTGGAAACTAGTTTTTAGTACCTTAAACCCCTAAGTTAAACTTGATGCTAGAGATATGATTAAAAATTGATAAAAATGGTTTGGAAAGACTAGTGTGATTATTATATCTTGAATTCAACTCTATGATTCACCTCCAAGTGGTATTAGTTAGAGATAGGAGAGAGAAAATAATTAGTTACATGCATATTTGTAAAGAAGTCTTTGTAGTTCTCAAATGTTACATTGACCAGAAGAAGTGAATGAATGGAGGGGGAATTTAAATATTAATATTTTATTTCCATTAATGTTTGAAGACAATATATATATATATATATATATATATATTGTGTCAATATTTTTATTCTTCCAAGTGAGCCAATCACTAATTGGTCTTATAGTGAAAAATGTGTGTTTCCCAAATAATTGATGTTGAAGGCCTTTGCATAGTATATTGGTGGTCCTGAGTGATTGAAAAATTTATTTTGGACTTATGTTTCCTATTAATTCCTTGTAGAGAGTGTGAAATTTATTTTAAGTGTTTGAGAATTTGATCACAAATTATCTGTATGGTTCAGTGAAGACTATGAGAGAAAAGGTCACACTTTGGGTATACAAGATCAATGTTTTTCATTAGATCATATGTTTTTTGTTTTGGATGTTGTTTTTTAAGTGTAATATGAGGTTTTTGATTCATAATGTATCATTAAATTTCCTACATTGATGTTTAAGGTCAAATTTCTAATGACTGGGTTCTGAGAAAATTAGCAGTTTTGAGTGAGATTTTTGATGAAGGTGTTCTTGAGTTTTTAGAGCCTAATAGAATATGTATAATGGAATTTTTTATGAAACTTAGGTCATTAATTTTACATAAATATGTGTTTTTTTCCTATAATGTGTTCCTATAGGTTGTATGAGCTTCATCTTTAAAGATAGTGTTTTTAAGGTAATTAGGCCTAATAGGTCTTTAAGGCCTAATTGTGATTTCAAGGTGTGAGCAAAGGATTTGTGACTTATGGAAAATATAATATGTTTTTTGAGGTTTCTATAATTTTTTTTGAATGGTTTTAGTATATTGGTGAGGGCCATCTAAGTCATAGAGGTTCAAGTTGTTCCATGGAGAGGATAGACCTAATGCATTAGGTCTAAAGGAAGAATGAGGTCTAAATGTGTTTGAATGACCTCAAAGTGATATAAATTTTATTGAGTCATATGTTTAACATGTTATTATTGATATTTTATTATTTATCTAAATTTATAAAGTGCTTTGGCTGACCAAGAGAGTATGTGAGCAAGTGACTTGTATTTATATAAGTCTAGATAGGCCTATTTATTTTTTGAGATTATAGGCTGAATGAATTAAATATCTAAATATTCAGATTAAAAAATTAGATATAAAATTATGGATATAAAAAATTATCACATATTCATGTAATTAATATCTATTATTCTTAATGAAAGGAATCTTATAGTGAACTAGTAATTGGAATAAGAATAAGGCCTAATATGACTATTTGGCTAGTTGAGTGTATGGATGTCAAAGAAAATAAGATATATATTTAAAGGAGTTGAAGGAGATTTTTTATACCATTAGGAGAATATATATAAACCATAATGAATATATGATAAGGTTACCAAATTTTATTGTCAAGGTCATATGACTTAACCTAGTCAAGAAGAGGACTAATTAAGCAAAGAAGGTAAAGGATAGTTTATTCTTGTGTGTGAAGAAAATTTGAGTGTGATATAAAAAATAAGACCATAATAAGTTGTGAAATGGAAACAAGAGAAATTTTTATAGGTTTATATTGTTGATTAAGTGGGTGCTTAATCAACAAGGGAGTTATAGCCTCCTAGCAAGTTGGTGCTTGCTAAAGTCAAGTTGGTGTTTGATAAACTTAGGGGTTGGTGATCCATGTTGGGTTGGTACTCAATTAAAATAGATTCATGGTATTATAAGAAAATTTATCCAATCTATGTTTTAGTGTGTTTTATTCTACATGAGGATTTCCCACATAACTCATGTGTTCATGTGTTATATTCTAATTTCATGCTCATATGAATCATTACAAATGCATTATTTAATCACTATATTAGTTTGAATGGTTAGTGAGTAATAAGTGGATTTGATTAAAAGTTGAATATTTATCCCCCCTCTCAGTGGTTATGATTCCAACATAATTCTCTTCACAATGGGGTTTTGAGGATGTCCAACTTATCCTACTAACAAACACATATTTTTATCTGATGTATTACTTGCAAAGAGGATTAAGGTTTACATAATAAATAAGCTATTAAAATCACAATAAAAAGTTTAGAAATTTGTAAACATATAAATAGAACCCAAAAATATAGGCATAGGTGTGCCCATAATTTAGGAATAGTCTTGCACATAGGACACTAACACCATTTTTAGGACACTAGATCCACATTGTGCTATTTTCCAAGTGTGGTGATACTATGCAAGGGAAGATCTGACATAGGGATCCTATTGTTGAAATTTATACGTATTCTTATCCCAATTTTCAACACTTAGATCTTCTATGTTGGGTGTTTTTTAGATAAGTATTTATTTACACATATTTATTACTATTTTTTGAAAGTCATAGCAATTCAAATTTTGTAAAAAATTAGTGGTTATTTATTGCACATTATTTCACTAATTTAGACTACTCAACCCTTTAATCAAACTTAGGATTTACATTAATAAAACCCTAAAAGGTTAAAACACTAAATTATTTTAAATAATATAAAAATGTATTAGTATAAAATAAATGAAGATAAACATTTTTATTTAATAGTTTATAAAGTTTCTAACAATTGTGTCATAACTAATAATTAGTTTTTCATCCTCTGGGAATGCCACTATATCATTGCTTGGAAAAATACTAACATTTTTAGAGCTATGAAACATATAAAAATAAGAGTCACAACTCTATAATATGCCCATGTGTGCTTGGGATGATGTTAATGTATGGTGAAGATGATACATGACACATAATAAGATCATGATGTCATAAATTAATCAAAGGCTCATACCCTCTTAGGTTAGTTGCCATTCCTTTAACAGAAAAGATCCCCATTACATGTAATTGTATTATAGGATTTACAAAGCAGTTTGAAACCTACAACTTTATAAATCATTTTCCTTGGGAAGGTATTTGAACTTCTTTGATGATTTTAAAGATATTTTAGATCAGGATCTCTTGTCGACATATACATTTGACCCTAGCTTCAATTAATTTATTGGATTTTATTGATGTGTTGTAATCAAGATTAATTTTTGCTTATTGAAGTGTCTATACAACATCTCAATTTTATAGAAAATTTTGAATATAATGACACTAGATTTATGTAATAAAGACTATAAAAAACCCAAGATAAGAAGGAATATTAAGCTCAAAAGTGCTACCTCATACTTGTTTAGAAATGGTGTAGGGCACATACTAAAGGCTATGAAGATTATGATAAGGTCATCTTAGTCTTTCCTTTTATAAATTAATCTATACTATAAAAAACCCAAGATAAGAAGGAATATTAAGCTCAAAAGTGTTACCTCATACTTGTTTAGAAATGGTGTAGGGCACATACTAAAGCCTATGAATATTATGATAAGGTCATCTTAGTCTTTCCTTTTATAAATTAATCTATACTTGATCACCAACCTAGAAGGCATGAAATGTGTATACACCTATATTTTTTAGTTATTAGTAATTTATCTTGCATGAATCTTTGGTGCATCAATATTCCCAAGTGCATGTCATAAGGAATGCACTAGGATATGGGTGGGTTGGGTTGTGACACTTAATGAGATAGTATCATATGATTACTTGTTATACAAATTTACAACCATTACCATGCTATTTGACCAACCTAGCCTTCTCTAGTACCCTTTTCCCTTCTTTCTACCTAGTTCCATGCCTTTTCTAGACTAACTTGACCATGTTTAATTTAATTTGTATTTTTACCCATGTCTAACATAGCCCTTTCCTACCTATGGTCCCTTCTTGATTTTATTATCCCCACTCAATACATTTTTTTACCTTTTGTATTATATTATCAATGATTGACATAGTAATTTTCTCATTCTATTCATTTATAATTCATTGATCTAGATCAAGTCCATCAACATACTTGATAGGTAATTTTTAGGACTTTAATCCATTATGGTTCCTAAATATATTTTTTATAACAGTAAAACATTTTTTTCTTTGATTGTATATAAAATCTTACATTTAGTAGAAACTAAGAAATTAGGGTATACAAGCTTATAATTATAGAGGTATATATTTGCACAAGTCTTTAGAGTATTAAGGAGATAAGATATATTTTATCACTAAAAACATGTGAATGTATAATAACAACTCTTAAACACATAATTACATAGCATTTCAATGCTAAATGCTTGGGACCTTAGAGTTTAAGAGTAATTCAGTGCTTCAATGTAACAATGGGATCATCCCCAAAGGTGTGGGACTATTGTGCTCCTTTGGATGAACCTATAGATAAGGAGGAATTCCTTTTGATCTAAGTTCATCTATTTTAATATTAGCATCAAAACCTACAAAGAACAAAAATGAAATGTATGGCTAATGCTAAACTTAATCTTGACAAAGGAAAAGGGGTGAGAGAGGGTAAGAGGGTTACAAGAAGGGAAAGTAGTGAAGCACTAAGAATAAAGCAAGCACCTCACCCACTTGATGATAAAATAAAAATAAATAACTAAATACACATAGTATTTAAACTAGGCACCAAAAACATAAGTGTTTTACAAGGAGGTATGGAACACAAAGCAATATTAAGAAGGATGACAAATGATCCATAGATAATGCCTACACAGACCCGCTTATACATAGTTTGAAACCTATAGAGTATATGATTCTATGTAGAGGTGTAAAGGGAGGACAATACTAGGAGGGAAAAAAATCCACAAACAAAGATCAATAACCATTAATTCACACATGCCATAAATTATGAATAAAGGTAGTTCAATTCTTATTAATTTAAAGGCCTAATTCGATATTACAACTTGAATGGGTAGAGATTTTTATACCAAGGAGAGGGCTCCTTTTCATAATGAAAAATAGGGTTTATATAGACCTAAGAAAGATCCAGTGTAATTAATTCACCACTTAATATGGTAGATAAGAAACTTGAGTTTAAAATTTGGCACTCAAAACTTAAGAGAATTAGAATCCTATGTAATAAGAGACTATGAACCATGCTCATTCAATTTAGGTTAATTATATGATCATAGAAGTAGATAAAAAGTCAATTTTGGATCTTTAGATAATATGGACATGCATCGAGGACATAATCATACTTATAAAATCAAAGGAGATGTGTGTGCATATTCTTCCCACCTACCTAATACCTTTGCATAAAATTTTTCTCTAACTCAGATTATCTCGATGTCCAATTGGACCTAACCACCACCTTTTTTATTACTACCACCTATCAATCCACTTGGACTTATTCATTAATGCGAGAGTTGTGTAAGCTTTATTTAGATTTTAACATGTCATCCTTATGAATGTGGTAGAGTTATAAGTGTATTTCTCTTGGGGATTATAATTGTGTGCACTAAACCTTGCATGATCTAGACTTTATTAAGATTACACTAGTTGTGCATGTAAGTATGAACATAAAGAGTTTGCACAAAAATATAACTTGCACTTTTCATAAGTTATATATTCTAACTAAACTTTATGTGTAGTTCACACCTACTTATATTTGTCACTCTAATTACTTACATTCACTCAAACAACTAAGTGCATGGTTGTTTCATGTTTTTTCTATGTGTGACTTGATACTTGAATGCATCCTACACAAAGGGTGAGCATAGAGGGCTATGTAGAAGGATGGGCCTTATAACATAGTGGTACAATGGTGTAGGGAATATAAGAAATGACACATAGGGTGGTTTTTTATGAAAGGTATAAGGCCTTATTTTATCTTGTACTTATTTATTTTGGTGATTTTTCAAGTCTAATCCTAACGTTTAGGAAATTATATTATCCTATGAAGGGAACAACATGTAACACATAATTTAACATATAAATCATGAGGGTGAAGGTGTGGATCTCTATAACTAGGCATGAAAATTCATACTTTAGATAGGGTGAGCCTCCTAGATAGGAGAGCACAAGAAGGATGAAGATCTTGGGTGCACACTTATAATTAGAAACTACATGTTGTGTACTTTTCACTATGCACTATTTAAGGTTTGGGAAATTTGTGCACTTGACTTATGCCTAAAGTTTTTTTCTTATTTGTGTGAGGGTGAAAGAGGAATAATTGTGCAAGGGGCACATTAGTACTTACTTTATGTGTAAAGATATGTTGAGGACTAACTTTGGGTGCTTGCAATAACATCTATGCATAAGCTTAATTTTGATAAATATGACACTATGTAAGTTGAATTTGCTTAAGTGTGGCATTTTTCATTCAAGTTTTTTCACATGATAAGGTACACTCATACTTGTGTGCATAACTTAAATTTTCCTATGCATTCCTTCCTCTCATGAGGTTTGATAAATTTGTGATCTTGGGTGCTAAGTTATGTTGAATGATAACATCCATTTTGTGTTATCACCTTTCCATGCAGGGGGTCAAGGTACATGATGACTTTAAGAGTCAACATTCTAAGTGACCTCTATGGGTGGCTTTCCTTATAATTGGGAACTAGTGTCCTTTGAAGCAATCCATTGGCTATGGATTCATATAAGCTTGATAAATTCTACTTTGAAAATGTAACTCTTATGTGTGTAATGGTGCTAACTTATCTTGTTGTGCGTGCCAATTTCATGATGAATGCTTGGACCTTTATTAAATAAACTAAATTGAGACCTATCTCTGATGAAGCACAAGGGCAAGGAACAATAATAGGTGTGAAATGTAGTTAGAATAAAGTAAAACAACTAAACTATGACTATTTACATGTGCTTATAGGCACTTAGGGAAATAAATTACAAACTAATCTATTCTAATATATATAATATACAAACATGGGCCTCAAACCACCTAGATAAAAACAAAAGACTTTGAGGTATCCCCTGCTATGTGAAATCATATTACCAATTAAAATGCATAGATTGGAAAATACTTATTCTTTGAGGTAGTTTTATGCCCTTTTAGTTGGTTTTGAGGGGATGTACATGGTGATAAACACCCACTCAAAATTGATATCATTGAGATGAGAGCACAAATGTTGGTCATACAGATGATCACCTAGGACCAATAAATAAATACAAGGTAAATGGGATATTTTAAAAGATTGTGAGCATAAAAACAATTGACTTTCTCATTATAAGCTCTCTGTAACTCTGATGGCTCACTTAAAGCAACCAAGAGACACTTCAATTCAATGGGATCCTTCATGTGGGTGTCCCTAAGCATGTCAACTTGAGTTACATCTAATGTAACCCCTTTGATATCCCTACCCTTAACAACTATTGGTCTAATTATCACCTCAAACACTTTAATGATCTCAAATTACTACCACCATAGGTCCTCTTGATCTTCCTTTGGATTGTGATAATTTAAGAAAAGAGGCTCAAACTATATCTGTGATTCTTCCCACACTCTCTCTTGTGAAGTTCAATCACTTGGATACCTTTAGGAAAGTGAAATATTTTTTACCAAGATATTTTTCATAGGTGTAAGGGATCTAAAAATGATAACAACATTGGCATTGTGCATATTGGATGGCTTCACATATGAGAGATGGGGATAAGCTTGGGTGTTACCTTGGTATTGATACCTATGAGGTTGATAAGGTTTGATTTACCATGTGTTTTGCCTCATCATAATAACTAACTCATTACTAAACCTCTATAAGAGGTGCTTGACCTTGTGTAACTATTTTAAAGGAACAATAATTGTTTGGTAGATTACGAGTGGAAAAGGTGCAAAAGTGGGCTGGGTGGGTGCATGCACAAGAAGTAAAGGAATGTGAAGCTTAGATGTAGACTTACCTCCCTAAATAAAATAATTCTTATCCTCTATGGTGAGATCATAAGCATCTAGCAATGTGTTTCCTCCCATTATCTAGATCATGGTCATACAATCATAGTCAATCACCCTTAAGAAGTATAAAAATGCCAAATCTATAGAGGGCTTAACCAATAAAGAGATACTATTAGGTTCTTTTAGTTAGTTCCACTTCAGCACAAAAGCTTTCCCCTAACAAGCTAACACATTGGCCCTATCACATGAGAGATAAGTCTTGCATGCTCACCTAAAGCACACAACAAAAGATCAGTTCCTAAAGGATTTGTAACATAATAAGGTGTATTTACTCATTCTTTGAAATATATATTTAAAAAGGGTTAATTAATACCATAATTATACTATTATGATTCTTATTATCCTAGATGTAACTAATAGTATAACTAAGATTACCATTACTAATAGTAGTGATAAAATAAAAAATATATCCATGACTTTGAAATAAAACATATCCATCATTTATCACATGATATGGCAAATACTAGATTTTCATTAGTTTTAGATTACGGTAAAACCAGGTTTTGAAGGGACCCCAAAACCCTTTAACAAAATCAAAAAAGATAAAGCATTAACAACCACCAAGAAAATCAGTCCTAAAACCTACTGAAGAGCAGCATCAAAATCAAGTTTTACAGGGATACCATCAATATCTAGTTTATGAATACTATTCAGCCCCCTAATATTCCAAGTAATGATTTTCATATCTATTTTTTAGGGGTAAAATCTAGAATAGTTGCCTACCTACCATCAGCAATATTCTACATACTTTCTAACTCTCTGATTTTTTTAATGGATCTTCTTCTAGGTTTGTCTGGGGAACCAACATCTAGTTTCACCTTAGAATGCTCGTTAGCTCTTTTTCCAGATTTATTTAGAGTAGAAGCAAGAGGTTTCACCTTAGTTTGCTGATCTATTTTGCTACTTCTAGTTTCTACCCTCTTAGTATTGATCTTTTTTCAGCCATTTTTCTTTGGTTTAGTTTATGCTTTGAGTTTTCTCCATTATCTTTCACAACTTCTAGGGGAGGAGGCTCATTCAGAGGAAAGTCATTATCAGCCTGAGATAACACCTGGATCTCCCTAGACTAAGAAAAAAGAAGATCTCCCTCCTCTAATTTATTTCTAGCTTCAGCCAAGAATTCACCTTCCTCTAGCACAATTTTGTCATCTACATCTCTCCATCGATCTTCTATCCTTTGATAGAAAATGATTTTTTTTGATAGATCTATCAGATCATCTATTCTTTATTCAAGTATTATGGTATCTGATTGCAAACCATGTCCTTCTTTCTCAAAGTTTACTTTCTCAAAAGAAGGCTCTTTATCTACCTCAGCATGTGGAGCATTAAAATCTTCAAAAGAAGGCTCTTTATAAGCCTCAGCATGTGGAGCTTTAGAATCTTCATTATTCTTTTGTTCTTGATGATGATCTTCTTTGGGTTTCCATACTTTCTTTTATTGGACCTTGGTCTTTTTCCCATCCGAAACACTACTAGGATGATTTTTACTTTTGGAGGGACAATTTTAAACCAGATGCCCCTATTTCTTATAAGCATAGTAAGAGTTGGGCAAATCTTCAAAAAAAATTCCTTGAGTTTTTTTACCAAGCTTGGATATTAGTTCCACCTTTTCTGGGAGATGATTCAGGTCTGCCACTTTAACATAAAGTCTAGCACTTTGAAGTTTGGTTCTAGAAGCCGTAGCATTATCTAATGCCATAAGTTCACCAAAATAACTAGCAATACCTTTAAAAATGTCCTCATGCCAGAATTCTAAAGGGAGACTAGGAAGTCTAGCCCAAATGGGAGTGGTTAAGAAAAAATAATCTAAGAGATCCATGTTAGGCTCCCATTTTTTAATAGTGAGAGAGTATTTACCAAAAGACCACGGTCCTCCACAAAGAACTGTATTCATGTCTTCCTTACAGTTGAAGATAAACGAGAAGGAACCATTTGACCTTGGTGTAATATCTACATCTCCTAGAATAACCCATTTCCTTTTAACCATTTTTCTAAGAGATTCTAGATCTGGTCTTGCTCCTAAAAATTTGTCCACTAGGGTGAAATCCATGGAGGACATAAAAAAATTGACTAAAGGATCTGGAATAAAAACTTGAAACTCACCTTTCTCCCAGCAAGACTTAGCAGTCACCGGTGTGAAAAGAGATTTTCTAGTAGGTTTCTTGCCAAATAGAGATGACCAAGTCCATTCTGAGAACCCTACCTTTAGCCCTTCTGAGGACTTTTCCTTGTTAGAATCAACATTATCTTTCTCCTTTTCGAGATCCTACCCCAACACATGAAAAGTGGAAGGGGAATGTAATGGGGGGACACGGACCCCACAAAAAGGATTAGATACGCATGAAGACTTTCCATTATCCACATCAGACAAAGATTTTGACCCAACATTATTCTCCCTGACCAATTTCCCACCTGCCTATGAACCAACTAATTCAAATTCTGAAAGAGTGCCCATTTTAATCCTATTCCCAACATTCTTCTCAACACCCCCTACAGTTCTTCCAAGGTCTGTACCTCCTACCAGATTCTCCCCAACTAGTTTCTTGCCTACCTGTAAACCATCTAATTCAAATTCTGAAAGAGCGCCCATCTAGCTTTTCATTAGTTACTTCACAAATTATAAGACAAATCACTATATCTATTTCTCCAAAGGACCATCCTGTAAATAATCACAATAGGGTTTTTTATACTTTTTTCCCTAACCAAGTGTCATAATTCTAATTATCATGATTAGATAACACACAAACTCCCAAAAAACTAAGATTCATGGCACTTATAATGAGTTATTCCTATAGACTCAGGTCTCTATGCCCCTAGATCTTTGTTCTATGCTATATCTTGGAGGCCAAGTGTTATATTCTTTAAGGGATAGTATAAAAACCTGTGATTGGTGGGATCAAAGTGTCCCATTTGAGTTATTCTTCTAACTACTCCCACATCCCTCACACTCTACTTCCCATACACTCCCCTAGTCATTTACTTATGTTTGCAGTCTTCTATTCTAGGGTCTCTCTTGACATGTTCTCTCTTGACTGAGTCCTCTCACTCTAGGTCTCTTACACCATTTTCCTTCCACACCCATCACATTCTACACCACAACACTTCTATGCCTATTATCAAACATGCCATGATCCTATCGTGTCATGGTCCTTCCATGCCATTTAGGTACTTGCATAAAAATGGATAATGATCCTTCCAAACCACACACCAAAAATGGAATAATACTTATTAAAATTGTATGGGTCAAAATCACCCCACACTATGCTCTTAGTCCATCCTAGAATAAGCTACGCTAACATCCTCCAAAAATGTTGGCCCCTTCTACTCGAGTTCCTTCTTCAGCCCCTCCCAATGGGAAAATGCATTGAGGACTTTGGAAATTATTCTCTCAATGGCCTCTTTTGATTCTTTTATCTCATCAAGCTGAGTTAGAGTCTTTTTTTTCTTCATCTATTCATCTAGGGCTATGTTATCTTCCTTTTGGATGTCTTCTAATTTAGAGACTTCCTTATCAACTTATCCTTGGAGTATGGAAAAACTTGCATATATTTTTTAATGATGGTTATTAACGGCATCTTCCATAATTTCAACATCCTTAAATGCTTTCATTCACTTGACATGATATTTTATTAAAAGGGTAACATTAGCCACTTACTACCTCAGGACCTCCTCATCATGGAGCTGGGTCTCTAATACTTTATTTGGGCACACTAAGAGCACAAAAATGCCATCCAAAATGGGGATAACCTCCCTGAATCTCTCCAAGGTGATCTTGTAAATGTCTTTTACTATGGTAAATTATTCAATTATTTCTTTGACCTCATCTCTTGTTATGGGTCACTCCTTATTTTTCTTAAGCAAAAGCTCAACCAAGGTTTCTAACTTCTTGATGGCATCCCCATCCAATGGTATGCCATCCACAAATACCGAATCCTATTTTAAAATTATTTTACAAAGGTTTAAAACCCTTACCTTATCCTTGGTGGCCTCTTAGATTTGTTGTTTCAATGAGGCCACTTCCTTCACTAGCACTTATTTTTTTGAAAACACTTTATTATACATCTCTACAACCCTACCCTATTTATTTTCTATAGTATTCATGTTCAAATCTAACTAAATGTTCTAACACATCATTATGATGGCCACTTTCAAAAAAGTGGCACTTACCATTATTAGAGTTAGCCTCTGTGGATCAACCTTCATAAGGTCTAGTAGTCCTAGAGCATTTGGGCCAAAAAAATGCAATCTAAATAAATATCAAATTGGAGCTCCTTGATATAAATCTACAAAAGGAAGAAAACCTACTTCATTGTTTCTATGGTCATGTATTTGGGGTGGAAGTGAGACCATAGATAAAGGTCATTATCCTCTATGCTAAATTGGTAACATTCACATGCAATAGATAGATCTCTCTATTCCTATTCCTCTTCAGTTGGCCCCTTCCCCTTTTTTGTGTCTCTCTCAATATCATCCTCTTAATGGCTTCCTAATTCCATCTCACTTGCTCCCAATCCTATACACCAATATGAGCTTAGCAATCTCTCTTTGCATCTAGGAAATAACCTTCATGAATTCACCTACTTTGCAAGTACCCTAGTATGTAAGAAATTTGGCTTCATCATACTCTGGTTCTCTGGTTCACCATTTGTACTTAACACTCAAATATTATAGCAAATTAAAGTGTAAAATGAATTTAACAATATTATTTATATGTCCTTTGGTAGGCTTTACCTCCATTAATTCCTTCCTTCTACCCATCACCTTGAGTCATTAATGAAAATATTTTAATGACCTTCATATTTTAAATCTTGTATTAAGCATTTAGTGCCTTAACAAATTTATCCCATCATTTCATTCACATGATTCTCATCATAATTGACCTTATTACATTAATGACCCATCCTTTCTTTGCATCTTTCTAGGAAATAGATGACAACTATGTCCCACCTTTTCAATATAGTGGAAGACAACTATCACTCAAATAGTGGGAATCTTTCAAGGTACTTTCTAAGTGCATTGAATGACTCACACATCCTTAATTACTTGCATGCCATAGATGACTCTTACACCTTTGGTACTTGTGCACCCACATGTCTTTTGTGCCTAGATTAACTTTGAACTTACTATGATTGTCATATGTATGATGCCTTACCCCACACTAAAAGGGGTTCATGGTCCTCCATGAAAACACACTAAGTACAAAAATTGAAAACTACATTAAAGAGTCACATGCCTCAAGGGTAACACTTTTTATTGAAAGTAGTAAATTCTATACTAATAGCCTTAAGCCTTATTGATTACAAAATTTTAATTGAATGGAATCATAATATGGTTAAAGCTAACTGCCATTATAGTGCCCCAAGAGGAATTGACCATCCATTTATTTTAATTAAAAAGCCCCAGTAGGTCAAATGATATGAAATATGAATAGAACATCCCAATGGATGTGGAGCTTCTCAAAGTGGCATGTGAGATTGGAATCATCTAACAAAACTTTCATACCTAGAGAAAAGAATTTATTCCTTAGGTAGATCATTCACACTTTCTATTTGTATTTCTCAACATCCTGACTCTAATGGGTGAGAAATTGAGTCTCATCTAGTTTCATCAAATTATCAAGCTAGGATTTTCAAGAGGATTAATCCTCTAGGTTTCCCACACATGTTATCAAGAGAGATGGAACTAAGAATTCCACTAGCATGATCACTTCCTTTCCATACACTAGGTTGAATAATTTCATTTTGTTGGGGTGCTTGTATGTCATTTGATAGGCCTAAAGTACTACAAATACTCTATCATCCCAATTACTCTAGCCAACATTACATTTTTTTGTTAAAGTGGTATTAGGGATCTTATTCAAGGATTTATATATTCCATTAGCTTGTGGGTGGTATGGTGTCATCTTGTAGTGCACGATCATGAACTCGACCAATAAGATACAAATCATCTCATTCAAAAAGTGGGTTCCATGATCATTGGTAAAGATTAGGGGACATCCAAACCATGTTATAATGTTATCCTAGATGAACAATGTAGTAGTTGATGTAGTATAATATTTTGTTGGTGCTACTTCAATCTAACATGTGAGGTATTTAGTTTTTGGAATGATTCATCAAGAACTTATTCATCGTCCTGCTATAGTGATAGGTCCCATAAAGTCAATAACCTATTTTTTGAATAGTTTTTGAGAAGGAATATGGTGAAAAAACATATCATATCTTCTATTAGATTTTTCTATGTACTAGTAGACATCACATTGCCTAACATAGGACTTTGCATCTTTGAATAAAGTTAGTCACCAAAGTCTAGCAAGTAAGACCTTATGCATGGTAGCCTCTTCAACATAATATCCTTAGATAATACCTTTGTGGACTTTTCATAACACCTTAGGGTGGTCATGTTACATTACATAGTATCAAAGCATCTCATCATAATCCATTTTATAAAGATCTCCTACTATGAGTTGCCAAGGTGTGGTATAGACCACAAGTTGCTTTTTCTCTTATGGAGTGAAGGAGTTAGGAATGCAACCAGTGTTAAGAAATGATGCAATATCCTCTAGCTATTTAGGTACCCTATTAACTCAAAATAGTTATACATCAAGAAAATCATCTTTTATGGCATGTGGGGGTTCTCTATTTTCAATTTGAGATAAATTATCAAGTCCGTATTTGGTCTTCTCAGGATTTACTAATATAGAAAACTAGAGTTCTTAGAAGAGAACAATCTAGTGGTAAATTATTCCATGTAGTATTAGTTTGTTGAAAAGATACTTTAAGGCCTCATGGTCTATATATAATATAAATGGAGTGGCCAAAAGGTACTAACTAAACTTTTGTAGAGCATAAACCATAGATAACACTTTGTGCTCGGTGGTGGTATAATTTTGTTCAATCGATGTCAGCTTCTTAATGGAAAAATAAATTGGGTGATTCAAGTGTCCTTCAATTGGTTATGTAAGTATCACAATGACTACCATTCTAGCTGCATCAATATGGACATGAAAAGGCTTTGTCTAGTCAGGGAATTGTAAGATAGGAGTGGTAACTAATATTTTTTTGAGTGTTTCAAAGGCTATTTTGCAATAATTAGTCCATATAAACTATTTATTTTGATTTAAAATCTCTTTTAGAGGCATTGTAATCTTGGAATAACATTGAATTAACTTTATATAATAGCCCATGTGTCTTAAGAAGGTGTTTATCTCATGCTAAGTCTTGGGCATTGGTAGTCAGAGAATCATAAAGACCTTGGTTGGGTCTACTAGGAGTCCTTTCTTACAAATGATATGCCCAAGAAGTATACTAAAAGGTGTCATGAACAAACACTTAATTAAATTTAAGTAAATTTTCAACACTTATAGTTCTCAAGCATGAGTCTCATATTGACACAATGATCCTTAACTAACCCATATACTATCTAGTCATCTAGGTAGACTTAGAGGAATTTATGGATGAAATATTTGAAATCCTCAACTATTATCTATGAAAACATTACTAGGTATTTTTTTAACCTAAAAGGCATGATGGTATAGGAGACATATCCCCATTCAGTAGTGAAAGTAGTCTTGGATTGGTATTCCTTAGCTATCTAGACTTGGTGGTACCTTGAAAACCCATCGATAAAAGAGTATGCTTCACAACCAGTAACACCATATAAGATTTCCTCCATGAAAGGCATTGGGAAAGGATATATCATACATGATGCATTTAAGACATGATAATCCACATAGATATAGATATTCCCATCCTTTTTTATATTAATTATCATGGGTCTGACCCATTCATATTTGGTAATGGGAGTAATTACTCCAGCATAGAGCATGATATCAATCTCCTCTTTCACTCATGCTCGAAGGTTTGGGTTCATCTTATATGGTCATTTCTTCATAGGGTGAGTGCCATCAATTAGCTTTATGTGTATATTTCTTAGGGAAGGGTGGACTACTTTTATTTTGCTATAATTCCTTGAAAATACATCCTAATCCTCTTTCAACAACTCTAAAATCTTGGAAATTTCTATGTCAATCCAATAATTTCCAATTATAGCCATCTTTGGCTCTTGATCCATGCCAATGTTACATTTAATAGTTTGAATGGGCCCATGATAAGGGTTTTCCATTAGATAACTTGTGTCTTGAATAGTTCATGAAATAGTACTTGTAGGGACATCTAGATGGTTAGTCAAGGGGTTGAGTGAAGTAGATCCTTTACATTCATCTACTTATAAATGAGTTTTTACTTTCCTAGGTAGATCTCTTCATGGAATTCATCACTAAAAATTATCAATGGTACAAGAACTAATTAGGTGGGAGGCTTAGTGAATAAATACAAGGGTTCTTCAAGTTCTTGATGAATATGCCATAGGTAATCTTTGATGGGATTTGGGTCTCCAATGATTGCTTCATGCATGGCTTGAAGGGTGAGGCACAATTCCATCCTTAGTGAATATTAATAGAGTGTCGACATCATGTTATCCTTGAGTAACTACCAAAACCTGATACCCATGTGGCTTTCTTCATGAATATACCAAGCCCATGTCCAAGTGTGAAAAGTCCCATAAAATGCATGTACCTAGAGGTATTTCGGTAAGAATGTTTCCTTAGCTTACCATATTGTCTCATAAGCCTCAATGTGAGGTTTAGGTGCTTTCACACTATTGTAACTAAGTGTTCCCCTAAATTTATTGTGATGATGAAATATATGGAGTAGAGTAGCTCTCACTTGATCCCAGTACAAAAGGTACTCTTTATGAGTATGCCACCATCTAGCGGTGGTACCATAAAAAATGTGATTTAATGACCTCATCTGGTCATTCTCAATATCATATAAATCTTCAAGATGTTGGATGAAGTCACATACCTTCATTTGTCCTTGGAACCATGGGGATTTATCAAGTCTTTCTAGTGGTTATCCCACCAGTAGTCTTCTCATTATTAAACCCATGAGGCACATAAAATTATGATGTTTAGGAAATTGGTGTGAGATACTTTCTCCTCTATTTACGATGCTACACAACCTTTAAGTGAGATGATAGCCACCATGGGCCCAATAGTTGCAGTCATTACTTATAATATCTGAGATAGACTTGTTGTCTATCCACCAAATAATATCATCTAGTGTTTGATCATGTTGTTCATCAATTTGAGGAGTAAGATTATACAAAAGGTTGTTTCCTTCATCAGCATTTATGGGCTCAATATAGGGAGGTCCTTGTTATTTTTACAAAGGTATTAATACACACTGATGGGTATTTTTAAAACTAATGTATCAATTTTTAAAGATAAAATTTGCATGGCTCTTGTAGCACTAAGTCCTTCCTAGTAGGGCTAGATAGTCATCCACTTTTGCTAACTCTAAGACCTCAAAATTTTCTTTGAAAGGAACCCTAAGTATGTCAATGGTGATGTTATTGAGGAATCTAATAAGATGCATTTGAGTCTTATTTTCCATAAATAAGACATGAGGAGAGGGTTGTAGGGCTGGCCTAGATATTTTTTGCCAAGCATCTTTAGTGAAAACATTAACTTCCACGTTAGTATCTACTAGACTTTATGAATTACCCATCCATTGATAGCATTATTAACCAATATCTCTCCATCTTCTAGGGAAGAGGAACTAAGAGTTTCCTAACATCAAAATTGATTTAACTATAAATCTTCACTTTTTTGATTTAGGTGAGGGTGAGCTTCATTTTGTAAGTGGGCCTATTTTTTAAGCTAAGCACTGAGATGGGGAATAATTTACTCATCCAACATACATTTACCTAGGTCCTAAAAATTATCCCATAACACTGGTTGAGGTTTAGATTCCCTTTGCACTATGATGCACTATGCCACATCCTTATCCTTGAGGTATTGAATCTCACCTTGGATCTCTCATACAAGTGCCATAGTAACCTAAAAGACATCCTTTTTTTGTTGAGTATCAAGGTATTTTTTAGCTTTTGGTTCTTCTCAATGTACTTTCTTAATTGGGTTGGTTGTGGATTTAGTCTATCCCCCACTATGAGTAGTGATATATACTTGTACTATTGGGATGGTTAGTCACACACACCATTTTGGTTTATCTATTAGAATCATTCCAACACCCTTTTCATTATGTTCCTTAGTGATGGATTCATATAGATCAAGACACTCTTCCAGTCGATGGTCTTTTTTGCAAAATGCACATGTTGGGTATTCTAGGCAATCCCTCTAATAATGGTCTAGTGACCCAAATTTGTAGTAAGTCATGGTGGAAAATGACCACCAATTCATCTTCATCTTCTCCCTTAACCATGGTATCCACCATTGTCTTGGGTATTAATAACTAAGGTTTGGCACATTCCATGTATTCAAGCTTCATGAATTCACTAATCAATTGGTAGTAATTGGTGTCATGGGTATACGCATCATAAATATTACAATAATCAAACACCTTAGTGTTCATAGCCCATTGAAAAAGAGGATAATAATGGACATCATGTTTTTCATGACAAATCTCACAAGTTTGTTTTAGTATTGTGTGAATGTTCTTGCACAGGTAGTTATTCCTTGTGTGCCTTTCAGTTTCATAGTCAATACACCAAACATAATTGCATGTCTCATGTGAATTATTTGCCATGAAATTTTTAATTTTTGATTCCATAGACAATATCTATGCCTCCATAAAGGGACTAATCTTGGTATCCATTCTTCCAACTACTTCAGTGTGAAGGGTAGCTTCTAGAGTCCCATGCATGCTAGTGAAGGTTATTTATGATAGAGTCCATAAAAAAGGTAACAATAATCCCACCACAAACCATTATGCATGCTGAGTAGGATTTATTTCAAATGATAGATTATAAATTAATGTTTTTAATCATGCATCACATTCCTATACACTCTTTGTAAGTCTTTGCTTTATGTCCTTCAACACTGCTATACTTTGCTATTTAAGCTCAGGAATGTAAAATTTTTATAGGAAGACTGATTTGAGTTGATTATAGTCAAACACTACTTGCTAAGGGTCAAAATTTTGATACCACTTGTACACACACTCTAAAATCATAGTGGAAAATGGAGTAGCCTTATATTCTAAATACATGATACCTCATGCTCTCCAAATTAGTTTGCACTTATGGACATGCTCAACCACATTCTCTACCCCTTGGTATTTAGGTAAATGTAATGTCATTTCATAGTAGACTATAGTGGGTTGTGGTGGTTGAGTGGGTGGTTTCTAGGATGATCTAGCTCTTGTTTCATGAGGAGGGGGTCTACCTCCTTTAGTACCTTCTCTTAATCCTACTCTAATACTGATAGTATCAGTGCCCATAGAAAGAGGCATGATAGAGGGTTGGTTACCCATGTTTGTTTTAAATTTTGGCCTTGAGGGCTTGATCCACTTGGTATTCCAAGCTATGCCATAGAATTCCCTTGAAGATGGAAATATAATTTATATTCTAGAGTGTTAATTATCCTATTTACAATTTCCTTAACCAGTTCAATTGCTAACTCTGAATTGTCTATGCCCTAATTATGTATTCATACTCTTTTTAACTCAAAGGCATGAGCATGTATTATGGTGGGGGAGCCTGGTTTATTCATACTTGGTTTATTGATTCTTAAATTTGAGATCATTTCTCCTTCATAAGATATAATGGACAAAGGACATGTCTTGAAAGTGATGGGCTCTTTTTACATGTCCACTTCCCTATGGCTCCTTAAAACACTCCTAGAGGTCTCCTAATCTCTTCCCATGCCACTAACTCCCATGATTATTTACCGAGCTTCATCATACTTATATTTATATAATTCTCACTAGCTTGATACCATGTTAAACCCACAATCTTCAACCAACATAGTCTCCCCTTCCAATTGTATTGCTCATGCACATGAGAGTTTATTCCTCCATGGGTAAAGTCTCTAATATAAGGTTAATAATTAACTTATTGGTCTCAAAGGCAAACAATGAAATATATAATCTCGTTGACTCTTGTATAAATTGTAACTTTATTTCCTCAAGACATTAATATGTGGTCACAGTGTATTCTAAAATATATCTATTTTTAATGCCTTTCTACCAAAAGTTAACTGCTCACATTTAGGGAACTCCAAGTCATGATAAAATCCTCTATCTCTCAAGTGTCCAAGGTTTCATTCTTTTGATATTTTTGGATCATCCTTGAGCATATGCTATAATCCAAAAATTCAAGAGAATTGAGACCTCAAAAATAAAGTTTCATACAAAGAACTATAGAGATTCTACTCTACCCACTATCATGCAAAAACTCCTAATTCAAGATATGCAACCACAAAGTTGTCTTCAACACTAGTAACTTATTCTTCAATATTCTCTAATGTGATGCACTCAAAAAATTTCCCATGATTGTGCTCCAATTTATTTAGGTCCTGATAATAGAACCAAAATGCTAAGTTCTTTTAGTTAGTTTCACTTAGGTGTTTAGGTTTTCCCCTAACAAGGTAACATGCTAACCCTATCACATGAGAGATAAGTCTCACATGCTCACCTGAAGTATGTAGTGAAAGACTAGTTCCCTAAGGCTTTGTAACACAATAAGGTGCAGTTATTCATTCTTCAAAATATAGATTTAAAAATGGTTACTTAATACCATAATTATACTATTATGATTGTTATTATCCTAGATGTAACTAATATTATAACTAAGATTACCATTACTAATAGTAGAGATAAAATAAAAATATATCCATGACTTTGAAAAAAACATATCCATCATTCATCACATGATATGGCAAACACTATATTTTCATTAGTTTCTTCATAAATTACAAGACAAATCACTATATTTGTTTTTACAAAATACCATCCTAAAAATGATTACAATAGGGGGTTTTATACTTGTTTTTACCTGACCAAGTGTCATAATTCCAATGATCATGAAATAGATATCAATAGACTCTTTAAAAACTAAGAGTCATGGCACTTACAATGAGTTATTCCTATAAAATCAAGTCTCTATGCCCTTAGATCCTCATTCTATTCTATATCCTAGTATACAAGTGTTTCATTATTCATGGGTTGGTATAAGAACCTTTGATTGATGGGATCAAAGTGTCCCATTTGAGTTATTCTTCTAATTTCTCCCACATCCCTCATACTCTACTTCCCATGCATTCCCCTAGTCTTCTACTTCTATTTCAAGTCCTCTATTCTTGGGTCCCTCATGACATGTTCTCTCTTTATTAGGTCCTCTCATGCTAGGTTTCCTATGCCATTATCCTTCCATGACCATCACTTTCTATGCCACAACACTTATGTGCCTATCAGCTATATACCATGGTCCTCTCACATCATGGTCTTTCTGCAATGTGCAACAAAAATGGAATAATATTTATTCAAATTTTATGGGTCAATAGAAATTGTCCTAGGTTCTCTCAAAGCTTGTATTAAAATATGTTATATGGTCATGGGGTACTCACTTGATGATGGTGAGCTGCTTGATTAGGGATAGATGGTCACTTCTATCCATGAACTACCTATAAAGTTGATTATTGAGTTCATCCTAGCTATGCATTGAATTGGGTCTCAAATGTATATACCATTGAAACACTTTGACTTTGAAATATTAAATGAGGAGTTTCACATAAATGTTGTCTGTGGCCACATTATAAATGGCACAAATGCCTACTATATATTTTTTGTTCTCAAATAGAGTAGTGACATTTTAGCTCATGAAATATGGAAGGCTTTTGAAAGCAAAGATTATTTTGGGCCAAGGCTAATATGATACATAAATTAAAGGGGGAGAATACATGGATTCTTATAAAAGACATAATAATTATAAGAATCAAACCTCTCTTTGGGTAAAATATATAGGGCTGGTCTGCATAAACCTGAGATGAAATGGAGTCACTAGGTGTTTAAAAAACATCTTCAAGGGAATAAATGCTAACATTCTCACCAAACTCTTAGCTAAACCTCTAAAAAGTGGTCCCATCAGGTGTGCCAAGAGTTGTTATCACTTTAATGTGCACTAATATAGGACTGACTCTCATGCACACAACTTCACATCACTTCCATGTTAGGTGCTTGGGACTCAATGCCTAAGAGTAATTTAATGATTTGATGTAATAATGGGATTTCCCCCCAAGGTGTGGGACTATTGTGCTCCTTGTAATAAAACTCCAAATAAATATGACTTCCTTCTAATCTAAGTTCATATAGTTTAAGACCAACACATTAACCTATAAAGAGTAGAAACAAAATATATGGTTAATGATAAACCTAATATCAATAAAGGATAAGGGGTGAGAGAGGTTTTTTGGAAGGGAAAACAATAATTCATAAAGAATAGAGTGAGCACATCACCCACTTAATGATACAATAAAACTAAGGAACTAAATGTAAAAAATATTCAAACCAGACACCAACTACATAAGTGTTTCACATAGAGTTATGATAACATAATGCAATGTTAAGATGGATGAAAAATGGTCCATAGATAATGCCTACACAGGCTTATTTATACAAAGTGTGTGACCTTTAGAGGATCTTTATTCTATGTAGAGGTATGAAGGGAGGACAATAATCAGAGGGACACATTTCCATAGATAAATATCATCAACCATTAATACATATAAGATGCAAATTATGGATGAATTTAGTTAAATTCTTATTAATTTAAAGGCATAATTTTATATTACAACTCAAATGGGTATAAATTTAGTATACCAAGGAGAGGGCTCATTTTCACAACAAAAAATAGGGTTTATGTAAAATTAAGCAAGATCTTGCATAATTAATTCATCACTTGAGATGGTAGATAGGAAACTTGAATTCAAAATTTGTATTTTATAACTCAAGATAATTAAAATCCTATGTAATAGCTATTTTAAACCATGTTAATTCAATTTTGGTTGATAATTTAATCATATAAGTAGTTGGAAAGTCATTTCTAGATCTTTAAACAATTTGTGCATGTATCTCGGACATAATTACACATCTATATTTAGAGGAGATGTGAGTGTATGTTATTCCCACATACCCACTACCTTTTCATCTAATTATTCTCTAAATAAGATTATATCAATGTCCAATCAGACCCAGGCAACACCTTTGCTTATTATTGCCACCTATCAATCCACCTAGACTTATTTAGTGATGCAAGAGCTATGTAAGATTTCTTTAGATTTTTCCATGTCATCTTTGTACACTCAGTAGATTCCTATACATGTATCTCTTGGTGATCATAATTGTGCACACTAACCTATGTATACTCTGAAATTTATTGAGTCTACACTAAATACACATGTAAGTCTATGCACAGAGACTTTGTGCAGAGAGATAACATGCACCTTTCATAATTTTTATAGTTCAATTGACCTTTATGTGTGGTTTGTGCATGATTATATTTGAAACTTTGAATGCATATGTTTAATCAAATATATAAGTGCACACTTATTTCATGTTTTTTTTATGAATAAATTAATACTTTGAATGAATAAGTGATCATGTATAAAGGGTGCACATAAAAGGTTACACAAAAGGATGGGCACTATAACATAGTAGAATAACAGTGTAGGGAAGTTAAAAAACCTATAAATAACATAGAGGGTGGTATTTTTTTAAAGGCATAAGGCATTAATTTCTCTTATACTTAAAATATTTAGTGATTTTTCAAGTTTGAGCCTCACATTTAGGATCTTACATTGGCCTATAAGGGAGTTTTGTGCATCATAGATTATAGCCTTTGAATCATGAGAGTGCATGTGTGGATATCTATGACTAGGAATATAAATTCATAATTTATATATGAGGATCATCTTGGATAGGAGTACCCATGAATTATTAAGATATTGCATGTGCACTTATAATTAGAATCTGGGCATTGTTCACTTTTCTCTATACATTACTTAAGGTGTGGGAACTCTGCATGCTTGACTTGTGATCAAAGTTTTGCTCTTATTTTGCAAGGGTAAAAGAGGAATCATTATGCAATGGGAACATAAATACTTAACTAATGTGTAGAGTTATTCCAAGGACTAACTTTGGGTGATTTTAGGAACATCTATGTGAAAGCTTACTTTTGAGAAATATGATGCTGCACAAGTTAATTTTGCTCAAGCATGAACTTTTGTATTCAAGTTTTCATGCACAATAAGGTTCACTTATATCTATATGTATAATTCAAATTATCTTGTGCATTCCTTCATTATCATAATGTGGGTTTAATAAATTTATGATCTTGGCCACTAAGCTAGGTTGATTGATAGCCTCCCTTTTGTGTTTGAACCTTTCCATGCACACTCTTGCACAAAAATGGGGTCAAGGTACATGGTGACTTAAATATTCAACACTACCCAACAAGGTAAACCTATTATTTGGGTTCCCAAACTAAATATACTTAGGTCTTCTTATTTATGTCTTGAGCTTCACCTACAACATCTCTCATAAAATGTCACTTGAGACAAGGGGGAGATTGAGGTGCCAACAATTCAACCCAAGGTAAGTATCCCTATCCCTAAACTATTTATCTTTGAATGTTTTTGTAACCTTAATTGTAATACCTCTTGGTTACTATCTAATAGAATTTATCTCTCTTTAATTTACCACCTTTACATATTAGATCTAAGTTTATTCACAATATTATGAGATATTTCATCAAATTTTATCAAATTATGAGATATTTTGTATATTTTATTATATTATTACACATATTGAAAGAATAATATTACATAGGTTATTGTATTATGGGCATATGTGTAGCATATGTTCACATTTTCAAATATATGATGATATATTGGTATAGGTTATATGACCCAAGTTACTTAGATTACAAGATATAATGAAAACTTATCTCATTCTATGTTCAACATTACTCATATTTATTTCAAAAAAAATTATACTTATACATTAAATAAATTGAATCATATAATCCATTTATAATAGATGATTCAAAAAAATTACTCAGACTCTTAAGAATTTATCAGAATTATTAGAGCACTTAGTGAATTCCATTTACTCATATTTATTGGAGTTATGTGGGGTTCAATTTATGCATAACATAACTTCTAAGTAGTTATCCATTTTAAATGAAGGTCGGGACATATTCATCTAAGCCCATGTTCTTACCCAGGTATCTCCAAGAGGGCATGATCACCCCATTCTACATGGTCTCCAGAAGACAAGTCTCAAAAAAAAAAAAATTGGTTCACACACATACATGTGTATTCATTTCATTATATTTCATTTCACATATGTTCAATTTTACTACCTTTTAATTTTACATCATAAGTAAACATTTATTTCTACATGTTTCATTACATGTTTGCTAAGAGCAAGTGTAACACATAAGACATACTTTGGTAACACCCATTGCATTTATCTTCATGTATCACCTTTTATTATTTTACTATAGAAACACCATTACTAGAATAAAGGGGGTGGGGGCATGAAGACACTCATAATTGGTATTATATATTTGACAATGTATAATTTTACCAAACCTTAACCTACTTGATTTATGCTCACATATATGACTTTATTCTCCATTCCTCATAGCCAATATATTATAAATGACCCCAACTCTTCCAAATATTTGTTACCTTTACATACTATTGATGGGTTATTTAGCAGACCAACTTAGGAGGGATAGGTATCACCCAACCTCTCTTGAAAAAATATCTAAAAATATCTCCAAGGTCAATATCTACTAGGTCCTAGTGGACTACATCCCACTCAAATAGTTTATTGTAAACCATTCCATACAAGGGGCCTTTTATAGTTTTAAAATTTCAAACTTTATTTTAGCCTTTGATAGGTGAGAGGAATGTACAAGTCTTGTTGTCTCATTTGTCCAATTTTTAATCATGTTTTAGAGAATAACAAAACATGCACATAGATTTTCCCAAATAAATAAATGTTTTGAATTTCAATAAAATAAATGTGGTTGATTTTGAACATTTACTACATACATATTCATCCAATAATGCATTAGTGGTAACAAATGACTTTATCAATATAGATAAAATAAGATAAGTAGATTGAATTTTAATGAAACCTAAGATGGATTAGATTCATAAAAAAAAAAGAAAGGAGGAAAAGAAAGGAAAGATTGATGAAATTTGGCTAAATTTGAGTTTATTTGAATAAATAGCACCCAAAAAATTGATTCCCTACCTAGCTAGAAAATGTAAAACTACCAGCAAGAACACTGCAAAAGTCTAAGGAATAAGAAGCTAAGAAGAGAAATAACACATTGACCATTTACATGTATAGGAAAATGTAAATAAACTTATGTCACTTCGATTAATAATAATATTTATTTCAATAGTATAATATTTAGGTATGAATTCACCAATAGGTTACAAATTTTGGTAGCATAATAACAGTGCCAAAGCAAAAATAAGGGAGAGATTACACTACAAAGCAATATAAATGTTTGGTCCAATGTCTCCTCACTTAGAATCAATAAGAGCTAGCCCTTTGAAATGACCATGGGCTATCTATTTATAAAAAAATTATTCAATTAAGGTAAAGAATTTTCCCTTAAAAAAAAAAACCACTTTAATTTGACCTTGAGTTGTACTTTTCCACCTAAAATCAAGCTCCTTATACTTTAGTTCTGATCACACCTATAAAATAGATAAAACAAGCTACTTTTTGGCATGCATAAATAAACATGACTTTAAAATTAATTAAAATATAATTTATAAACTTAGTCATGAAAAAATAAGCATATTTTGATGGAACAAATTTATCATGAAATTTATTGCACCATGTAGACCGCACTAGAACCAACTTTCCAATGTCATAGATAGTTTAAAAAATAGACTAGTGGTTTACAAGATATGGGTAAAAACATTTTTGAGGGTTATTTAAGGCTATAGAGTGGGAATAATTTAAAAGAAGGATAAAAATGTATTAATTTTCTAGGAAAATTAAAAAAAAGAAAATAAATTTTAAAATGCATGAGGGCACACCTTCGTAGGCCACTACGATGGGTCATATAACCTCCATCCATGCAATAGTGTAGTAGGCACATCCACACACCCAAGAGGGCCCAAAAGGCGGACCTCCTCTACCACATCTACATAGGCATGAGGGGAAACTTGGCATGCTTGTGTGCTTGGGAGGACTAGATGACCTACATCCTCCCATACAACTATGTGACTAGAGGCTAGTGCCTTTATGCATTTGAGGAGGAGGGCAGGCTGACCTCCACCAATACATGTCTATGCCTCTAAGGTGTAAAAAGTACTTATATTCAATTTTTTTCCTCATACCTTAAATTTTTATTTCCAAAACAAGAGGTTGCAGGGGGGGAGGGGGGGTTTCAAGGGTGGTTTGGTGGAAACCACGGTTTCCCCATACCATATTTTTTTCAAAATTTGGCACATAAAGCCATGAGAACCCATAAGTTATTCTTAAATTCATTTTTTTTTAAATTTTTGATATTAAGTAATCATTTTATGGATTTTTTTAATTTTTTAAATGAATGATTTTTAAAATAATCAATTCTTGGCTGATGTTTTGGGGTCCCTAGGGTAGGTCACTTTATCATAAAAATAAAGGGTCAGGATGATAATTTCAAATGATGTGGTAAACATTAAAGTTATTTATATGGGCTTTAGATTTCCAATGAAGGAAATTTTGAGTTTCTTCATTGCACACAAAATAAGATAAAATCAATCAAAGTATAGATACAAGTGTATATAATAAGTGAGCAAGGTATCTAAACATAGATTAGGGGAGAAAGACTTTGTTTTAGCACTAAGTGCTTAATATGAAATTTTATCTCATGGACATGGTATTTACAATGGAGGTGGTCACAAGTCCAATTTTGACATGAAATTTGAGATGATATATCGAATAAATTTTGGATCATTGAAACCAATGAGCTATGAGCACAAGCAATATCAACTATAAAAAAAGAGGTTCCTTGATTTTGAAAGAAATGAGGGCATGCTATGCAAGGAATAACAAATGGTGAATTTGATAGGAAATAATCTTAAGTATTTTGGAATGAAATAAATGTGTCTATGAACCTATAATATCTTAATGATATTATGCATGAAATGTGAATGAATTTAAGGGAGGAGAAGATGAGAACAACTAAGAAACCAAATCTAATATTCTCATTGACCTAGTGTGTGCAAATGAGCTCATTACCATTTATTTTAACCTAAAAGGATTAATTACCATGGATATAATCATCATGGTAATTAATATTACCTTGAGAACACTTACTTAAATATTGGTTCATTGTTAGCCAGACATCCATAACCCTAATGGAGTTGTTCCTGATCCAACTCAAGGCCTTACTCTACTACCAATCAGGGATCCACAACCTTGGTAGAGGTTGCCTAAATCATCAAAGAATTGAGTTTTTAAAAAAATAATACTTTCCTTTTCTTTTTTTCTCTTTTATTTCTTTACTTAGCATCTCAATTTTAGGTTGGGGACCACTATGGCAAGTGAAAGGTAGAACTATAGTTTTTCACCCTAGATTTTCACTACAAAAGGTTCATCCAAGAAAACCTAGAAACCATTTAAGATACAATATTAGTGTTTGGTTTTAAGAAAATGTATTCATTGATCAAATATTTTACCCAAAATTAACCCAAAATGAACAAATATAGAACACACATACTAGCTTTATATTTTAAAACTGATTCAAAAATAAAATCTAACATTACAAACTACTTATAGTGATTACACACTAGAATGACATTCATGTCACTTACTAAAAATCCTTCTATTATTCATTCTTTGGAAAATAGGGTAACCTATAGGCAAAAATATAAGGAATAGATAAAACAAAAAAATAAAGGGAGACTAAAATAACAACAATGGATAAGAAGGAAAAAGCAGAAAATATAAGAACAAGAAAGAGAAAGAGAAAAGTATTTATGGAGGTTTTCAAGTAAATGCATGCTTGAAACTATTTAGACACCTTTATTTTTTTAAGATTTTGAGAATATTTATAGAGACCCTACCAAGGAAGAGGATGCATATATTTACGTCTATGTTTTCCTTTTCAATATAATACACTATCCCATAATGATTTATCTATTTTATTTTAATGTAATTCAAGAAAACTAGGATTGTAAAATTCTACATTATGTTTGTATTTAGATTATAGAAAGCATGATGGATAGGGGTGAGAAATACCTATACATAAACATGGCATTGAGATGAGGAATAGGGATAAGCATTAATACATACCAAAGTGTGTTGATCACCTAACCTGATAGAGACTTCCTTTTTTGTGCGTCTATTTGATGAATTGATTGGTGGCTATTCTTTGATGCAAATAGATGTTTACATAACATCCTCTTTATTGTATTTATTATCTAGAATGCACGAGAGTAGTTCAGGTTCTTCCCATATGAGAGACCTAAATTTTTAATTAGTGGACAAAGTATGTAGATAGATGGGATGAATTAGGTCATTTTTAGCTTGCATCTCCATTGGTTTCACTTCTCTATTTAGGCCATGATGTTGTTATTCTTTACCTTTGACTGCCTCTACTACTAAGGAAAATGCTTGAATTTAGTCACTTGATTTAAAATTAGAGATAATCTAAGGAGATATATCATCTAATTTAAGCTCATCTAACTAATTTTAATCAATTAAGTATCCCCTTTATTGTTGGTTTTGTTCTTATATTTCATCTCCTTATAATGATGTAGGGGAAGTGACACTACTGCCATAGAGTTCCTGATTATCTTAGACCATTTTTTTAAATATATGATCAAGAGCATATGATAAGGATGATTAATATGTATAATATGCATATTCCTCCTCTAAATAATCCATCTCCTCAAATTATTCTTATAGATGGGTGAAATATTCTTCAAGTTCCTTCTTTTCATTTTGTGTGGGTAGCTCTTCATCAAATTGATTTTTAGTCACTAATTTACCTTCAAAAGATATTGTTTCCTTATCTTCAGATTCATTGTAACCACTATTTTAGCCTTAAAATAATGTATAAAACTTTTGAAATGAGATATTATCAATATGCATGATCATCACAATATTAAAAATGCAACTAGATTCATAGAGTCCAAATGATGCATAAGAGAATGTAGTTTCATAGTTTAGATTATGTATTTCCTTTCAAATGTATTTGATTAATAATAGCATCAAATATATTGAATCAATATAATAGTATGAAGTGGCATCTTTATTATATATAAAATTAATTGAGTTACATACATTAAAAGAGTAGATAGGGATCTCATTTCTCACATGGGAATTTGATTGGATGCAAGATTGAGGTAATACTTCATTATGAGACACATATTTATCCATTAGATGAATTATATGCATTAAATTTGAAGGATTTTAGGAATAAATGCCTTGATGTTCCAAATAATAGGAAAGGTAGACACCAAATTATTGAGTCATTGATTGTTGTTCAACATTGATATCCTCTTGGTAAACCAATGAGAAGGATGTGAGAGAAGTTAGAGAATCCAAATGAACATTGACGTTAGAGGATCCAAGGCATTGAGATATAATCCAATTGTTACATCCTATGTTTACAAGAAAGGATCCTTCAACCTAGTATATAACTAATGAAATATATGGTTGAACGTACTAGTTGGTTCATTAGGATCTTTAATCATTATATAAAATTGATAAAACAAGACAAAATGGTCAACAAGCACACTAAAATGGTTGAAAACTAGATTTTTAAAGATGGACCAGGTGTTGATGCACCCTTATGGTAAACCAAGGTACCAAGAATAAGTTATTTGATCAAGTGAATAGGGGAATAGGTGACAAGTCACATCCTCATGCTAAATCTACTTTCTAATGATGACTTCTTTAGAACCCTAGATGTGTATCTCAGTAGGCCTTACATCATTATGGTTATACTTCACACATAATTTTTGAGGGTTATTAGGTAAGTAATGAGTGGAATTGGTATGTTCACAAGACAACAACCTCCACCTAGTCAAGCAAAATCCATAGGTGGGTCTGAAATTTTAGTTTTCCAATCTTAAAAGTTTAGAATATCATTTTAGGAAAAATATTTCAAGTGTCAAAGTTTAAGGTTTTTAGTTTAAAATATAGTTTTAAAATGTGGCCCTCTTTTTAGAACCTATTTGTTGATGGGTTGCTTATCACACCAATGTAGGAGGTACATGGACCATCCAACCTCTCCTAAAAAGAGATCTAAAAATCTCTCCAAGGTTTATATCTACTAGGTCTTGGTGGACTATATCTCACTCAATTGGTTTGTTGTAAATTATTCCATAAATTGGGCCTTTGTTGGTTCTAAAATTTCAAACTTTATTTTAGCCTTTGATAGGTAAGAGGGATGTGCAATTTTTTTTGTCTCATTCATGTGGATTTTTATCTTATTTTGGAGAACAATGAAACATGCCCATAGATTTGCTCAAATAAATCAATGTTTTGGATTTAAATGAAAGAAATGTTGCTGATTTAAAATGTTTATTGCACATTAACAATAATAAATGAATTTATAAATCAAGATAAAATGAGATATATACATTACATTTAATTAAAACCATAGCCTAAATAGATTCATAAAAAAGATCAAAAGAAAGGAGGAAAAGAAAGGCAAGGTGAATGAATTATGACTAAATCTAAGTCTATTTGAATAAATGCCATCCATAAATTCAATTTCATGCCTGGACAGGGAATGCAAAACCATAAAAAGAATGATGCAAGAGTATAAATAATAAGAAGTTGAGAAGAGAAATAACACATCCATCATTTACACATGCAATAAAATAAAAATAAACTTTTGTAACTTTGATTAATAATGATCTTCATTTTAATAACACAATATGTTGGTATACATTCACCAATCAATTACACATTTTGGTAGCATAAAAATAGTTCCAAAGAAAAAATAAGGGATATATTAAAGTATAAAGAAATAAACATGTTTGGTCATATGTCTCCTCACTTAGAATCAACAAGAGTAAACCCTTTGAAATTACCATGGGCTGGCTATTTAAAATAAAGTTGGTCAATGGAGGGAAAGAATTTTCCTCCCAAAACCAAAAATCACTTTAATTTGAACTCAAGTTGTACTTTTTCCTCTAAAACCAATCTCATTACACTTTATTTTTGCTCACACAAAATAGATCAAACAAATTACTTTTTGGCATATGTTAATAAACATGATTTTAAAATTAATTAAACTATACTTTACAAACTTAGTCATGGAAACATGAAATACTTTTTTTGGAAAACTTTATCATGAAATCAATTGTGCCATGTAAATCATGTCGAAACTAGCTTTCCAACACCACAGACGGTTTAAAAAATGGACTCTTGGTTTGTAAGGTATAGGGAAAATTGTCTTCTAAGGTTGTTTATGGATCCAAAATATAAAAAAATAAATTAGGGTAAAAATACATTAATTTTCTAAGAAAAGTAATAGAAAAAGATAATAAATTTTAAAATATGCAATGGCACACATTTGCAAGTTCATGGGATGGTCCAGATGACATCCATTCATGCAATAAGATGATAGGTGTGTTCATACGCCCATGAATGTTTTTTTAAAATGAATTATTTTTTTTAAATATTTAATTCTTGGCTGAATTTCTAGGGTAGGTCACTTTGCCCTAAAAATAAAGGGTTAGGATGACATTTTCAAGTGATGTGGTAAACATTAAAGTTATCCATATGGGCCTGAGATTTTTAAAAATAGAAACTATGAGGCTATTATATGCATGAAAACCAAGATACAACCACGTAAAGTAGAGATAAAAGTGTAGATAATAAGTGAGCAAGATATTTAAAATGCAGATTAGGTGAGCAAGACTCTTTTTTAGCTTTAAGTGCTTCATATTAAATTTTATCACACAAACATGGTATTTCTAATGGAGGTGGTCATGAATCCTAGTTAGACACACAAATATAGATGAGATATAAAAAAAATTGGGTGCATTGAGACCACTGAACTATGAGTGCAAGTGGGAACAACTAAAAAAAATCATAAAGGGGTTCCCTGATTTCAAAAGAATGAGGGTGTGTTATGCAAGAAATAACAAATGGTGACTCTATTGGGAAATACTCCTGAGAATTTTAGAATAAAATAAATGTGTGTGTATATATATATATATATATATATATATATATATAGAATATCTAATAGAGAATATGCATGGAATGTGAATAAATTTGAGGGAAGAGAAGATGAGAACTAGGAAACCAAATATGACATTCTCATTGACCTGGTGTGTGTAAATGATCTCATTATCATTTATTGGAACATGTAATGATTAATTACCATAGATATAATCATTAGGATAGTGAATCCTACCTTAATAATTCTTACTTGGATATTACTCCATTACCATCTAGGCATCCATAACCTTGATGGAATTATCCCTGATCCCACTCAAGGATTTGATCTACTACCAATTGGTTGTCCATAACTCTGGTGGAAGTTACCTGAATCACCCAAGAATTGAGTTTTTTTAGAAATTGGTATTCTTTCCTTTTTTAATTCTCTTTTATTTCTATACTTAGCATCTCAATTTTTGGTTGGGGACCACTATGGCAAGCAAAAGGTAGAACTACATTTTTTTATCCTATATTTTAACCACAATAGGTTCATCTAAACAAACCTAAAAACCATTTAAGATGTGTTTTTTAATTTATTTCAAGAGAATTTATTTATTGATCAAATATTTTACCAAAACTTAACCCAACATAAACAAATCTAGAACACACATACTAGCTTAAGCTTTTAAAACTGATTCATAAATAAAATCTAACATTACAAACCACTCAAAGTGCTTATGCACTAGAATGTCATTCATGTCACTTACTAACAAGCCTTATATTATTAATTATTTCACCAATAGGAAAAAATATGAGGACCAAACAAAAAAAAAAAGAAATGGAAACTAAACTAATAACAAGGAACATGAAGGAAAAAGCAAAAAATAAATGAACAAGAAAGGGAAAGAGAAAAGTATTTGCATAAGTTATCAAGAAAATGCATGCTTGAAATGAGTTAGAAACTAGTTTATTTTTAGGATTTTGAGAATATTATTAGAGACCATACCAATTAAGATGATGCATATATTTACATCTGTGTTGTCCTCTTCAATAGAAGAGACTATCCCATAATGATTTGTCTATGTTCTTTTCATGTAATTTAAGCAAACTAGGATTGTAAAATTTTACATTATGTTTGTATTTTGATTGTATAAAGTATGATGGATATGGGGTGAGAAATAAAATTTCCCAAAATTAGAATTGAAATGAGGAATGCTACACGCTTAACCTTTGGCATGTCTAGGGATATGTGTGGCTGACTTGTGGCTTACATACCTTTTTTACATTCTTATTACATGTATCTATGTTCTTAGTTAGGTCAGACTATGGAATAAACATGGATGAATACACTATATATAGGAGGTATTGTTTAGTCTTTGACCATCATATTAATCATTTTTCTCTTATTACATTATTTTGGAGGTTTCCCCCTTGAAGTGACTCTACTATATTATCCAGTATTCTATTTTGATCTCAATTATTATTGTTTGATCTCTTATCTTTGTCTATTTTATGTGATATATAATAATTCTAATCAATTTTCCCTTTGCACCTTTATAGTCATTGGATTCATCTTGGCAAGATGATTACAATGATATATTCTATTGGTACATTTTTTTGGTACCAAAAATTTTCACCCTAGTGTACAAAATTAGTTGTTAGATTCATCTTGGTGAGGTGATCGCAATGGTACCATATCTTGACACACTTTTTTTAGGGTAAAAAACCTCCTAGGGTTTGTGCATGGTGGGTCCTAATACTGAGGTAAAATAAGGGGGGAAATAAACTCCTAAGACTTCTAAAGAAGACATGGAATTTGGAACTTCAGATCAATTGCTTTCTCAATTTCAAGCTAACATAAAGGGCTTGGTGTGGTAGGATGACTGTGTTATAGTTAAAACTGATGTTTTAGGGATGTACAAAGAGATTAATGGGGTGCACACTCAATTTAATTAGATAACTATGTAATTGGCTACCATTTCATCTCAATTATAGCCAAATAACCCTCCACTTCATAATTTAGGTCCTCCTCTCAACACTAATAGCTCCAATCCTGGTGTAAAAATAATGTTGCCAAAAGTGGACATGCATAAGTTTGATGGTAAGGATCCTCTCACTTAGATTACCCAAATTGAGAATTTATTTGATCTACACCAAATTCTTAGTTTTCAAAAGGTGAGAGTAATGTCTCTATATCTGGAACTTGATCAGTTCATTTGGTATCACTAGTTGTGTACTCAAAATAAAAAGAATGGTGCTCCTATTACATGGTATATTTTAATTGATGAGTTTTTGGCCATTATCAAAATAATTTCTCTAAGAACAACTTCAGCCAGTTAGCCAAACTATTTCAAACAAGAACTGTGAAGGATTATATTCATCAATTTTAAAATTTATCCTTATGGGTGGAAGACATTACTAAGCAAACTTTGACTAATCATTTTTTGGGTTGACTCAAAGATAACATCCAATTTGAGGTTTATATGTTCAATCCATCATCTATATTAGAATCTATCCCAAGGGCACACATGGTAGAATAAAAAGAGATATTCAAATGGAAAACTTTCACTACTAGTCATGATCATACCTTTCCAACACCATCATTTCCTAAACCCACTAGGTTAATACCTAAGCAAATTGAAGATAAGTGAGCCAAAGGGTTGTGTTATGGTTACAATATAAAATGGAGAAAAGGACATCACTATGCTAAAAATAATTTGTTTTACATTGAAGGTGCCAATGAGGATGAAGATGATGAAGAGGCAATTGGTGAGGATGTAAGACTCAAGGATGAATTTGAAGACTCAGCCTACTATTTTATATCATTCCCTTTCAAGTATTATTACTCCCCAAAATATTAAGGTTGTGGGTTTCCTTAAGGAACATAAGTTCTATGTGTAGGGATACTTGTATGGCCTATACTTGTATGGCTAAAAGTATGATCTATCAAAAAAATAAAGGTGAAACCATCAAAACTTTAGGTCTTTTTCAGCCTTTATCCATCCCTATCCAGCATTGGGAAGAGTCTTCTATAGATTTCATTATAGGGTTATCGATATTTTATGGTCAAAATGTTATCATGGTTATTATGGATTGTCTTAGTAAGTATGCTCATTTTTTTGTTTATCATAGCCATTTTTTGCTAGTATAGTAAATTCTAATTTTTTCAATATAGTTTAGAAACAGCATGTTACTCCTAAGATCATTGTGAGTGATAGAGATCCCATTTTCACTAGTAATTTTTGGACTAAATTATTTACATGTTTGGGCACCAAGTTGGCTCATATCTCATCCTATCATCCTCAATCAGATGGAAAAACTAAGGTAGTCAAAAAATGTATGGAAGGATATCTCCACTGTTTTATTTCTAATAAACATGATAAATGGGTTTATTGGTTTCCATTTGTGGAATGGTGGTATAATACTTATATTCATAGTTATTTCAAAATGTCTCCCTTTATCTCCTTGTATGGATACCACCCTCCATCCATCACTTGTACCTTGAAGGTCCATCTTAAGGTTCTTACAGTTGAGGAACATATTCACCATCAATAGGAGGTCCTTGAAAGTTTTCATGAAAATTTATCCATGGCCCAAAATTACATGAAGCAATAGGTAGATCAATACATGAGTGAAAGGAATTTTTATATTGGTGATTGGGTCTTTGTTCACTTGTATCTATATAAGCAAATGTCTTTAAAGTAATAGAAAAAGGATAATAAGCCATCCCCTAAGTATTGTGGGCCTTATTATATCTTGAAAAAAATTGGTAGTGTGGCCTACAAGTTAGAGTTTCTTTCATCCACTCACATACATCCAATATTTCATGTATCATGACTGAAGAAAGTCATTGAACATAGAGTTGATACTTAAACTAAGTTATCAAAATTGGATGATGAAGGGAGAGTTTTTATTGATCTTGAAGTGATCCTTCAAATGTGCACTAAGTAGATACAGTCTAGAGTGATTAAGGAGTACATGATCAAATAGAAGAATCTACCATGTGAAGATACAACTTGGGAGGATGAATCCTTTATACAACAACATCTAGAGTTGATTTAACATTAAGAACAACATTATTTTGAAGGGTAGGGGCATGTTATGCCCTTAAACTTTGGCATGTCTAGGGATATGTGTGGTTGACTTGTGGCTTAAATACCTCTTTTATATTCTTGTTACATTTCTCTATGTTATTAGTTAGGTTGGGATATGACATAACCATGGCTAATTAGACTATATATAAGAGGTAGTGGTTAGTCTTTCATAATCATATTAAGTATTATATTATTATTATATTATTATGGAGGTTTACTATTCAAAGTGGCTCTACTATATTATCTAATATTCTTCTTTGATATCAGTTATTGCTATTTGATCTATTATCTTTGTCTATTATATGTGATATATAATAATTCTATGTGAATAACTAAGTAATTTCATTACAAGGAATAGGGCTGAGTATTATAAATACCAAAGTGTGTTGATCTCCCAAACCTAGTAGAGACTTATTATTCATTGTGTCTATCTAATGAATCAATTGGTGGTTCCTCTTTGATGCAAACACATAACATCCTCTTTGTTGTCTTTGTCATCCAGAAGGTATATGAGTGGTTCATGTTATTTCTATATGAGAGACCTATTGAATTTTTCATCAATGGTCAAAGTATGTGGAGGTATGGGACATATTAGATACTTTTGAGCTTGCATATCCATTGGTTTCACTTCTCTATTTAGTCCATGATGTTATTGTTCTTACCCTTTGACTACCTCTATTAATGAGTAAAATTCTTGATTGTAGTTAGCTAATTTGAAATTAGAATTGAGATGAGAAGATATATAATCTACTTTGAGCTCATCCAAATCATTTTCCTCAAATAGGTAGCCCCCTTCTTCTTGGTTTTCTTCTTCTATTTCATCCCCTTATGATGATGTAGGGGAAGTCACACCATTGCCATATAGTTGTTAGTTATCTTGGACCATATTTTCAAATTTATGAGTAGGAACATGTGAAAAGGATGTTTCATATGAATAATATTCATCTTCCCCATCTAATTAATCTAGCTCCTTGAATTATTCTTATACTTCAGTGTAAGATTATTTAAGTTACTTCTCTTCATTTTATGTGGGTATCTCTTCATCAAATTGATTTTTATCTACTAATTTTCCTTTAACATTTATTATTTCCTCATCTTTGGATTCATCATCACCAATACTATAACCTTTAAAGATTGGATCAAGATTGTGAAATGAGACATTCTCAATGTGCATGATTAACTTAGCATCAACATTGCAACCAAGTTCATAGGCTCTAAATGATTTATTAGAGTATGTAAATTCATAGCTTGGATTGTGTATTGCCTATTGGGTGTATTTTATGATAAATGGTATTTTATTAGTAATAACACCCAAAGACACTAAATAATTATAATAATATGAAGTAACATTTAGTTTATACACATAATTAACTAAGTTACATGCATTAAAAGAGTAGGTAAGGCTCTCATTCGGCACATGGGAATTTGATTGGTTTCAAGCTCAAGTCAATGATTCATTGTGAGACACATATTTATCCATGGGATGACTTTTAGACATGTAACTCAAATTATTTTGGGCATAAATGCCCTGTTATTTTAAAAAATATGAGGGGTAAGCCCTAAATCCTTAAATCATTAATTGTTGTTTAACATTGATAGCCTCTTGGTAGACCAATATACAGGATGTGAGAGAATATGGAGTCTTATGAATGAACATGGCCATTAATGGATATAAGATATTGAGATATACTTCAATTGATGCATCTTATATTTTTAGGAAAGGAACCTTTAACTTAGTATATATCAGATGGAATTGATGGTTGATTGCACTAGTTGGCTCATTAGGCTCTTTACACACTATGACAACTAGATAAAATAAGATAAAAGGGTCAATTGGCACACTAAAATGGTTGAGAAACATATTTCCAAACATGGACCAAGTGATGATGCACCCTTATGGTAAACAAAAGTACCAAGAATAAGTTATTTGATCAAGTGAATAAGGGAATGGGCAATAAGCCACATCTTCATGTTGAATCCACTTTATAATTATGGATTTTTAAAACCCTACATGTGTTCCTCAATAGTCTTGACCCTATTATGTATATAATTAACATATAATTTATTAGGGTTCTTAGGTAAGTCATGAGTGGGCCCATGTATGTTCATAGGGAAGCCACCTCCAACTAACTAGATAAAATCCAATTGTGGGTCTAAAAATTTAGTTTTCTAGTCTTAAGAGTATGGAATATCATTTTGGAAAAAACCTTTAAATTATCAAAGTTTAAGGATTTTAGTTTAAAACCTAGTTTTAAAAGGTGGCCCTCCTTTTAGCACCAATATATTGATGGGTTATTTATCACACCAACTTAGGAGGGGTAGGGACTGTCCAACCTCTCCTAGAAAGAGTTTTAAAAATCTCTTCAAGGTATATATGTACTAGGTCTTAGTAGACTATATATCTCTTAGTTGGTTCATTGTAAATTATTCCATACAATTGGTCTTTATTGGTTCTAAAATTCCAAACTTTATTTTAGCCTTTGATAGGTGAGAGGGATGTGCAAGTTTTGTTGTCGTGTTTATTCAGGTTTTTATCTAATTTTGGAGAATAAAAAAACATGCGCATAAATTTACCCAAATAAATCAACATTTTAGATTTAAATAAAATAAATATAACTAATTTTAAACATTTATTGCATAAATATTCATCTAACAATGCATAAGTGGTAATAAATGAATTTAACAATCAAGATAAAATGAGAAAAATAGATTGTATTTAAATGAAACTCTAGCCTAACTAGATTCATAAAAAAATCAAAAGGAAGGGGGAAAAGAAAGGAAACACTAATGATTTTATTTTGAATTCAAGTCCAATTGAATAAATCCCACCCACAAAATCGATTCCCTAAATAGCCAACAAATGCACAACTACCAACAAGAATGATACATGAGTCCAAGGAATAATAAGCTGAGAAGAGAAATAACACATCCACCATTTTCATGTGTAGGAACATGAAAAAAACTTTAGTAGATTCAATTAATAATTATATTTGTTTTAATATCATAATATTTATGTATACATTCACTAATTTGTTACAAATTTTGGTAGCATAACAATGGTGCCAAAGTAAAAATAAAGGAGAGATTACACTACAAAGCAATACAAATTTCTGGTCTAATGTCTCATCACTTAAAATCAGTAAGAGCTAGCCCTTTGAAATGACCATGGGATGGATATTTATAACAAATTTGGTCAATGGAGGGAAATAATTTCCTCCCCAAAACCCAATATTACTTTAAATTGAAATTTAGTTGTACTCCCGCCCCGCCCCCCCCCCCCCCTCCCCCCCCCCCCCCCAAAAAAAAAGCAAGATCCTTGCACTATATTTCCATTCACATCTAAAAAATAGATAAAATAAGTTACTTTTTAACATATGTGAATAAACATAACTTTTAGATTAATTAAAATATAATTTACAAACTTAGTCATGGAAACATGAATAGATTTTGATTGAGATTTTTTCTCATGAAATCGATTATGCCATGTAGACCATAATAGAACTAGATTTCCAATGCCATAAATGGTTTTAAAAATTGACTCTCAATTTATAAGATATGGGTAAAAATGATTTCTAGGGTCATTTAAGGCTCTAGAGAAGGAAAACTTTGAAAACAAACTAAAAAAATCTTAATTTTCAAAGAAAATTAATAAACAAAGATAATAAAATTTAAATTGCATGAGGGTATGCCTTTATAGGCCACCGCGATAGGTTGGATGGCCTCCATCTATGTGATGATGTGGTAGGAATGTCTCTACACCCATAAGGGCCTAGAGGTATGACCTCCATGCATCCTCGAGGGGACACTTAGTGTGTTTCCACACTTGGGAGGGCTGATTGGTTGGCCTCCTCCTATGCAACTACATGGCCAGAGATTATCATGTCTGTGCATTCAGGGATGATGGTGGGATAGTGTGTGATTGCACCTTGAGGGTGTAAAAGGCACTAAACTTCAATTTTTTTTCTAAAATGCCTTAAAATTTTATTTCCAAAATAGTAGAAGAGGAGTTTCAAGGGTGGTTTGGTGGAGACCATGGTTTCCTTAAACTAAAAAACTTTTAAAATTTGGCATATATGACCATGGGAACCCACAAGTCATTCTTAAATTCATTTTTTTAACATTTTGACATTAAAAAATCATTTTTTAGATTTTTAATTTTGAAAATGAATGATTTTTTAAATAGAGGGTTGGGATGACATTTTAAAGCAATGTGGTAAACATGAAATTTCTCCATATGGGATTGAGATTTCCAATGAAAAAAATTTGAAGGTTATATAATGCATAAAAATTGAGATGCACCTATGTAAAGTATAGATAATAAGTGAGAGAGATATTCAAATGTAGATTAGGGGAGCAAGACTTTGTTTTAGCTCTAAGTGCTTAATATGAAAATTTATCACATAGACATGGTCTTTTAAATGGATGTGGTCATGAGTCTTAGTTTAACATGAAAATGAATATGAGTTATTAAATCAATTTGGGATCATTGAGACTAATGAAAATTGAGTGCAAGTGGGAGTAGATATAAAAAGTAAAAAGAGGTTCCCTAATTTCAAAAGAAACGAGGGTGTGTTATGAAAGAAGCAACACATAAGATCTTCCTAGTATCCAACTTAATAACTTAATATCATTATTAGACTATCTCCTAGTCTTAATTAAATTTACCTATTCCCTAAATAGGTCCACACCTCTTAGATAAGTCCACTACCATGAACTTGTCCACTTATGGTAGACTTCTCCTCATTCCCTTTAATGACTAGTTTTCAAAAATTTAAATTTCTCATATAGGTTAGCCCACGTGTTTTGTGTGTCAGTTTAGAGGAAACCACCCAAACATTAAGGTATATAACTAAATCAAGCCTAAACATATTTCTATCTAACATTTACCTAGAACATATCAAGTTATCATTAGAAATCATACATCAAAGGATAAAAACTTTGAGCTAAGCTTGAATACAATCTGCAAAGTCAAGTAAAAAATTATCAATTATTGAAATGTATACACAAGATTATATAGTGTACTAGTAGTACATATAATTACACACACTCAACTAGGTTGGAAAACTATGTTTGGTTTGAATTCCCTCTTCAGAGTATTGGATATGGAGGAAACACTTAGTAATATTAGGGTGGCTAAGGTAAGATTAATCCTTTCCTTTCATCCTTTTTACCATTCTTACATTTGTCCTATAGTGCAAATATAGGGTTTGAGAAAAAAAAGGAAAATATGGATATTTACATAGATTTGAAGACATCATAACATATAAACTTCCTTATTAGGAAAAGATACAGTGGGTGACATAATCACATATCAGTAAAAATATAGTGGATATTTCCATAATATATCAGAGAGCCAAGGTGCACAAAATTTTCTAGATGCATGAAAAATAATTATTTCCATAAATGAGCATTCATAGGCCCACTTCAAACTATAATTAACTACTAAATTCCCCTATAGACCTAAAAAAATCCATAAGAAGATAAGCACATCATTCTTTTAGTGTTTATAGAAATATGAAGTTACTATATTTAGCTAGTTGTAATTATATTTGTTAAGTAATTATATATCTTAAGCAATATGATTTATTTAACAATTTTATGATATTAATGTCACATAAATAGTAAAAAAAATAAAAAATGGATACACTTTTATTATTATGATACATTTTTTTGTTCTACTCTTGATATTTATATTTCCATCCATTACTATGAATTTGCTTTATCTATCTAAGTAATGCCATTATAGCTTATATCATGATCCCATTTGGGGAAACTTATTCATAACATATACACTTCAAAGATTTAATCTTTGTATATTTTATAATAAAATTTTCATATCTTATCTTACACATGGTGTATCTAATCTCCTTTTTTTAGATGTGGGATTCATGATTTTATCTCAAATCTCAAAAGGCGGGCATATATCCCATAGTTAGATAGTGCTTCAGAGGCATAATCATACATATAAGTTATATTGATTTAGTCTTTATTTTAAATATATTTTAGATTGTTTTTCAATAATTTTCACACAAATATGTTAGTTATTTCTATCTATATTTATTCACAAATATGATTATCTTGATATATTATTTGGTCTATTTGAAATTATGGCCCTGGGATGATATTTTTATTTGGAGGGATTTCCCCATAATTTGACACTAATATGTTATTTACTATATAAGAACCTAATTTTTTAACTATTAAACACTTTAAAAACATAAAACTTGGCACATCTTGACATATATTTTACGTACACATTTAAATCTTGTGCACACATTCTCCTATCTATCTATCCATCTCTTATCTTAACCAACATGGTTTACCAAATACACATTATAAAACTCTATTTATAAATTATCAAAAAGTCATACATATTTGAATATCCTTAAAAAAGTGTAATCTTAAAGATAAATTTGAATATAAAATGTAGGTCAAAGATTCATAGTGCTAAGTGTCTAAAACCAAACATTGCATTAAATTTTATATTGATGATGATGATGTGCATGCACACACACACATAAAGGTGGGATAACTACATGTAGTTTTATCCCTCTTTATATTCTTAGAATTTAGGCAACATTTAGTCTCTCAATAGAGAGTGATTGGAGTTTTATAACCCAACATATTAACCCCTTTTCAAGTGCCATGTTTTTGGTCAAAATTGAGATTAGGGTTTCAAAGGAAGTGTTGTGCCCTAACACACACACCCCATTTGAAATATTAAATAAGGACCCATTACTATGGTAAACATATATTTTATTAGACCTATAACCCCAATAATTCTATGGTATAATTCTCTTCATTTATAGTCTAAGGTTATTTACCTAAGTCTAAATTTTAGAGAAATTCAAATCATAAAAATCAAAGCTTGAACAAATATTTTAAGTTATATCAATTCTTCAATTTTCATAAATTATTTTCAAAAATAACACTTTGATTTGTTTACTAATGGAGCTAATATTTTATCTATATTAATTTCCCTTCATATTCCTTATGATCACAGGACCATCTAATGGCATTTGTTAATCACCCATGATCATGTCGCATCTTTATTATATGAGGTGGTGAGAAGTGGTGCCATTGTGTCACCCAAATCATTTTTCTTTTACAAAATTTATAAGTATTTTAATATCCTCTAGGTTATAAATCAATGATAAGTGGCATCACAATGTAACACATAACCTTTAAAGTCAAGAAAGAACTCTAAGTGTTCTAGGTTGTTGATCCCCGAGATTGTACCATGTGGAAATTCTAAGTGTTTAGATTTGCCTATCCCATAGATTATTCTACATGGATTGATTGACTTAACTCATAAACTTAGAGATAATATATATTTTTTAATTTTCTAATGGTCTAGAGCTTCCACATTCTAAGAATTTGACACATGAAATATTTATGTTGAATGGAAACATGGAAGAAGTCACAGTTTGAATGTTTTACAATCTAATGGTCCCAAGATTTTGCATTATGAACATTCAAAAAGTTGGTAAATTTACATTGAATTAAACCAAAAAAAGGATTAAAATTATGGATGATTTATAGTCTAATGGTCCCAATCCTATGAATCCATGAGATTATGCCATGTGGATTGATCACATTAACTAGCAACTCTAGAGTATGGAAAGAAAAGTCATAAATTTAATGGTCTTAAAGCCTTGAGTCTTTGAGCTTCTAAGTCTCTAAGATCATGAAATGTGTTACCATTATATTAACCTAAGTCTTCAAATCATACAAAAATAAATATGTAAGTGATAATGTCCTAAACCTTCCAAGTTCTTGATGGCTTTGATATTATGAGTTATTATAGGCCTGAGATTATACCATGTGGCTTGATCACATTAAATCACAACTTTAGAATATACAAAACACATTATTCATCTAAAAGAGATAGATGAATGAGGATTAGCTGTGTGTCACAATTCAAAAGAGACAAGGCAAAAGATCCATTAAATGAAAAAATGATAGCCACCTCAAGAAAGATGACTATACATGTAAAAGTTAACACAATATTTCCATTTGGAAAGACACTGAACCTACCAAAGTTGACATGCAAATTCAAATTAAAATATGAATTAAATCTAAAGTCCATTAGTTACATCGATGACACATAAATGCATTCAAGACTCCATTTTTGGATAAATATATGCAAAAGAAAATCATTTTGCCTTTACTCTTGATTCACCATCATGTTTTTTAGCTCTCATGCATCTAAGAAGCCCTAATTCTACCAATGCACTCACAAAATCAAACTAATCCATTTTCAAAAAAATTAAATATATTCAAATTAAAATAATGGCCTCCTCTTCAAAGTAGAGGCATCTTGATACTCTTTCTATGTATACATTTGTTAGGGGACTTAAATATACATATATAATGTTTGATAAGAGTTCCATAGACTTAAAATTCACCCATTACTCAACTCTATGGGAAGGAGTAGAATCAATGGCACCATACTCTGCTCAACACTAGATTTCTATAGAAAGAAGAAATACATATATGACCTACTTCCCATCAAAGCAAAATGCCTCTATCAAGTAATAATAAAACTCAAGGTAATTCCTTGTATTGACCTATTAAGATTTTTTTTAATGAAACATTTATTGGGGATTATATTTATATTAAAAAAATGTAGCTACCTATATTTATGGTAGGTCTTTCAAATGATATCTTAGAATTTTGGGCCTAGAGGTTGTATACAACCAAGTCTCAACCAATGTTTGGCTTGAGAAAAACATTGTAGAGGGAAAATTGAAACAATGGTTGTTAAAATTCCAAAGGATGAACTTGAAAGGGGAAATTTTATCCAATTATATAATTAATTTTAGACCTTTAATTAGGATAAACATGGATCTCTTCAAATTGTTATAAGGTTTTCCTAGCATTGCATATGTCTAGGTCAAATGGGTCCCATTGTTGGACATCCTTATAACATCTAACCAAATACTGGCCTTAAAAAAATCATAAGAACTAGGATAAATGAACATATGTTATACCCTGATCAAAGATTATTAGATGATAATTTTTACATGATGTCTCATTTACTAGATATAATAATAGACAATGTTTATAAGAGTCATGGGCATTTATGGAAACCATCTTCATACCTAGAAAATAGAAATGGGGAGGATTAATCCTCCATGTTCATATAAGGGTATAAGAATGAGATACAAAGGATATTTGATGAGGTATACCCTTAAATATTTCAAGTAATTCATGGCATTCTAATTCCTAAGTTATCTAAAAAAATAAAATAATCCTCAATAAATGGGGGGACTATTGGTTCTACCCTGATTTCACTATCATTAGGACAAAAGGCACCAAGACTTCACCATTATTGTTTTTTCACTATGTTCCAGATAAAATATATGAGAAAGAAATTAAAGTGCAAATATTTAATAATATTGATGAATAATTGGGACAAAAACACCTAGCTTACTAATTTAAGACACCTCTAAGCATTGGGAAAATGCAATACATGATTAGACCATATTTTATCCAAGCTAGTAAGATCAAAACTAATTACAACATAAAGGTGGCACCATTTAGGGAATGGGATCTAAGGAATAAGGTAAGGGGATATCTCTATTACCTTAAATAGAATAAGAAGGTGAATGTATCATATGATCACTAGGAATATGATCATGATGATGTTTTCTTATTTTCCTTAGATGACACCAAGGTATGGACAAGGATGAAAAATAAAACTGTGTCTATGCTTTGAGATTAGGACCTTCAGTGTGATACTGAGTAATAGAAGAGAAATCCCAAAGTACATGGAGATAGCAGTGGCCTCTATCTTAGTCCTAAGATACACAAATGCAAGATCAACCTTCCTCTTCAGTAAAAGAGTAAGTAGATAAAGAAGAAACTAAATTAGGAAAATCGAGGGAGTCCAAACCTCAAATTAAGAGTGAAATTCTAAGAGGCCTCCCACACATTACAATTACTTATAAACTTAAATTTGATACCACTTAGGGCACAACCATACTAAGAGAAAATTTACATCTCAAGGAGTAGAGGAAGAAAACTCTTGTAATGACACCACTTCCACCTGTTACCACTATTACCCAAGTAAGTCTTCAAGAGTTCCTTCAGTCTTCTTTTCAATCTTTTCTAGCTAATCTAGATTCTCCTTAGTTTCCTTTGGAAATTCCTCCACCATATATAATTATCAATGAGGATACCTTTCCTTAAAATATCCCTACCATATCATCTCTAATCACCCTTTCCCCCACAACTCTTATCACACCAACCATTAATTCACCACCAAATCCATTGATTTATCTCACCACTGATGTTCATTCACCTGTTTCACCCTATTTTCAAACTTTCACTCCCCCTATCTTCACTTACCATAGGAAATCTAAGGGCCTTTAGACTTCCTCTAAAGGTAAATAACTATAAGAAATACCATTATTTAGTGTTCACACTATAGAAGAGTCCCTTGAAGAAGAAGTAGAAGATGCACAAGGAGCATAAGAAGCAAAGAAAGAGGAGCTTGAGTAATTGATATCATTGGTTAAGTATCAAAATGATGATGATGAAAAGGATGTAGAAATCATAAAGAAGTATGAACTAGGAAAGAGTGTGGAGGCACCTTTAGATGATGAAGAGGGTGAATTAGAGAAAATAAAAGCCTTGAGTATAGGGTAGTAATAGGTAGAATAAACCCTAGTAAATATTTTATATCATCAAATCTTCATAAAAGAACAAATTAATAACATCAATGGGGTATTTAATTATATCATTCCATCTATTGTTACTCTAGAAATTATAGATACAAGCTTGCCTTCAGCTATTCCTAGAAATTCTATGTCTAGTTCTTATATAGATTCATCTATTCTTTCTTTTAAGATAAAGACTCATAAGAAAGGATTCCATTTTGAAAGATTTATTACTATTTCCATTTTCAATCTTTGGATGACACTATTCCCAAAAAAATTGGTAGCTCAATTAGAGTTTCCAATTCCCTAGTCATCACCCATGTCATCAGTAATCATGACTATGAAAAGTACCCAAGGATTGACCAATTTTTTGGCTAAAGCCAACCCAATAAGGGATCCATCACTATGGGAGAGATTTTTTCATTCATCTCTCAAATTTACCATTCAAATAAGTGAATCATTGGTACCCTAAATAGTTACAGCCCCTCCTATGTCTCTTCCACCTTCCACATATAAGAGCCCAAATCAAGATGATGAAACATGGGTTATTATTGTTCCCTAATGGGTAAAATAAATTAAAGAAACTAGAGATGAGAGACAAAACATAGTTTTAAATGAGTTACATATAGTCTCTACCAAATTTGAGATAATGAGTGAAACTCTTAAAAGGGAGAGGAAGAGGAAGGTGGTTAATCTTAACACAAGGGAAGAGGTAGAATTTGAGCAAAGAGATCATTTGTTTCCTTTGTCAAATAAGCCTAAGAATAACCCTAATGATCCCATCGAGTATAATTAAGAATTATATGTTTTTTGGATAATATAAGTGATGTTATAAAATAAATTTACCAAATTGGAGAAGATGCATTGAGAAGGTTGCAACATATATAAACCATACATGCTCCTTGAGAAATAGTTAATGTTGTACAAAGTTCAACAAATAAGTTATATAATATTTTGAATAACATTTAGACTTATAGAGTAGGGAACCAATCCATTAGAGTGATTATCACTAAGATTTTGAATCATATGAGAGAATTATAAAAGAGATTTAATTTCTTGGTTCTATGCTCTAGAACTAATGCATTCAATCATTTAAACTTGATGACTAGCATGGATGCATCTTGGAGTTTAAAATTTATAATTATAAGAAGGGATGCCTCACTCAATTGGCATAATCAGGTGAAGTCATTATTGGGAATTTTAACTAAGCATGATAATGAGGCCTTGGAAATATTGGGATTTATGAGGGTCACTAATTTGATCACTTTTACAAGAGAACTAGTCAACAGGCTCAATTTTAAGAACCTTATCCAAGTAGATGTGAACAAATTCAAGGAGCAAGTTGAAGGGACTATATATAAGACCAATGAATTTTTTTTACAATTAGTCAATTTTTATAAGGATAGGGTAGCTAGAGCTAAAGCTTTGATAGTAAAGTTTAAGAGCTTAGATGCTGAACAAAAAAGGTTGATGGCTGAAGCCCTCAAAATCCTTAAGCCTTCCTTACTCAACTTTGATATTATAAATAAGGAGTTCAAGATAAAAAATTAATTACTTGAATAACTCAAATAGAAATAAAAGGACTCATCCTTAGTCCTAACTACTTAGCTAATTTTCAGTGTTGCTCCATCAACACATGGTTCCCAATTCTTAGTATTTATTTTCATGCATACTCATATGGGTCCAATTTTTATTTCTCCAATAGTTCTTCCAGTTGTAACTAAAGTTACCTAATCATATTCTTCCTAGTGGTGCCACATAAACATCTTGATTAAAATAACTATGTAATTGCATTTTCAAATTAAGTGGGAATAGTTGGTTCTTAATTTGACATGTATATTATATTTTTAGCTAGAGATTCTATTTTAGATGTTATCATTGTACATGCATATTTTGCATTATATTGAGCACATTGTTATATATTTGACTTGTAAATTTAGATGAATATTGAATGCTTGAGAAAATATGCATCCCAAGATTATATATACTTGTAACCTCCTAGTCCTAAGAAGAAGATATTTTTTGATATTGAAGTTAATAAGAAATTTAGAGAAGTTATACTTGACTTGATTTTGATGTGAAATTCTTGATTCTTCTCCAAATCTATGGAATATGTGGGACATGTTATCATTATGGTATCTTAGTTATTTTTTTATGAGTGAGTTATTATTTCTAAATACAATTATTCACTTTAAGCTATAGTTGATTTGAATGTATTTTGCATATTAATTATAATCCTCCCTTATAAATGTGTAATAAAACCAAATTTAGTAAATTTTATTTATATATGCCTAAGTTTACTATGTTTTAATTTAATTTGAATCATAACTATGTTTAAGTTTTGGTGTGCTACAAAATCTTGTAGCATATACTATTCTTTTGATTTCTTGTCCAACTTAGGTCAAGTACTAGTCTAGAAGAGTTTTCATCTTATGTGTTCCACATGCCTCTTTTCTGACTTACTCTTCCCTCTTTTGAGTTTATTTGAGAAATTCATACCCACCTTAAATAAAATAATCATCCTTCCATCCCCTCCAAGCGGATTTGGGTTAATCCATAGCCAACCCATTCATGGTAGACAATTTGTATCACTCACTTCTATTCCACTAATAGGTTGTTATAAAATAGAATACCATATAACTTTCACATCTGATTGAAACATTTTAGTGATCCTAAAATTTTATAGGAAACCTCATAAAGGTCTTTATAGTGTGCATAAAACCCACATCAATATAAACTTAGTGTGGCACTAGAAGGAGGGGTTGAATTTCCACCTCTATTTTTATTATAAGAATCACTTGAGTTGTAATAAAAGTACCTAAGATATTAAAAAGATAAAAATCAAAAAATAAATTACTATTACCACCTCTAAAAATCCATATAAAATTTATGTCTAAAAATGGAATTAGGAGATAAACCTGAACCTAAGCATTCTCTCTTGATAGACAACCTTGTCTTGTGTTGCTCTCAATGGCTTACCCATAGGGTCCTCATTAGGATCCCACCTAGATCAGAGGTTATACTATAAACTTTATAGGAGTTATATATGATTTACCCAAAAACCTTTAGAAATATCTACCTTCTTTTTTTCCCTTGGGAGGAAGGACTACATAAGAATACATCAAGGATTTCAAAACCACTTTAGGAATTTTGAATGTAACCCATGAAGATGTGGCTTGCAAATTATTTCCTTTCACCTTGAAATATGTGGCTTATGAAATATTTTTTAATATCCAATAAGGTTCCATTACAACCTATACCCACTGCCAAGATACATTTTTAGCAAAATTTAGCTAGGTCACTAGTGCATGTGTTGATTACAATTATTTTGCTAATATGAAGTGTGAGCTTAATGAGCCAATCTAGGGATTTAATGCTAGATTCAAAAATATTTATATGAGGATTGAAAAAAATTACCAACATGATGAAGCATTGGCCCTAGAGATGTAAAAAAATTCTTTAGACCTCATGATTACAATGCTTCTCTATAGAGATGCCAGTGTTGGTACACTACCTTTGGCTTACACTAAATCTATCAACATAGATAAACAATTGAAACCCAAATCATAGTATTTTCCCCCTCTCAATCTTGGTCCCATATTCTATTATTTCAATCCAATTTTTAATGTAAACCAAAAAACTATAACCTAAAACCATACCCAAGTGTACACCCTGGTGCTTTTAACCCAAGTTCTGCCCAATCAACATCTAAGATTTCTAGATAATTCTAACCCTAACCAAAAAAATCTAAGTTATCCATTAATACAATTTAACACTACCATAACATAAGGTACAAATTCTAATTCTAAAAAAATGAAATTGGAATCAATTCAAAGAATGGTCCAAAAACTAAGCAATGAATTTCTTAGTATGCAAAAGTGTATGGGGAACGTTGGGGGCTATAATACTAATCATAACTTTGGATTCCAATAGTATAAAATGACTTTTAATAGGTCTATAAAAAACCAATAATAATGAGTTCCATCCAATAGAGGACCAAAGATGAACATCATAGAATTAACCCTCCCTAATTGATGTCCTATACATAACATTACATAACATGGCGAATTAGACTTCATCAAGTTATATAAATCCATAGAGATATTTTAGATGGATATGGATATACAAGAAGGTTCTAAAAATCAGGTCAAACTATCCCCCTTCTACTCATTCATGACATCTAAACACCACTAATGTCATTGAAACATATGATTCTCCATATCCAAAATAAGATGATAATAAACCACATGACAACATAGATGACATCCATGCCTTTCAATAGTACCAATAAGTAAGGAACAATTACAATCTAAGAAGTAAATAGCCTATGACTACTTCAACACCTCTAAATAACAATGCCACCACACCTCCATATCTAAATGCCAACAACAACCCACCTCCTTCCAAGAGAGATAAACAATTACAAACTATATAATTTCCTCATAGAAGAGGGTACAACATTGTTGAAGATATGAAGAAAATTAAGGATAACAATAGCTTGCATAAACTAGCCCATGCCACCAAGCGAAGAGAGTTACTACTTAAGGCTCTAACTGGTAGAACATATAAAAAATTGAAGGATACACATGAAAAAATCATGGTATATAAATAATCCAAAAGTTCCACCATTATTACTAACTATATAAATGTTTAGAAAGAATATAAACAATTTGTTTAGTTAACTCTAGAGCATCAACTAATCTAATGCCAACAACTATATGGAAATAGTTGGGTCTAAATCTAGATAAGTCAAAGTGAATCATCCTTCAATTGAAAAAATATTCCATTCTACATGTCAATGAATTAAAAAATATGTGCATATATTTAGCATTAAAACCATGTATGTAGAAAATCATCAATATCTTGGTTGTATACATTCCAAAAGGAAATCATTTGTTGTTAAGTTGGGATTGGTAAAAAACATTAAATGGGTACATGGACACCAATTGCTTACACATGTGGCTTCCCTAAAAGGGGATACCCAACCAAATTCAAGTAGACTATGAGATGATGATGAAACATCTCACCAATGATAAAGTATACTTCATATCTTCCACATAGGTGTGTATACATTTACCACTAGATGATAACATGTATTGCATGAACAAGAATTTGAAGGTCCTTCTTAGCTATAAACCCTTCACTTTTCTAGAGCTAGATCAAAATAACGTTTTGGGGTTATCATAGACCTTATAAATCTTAAAGGTAAACAATAACTAGTTGCTTACATATTATAGTTCCCTTGTAAAAACAATAAATCTAAGTATGAAGCCTTAATCTTAGGTTTGTAGTTTTATTTAAATCACAATGTCAAGTAACTATAGATATTCAATAACTTTGAGTTGGTTGCTAACCAAATTAGAAAAAAAATACCAGTGAAAACTTACTTATCATAATAAGTACAAACATCAATCTTGGGACCTAATTGAGTCCTTTAAGGTATTCAACATTAGATCCATCCTAAGAGAGAAGAACTAGATAACAGATTCATTAGCTACCTCAATGGCTAGTCTAGTGCCACTTCAAGAGTTAAAAATGTAGAAGTTCTAAGTGGAATTGGTGTCATGCCCTTCTATCCTTGATAACATGTAAAATTTCCAAATGTTTGAGGATAATTAAAAAATTATGTAATTTATAAACAAATATAGGGTTTTTGAATCCTAGATAATAGATGAGGGGGATGTTTAGCTAATGCATATTCATGACATAGGAGAAGATGGTATTTTAAAACTAAAAGAGAACTACATCCTACTAGGCATGGTATTTTTAGAATGATATTTTTATGTTGATACTCAAGATAATAAATATAAATAACTCAATACACAGTTTAATTTTTCCAAAGAAAACTTAAGAACTGACTAACATCCCTAATTGTTAAACATAGGTTTGAGTTGCACTAAAAGTGAAAAATGTAGGCTGAAGGGATTACTCACTAAATATAAATATGTCATCTCATGGACATATGATGATCTGAATATCTTTGACCCTAGGGTGATCACTCATACCATTCCCCTAAATATAAAACATAATCTATTTAGGTAAATACATAGGCTAGTGAATCCTATCCTAGAGAATCTCATAAAAATTGAGGTACAAAAGATAATGGATGCTAAAATTATTTTCCCAATCAGACACTCAACATGGTTAGCCAATCTTATATAAGTCAAAAATAAGAATGGAGAAATCAGACTATGTTGAATTTAGGAACTTAAATATGGCATAGAATAGGACAATTACTGTCTACCCTCTTTGGATGAGTTAATATAGATGGTAATTGGTTGTCAGATGATGTCCTTTTTGGATGGATTCTTAGGTTATAATCAAGTATTAGTCAAAGTAGAGGATAGGATGAAGACTTCCTTCATAACCAAGTGGGGAAATTTTGTATATAGGAGGATGCCATTCAACCTAATCAATACAAGAACCACTTTTTAGAGAGCAATAGATTTTGCCTTTCAGGGATTGGTGGGTAAGTGTATCATCATCTACATGGATAACCTCACAATGTTTTCTAATAACAAAGCTAACCATGTAGACCATTTATATAAATTCTTAGATAGATACAAAAGATATGGAGTCTCCTTGAATCCAAAAAAGAGAATCTTTGGGGTTGTTTAAGGAAAGATATTGGAGTATATCATCACCAAATATGGGATCTCCATTGATCCATAATGAGTCTAGACAATCTCCAAGTTGAATCCACCCAACAAAAAGAAAGAGCTAAAGTCTTTCTTGTGAAAGATAAATTTCTTAAGGAAGTTCATTTATGGTTTTATATAAATTATCAAACCCTTAACTACCATGTTGAAATAAGATGCCAAATTTAAGTGCACAACAAAGGCTAATAAATTTTTCTAGGATATCAAGATTATAATTTTTCAAGCTCTAGTTCTAATTAGCCATGATTTTAGAAAATATTTTTTATCTCTATTCTTTCACCTCAGAATATACCATTGTTGTAGTACCTACGTAAAAGGTGGAAGATAGTGAACATCCCATTACCTTCAGGAGTACCAATTTGAAGGATCTATAGTTAAAATAATCCATGATTGATAAAAAAATATATGCCTTGATCAAAGATATCAAGAAATTTAGGCATTATATCATGAATAACAAGACATTCACCATCATCCTAGATCCAATTTTCTATATCACACTTGGATAGAATGAGTTGGTTGAAATAAGAGGAAAACATATGGCCAAACTTCAAGAGTTTGACCATGAGATCAAACTAGCTAAAATGGTGAAAACGTAAGGGATCATACAATTAATGGATGAGATTGATCCAAGAATCATCATTGAGAAAATTAGTGAAACCCAAGTGGCTAGAAGAAAATGGTATTTATATATCATCCATTCCCTACTCATAGGTACATGTACCCTAGAACTGAAGAGAGAATAAAGATGAGCCTTTAGGTTTAAATTGACTCATTACATGATAAAAAAGGGAGTTCTATATAAAAATAACTATGAAGGAATTTATCTAAGATGTGTTTCAAAATAAGAGGCTAAACATATTCTAGATAATTTACACTAGAAGATTGATAGTGGATACCCCTTTTCCAATACTATAACCCACAAGATTTTGAGAATGAAATATTATTCGTCCATAATCTTCAAAGATGCACATAACCACGTTAAGATGTGCCATGAGTGTTAGGTGCTTGGAAAGACAAAATTAAATGCTACCATGCCTTTACATATGGTCATTGATGGACACCCCTTTACCCAAAGGGGCCTTGATTTTATTGGGGTAATAAACTCAAATTACTCAACAAGATAAAAGTTTATCCTCCTAACCATAAATTACTACACTAGATGGACAAAAGTTGTTGCAACAAACAATTATAGAGCCATTTTTTTCATCAAGTTATTGAAAGAAAATATAATGACCAGGTTTGATACACCCATTTCATTGGTCTATGATATGGCCCTACATTTTAGTCTCTTAAATTTATAGAGTGGACCTAAAATAATCAGATTACTCTTAAGTTCTCCTCAAACTATTATCCACATGGAAATGGATTAGTTGATTTCATCAATAAAAACTTGAAAACACCATCAAGAAATATTCATAATATGAACCAAGAGAGTGACATCTCTCACTAAAATATGCACTATAGGTAGATAGAACCAGGCATAAGTAAGATCTCAAGGATTGACCTTTTTTGCTGGTATATGGATAACAACCACTCTTTCCTATTAATCTTAAGATACTAACATATCAATTCATGAAAGAGTATATGGGTGAATATGAGAGAATAAAATTTAGATTACTTGAGATATTCAAATTAGAGGATGAAATAATTGAAGCACTACACAAATTCAACAATATTTAGGATATTATCAAGTAGTGGTTTGATAAGAGATCCAAAATCAAGGCCTTTAGGATCTCAGACCTAGTGCTTTTATGGGATAAAACACATGAAAATAAGGGACAACATGATATGTTCACTCCTTTATGGATTTTACCTTATTATATATAAAAACTTGGTAATAATGCTTTTAGTTTGAGGGACCTCCAAAGTAATGACCTCACCTTTCTAGTCAATGGAAAATTCTTAAAGCACTAATTCATGGTTATTCTAACTAGAGATGCATTAAAGTGAATTGTAAGTGGATATTTAGATTAAGAGTAGATTATATTTCATAATTTATATATTAAGTTTCCTATTTTATACATTACTTCTATTAGGTTAGTTATTATTACTTTCAGTAGATTATATTTCCTACTTTCTAGATTAAATTTCCTATTTTATGAATTTTACTTCTAGTAGGTTAGTTGTTTTTACCTTTATTATCTTAGTTCCCTACTTTCTAGGTTAGTTGTCTAATTTTCATAATTGGTTCACAAATTTTCTAAGCTAAATATATCAAAATATATTCCAAAAATAAGGGGATGATATATAAGGAAACATAACTGACTCTCACATAAATCCACTTTGATAATACTAGACTTTATAGAGTAGAGGTATGTATTATGACTAGACTAGTTTTGCTTAGATTGAATATATTTTATAGAATTTGATAACTTTCTATGATATACTAAATGCAAATTTTATAAAATATTCTCATTTTCAAAGATTTATTTCATTAATAACATGCCAAAACTTAAATGAAAATAATAAGCACCTAATTGGATATACACTGATAGGGAGGTATTGAAAAATAAGTTTCCTATTCATACACCCATCTAATGTTTGTTCCCAACCCTCCTCTATTTATGCTTTAAAAAACATATAAATTGATAGAAGATGGGTTATTCAAGTAATCTCTACTAGGGCTATGGACACCTAGATGGAAGTAGAGCAAGGATGTGAGTGGGACCAAAGGTATCTTTGTCAGGGTTATAGATGCCTAGATGGTAGTAAAGAAACACCCAAGCTTTCTTTTATTATTTGGTTGCAAAATAATAAGACAAAATGAAATATACAATGTTTATTTAGGCCTCTAATAAATTTTTAGAACCTAGGGAAATTTATGTCACTATAACACACATATAAATCCAAGGAATGTGAAGGTTAGTATGTTGCATGAGAAAATAGAATTTTATTCTAGAGTTTTATTTTTTGTATTATTTATTTATAGGATCTCAAGTTTCATTATAATACATTTTTTAAATTCTATGTTAGAACATAACAATCAAGAGTATTTCCCCCTATGAGTCGCCATTTATTATGCCCTAACACACACACACACACACACACACACACACACACACACACACACACACACACACACACACACACACACACACACACACACACACACACACACACACACACACACACACACACACACACCATTTTAAATCTTAAATAGAGACCTATTACTATTAGAAACATCTATTTTTGGGGACCTATAAACCCTATAAGTCTATGGTATAATGTTATTAATTTATATTCTAAGGTTATTTACCCATGTCTAAATTTTAGAGAAATTCAAATCATGAAAATCAAATCTTGAGCGAGTATTTTGAGTTATCTCAATCCTTTATTTTTCATAAATTCTTGTAGAAAAATTGCACTTTGATTTGTTTAATAATGAAATTGATATTTTATCTATCCTAGTGTCCATTCATATTCCTTATAATCATAGGACCATATACCCATATTTCTTAATCACCTACAATTGGGCCACATCTTAATTATATGATATAATGATAAATGGTGCCATCATGCCACCCAAAGCCTTTTTATTTTAATTTTTTTAAGTCTTTGGATAGCCTCTAAGATATTGAGTAATGACAAGTGGCATCATGGTGTCACTCAGAATGTTTAAAGTCAATACAGAATTCTAAGTGTTCTAGTTTACCAAGCCCTAAGATTATACCACATGGCTTGATTACATTAACTTTAAAATTCAAATACACTATATAATTATAAATTATCTAATGGTCCTAATCTTCCACATTTTGAGCACTTTACACTTGGTATATTTACATTGAATAAAACCACTAAAGGATTAATAGTCTAAATACTTTACAGTCTAATGTTCCCAAGCTTCTATGTTATGATCATTTGACACTTAGCATATCTATATTGAATGGAACCACAAAAGGATTAATAGTATGAATGTTTTACATTATAATGGGATCATGCCTTTAAAACACTAATATTATGCCATGTGGCTTGATCACATTAACTCATAACTATTGATTATGGAAATAAAAGTGATAAATTCAATGGTCCTGAGCTTTTGAGTCTCTGAGATCATGCCATGTGTTAGCATTCCATTAATTTTGGCCTCTAGAGCATACTGTTGACCAATTTTTTCCCACAGGCAAAATTTTGGTCACCTTCTTCCCCTACTGTTTAATGCCAGTCATCTTCAGGTTGCACGAGTTCAATAAATCCTATTTACGGCTTCGTTTAGTCTTTTGGTTCAACTAGTTGGTTTATCATCATTGGTTTTATCTTCTTCAAGGTCCAACGGCCTTGTTTTAACTCAGTTCAACACTTCGGTCAGTGGCCTAATTCTTTGGTTCGGTATCTAGTTCATTGTTTTGGCCTAGTTCAAGTTCATGTTCATGCCCTTACATAAGACAGGCGCTTCACTTCAAACATTCACAAAAAGGGCTGGGCTGGGTTGCATCATTAAAAAAATGCAAAGGTTGGGCACATTAAAATAAAGGAAAAGGCAAGCCACCGAGAAGCTAGCTAAGGACTGATGACGTCCCCAAGGACGTCAAAGTTTGACAAATAAAACGGTCATTGTTTTTAAAAAAGCAAAAAGGAAAGCGCTAACCAACCAGGAGCTAAAAAGGCAGTGACCTACCAAGATATTCACCCCTGGGGGTGAACAAGCTAGATAGAGACAAAATTGAGAAAAGGACAAGAAGACATTCATGAAATGAGCAAGCAGTTAAGTCCAAGTGGTGCCAATTTGAGAAGTGACTCCAGCAGGTGAAATAGTTCCTTCGAATTGATCATGAGAAGATGCAACAACTAAGTAATGTAACCAATTTTCTCCATTTTACATTTAATGGGTGGACAAACCACGTGTTGACATTAAAAATGTAGACTTTAAGCAGACAAAGCCCACGTCTCATTAATGTTTTGAGCAACTTGTTGAAGGGACGCAATGGCCACTTGTTGATGGAACGCCACATAGGCTTCTTTGTTCTCTCATATATATTTGATACTTGTCATTTTTTTAAGGATCTTCCACATTTTGTAAAGGGCTCAGTTCTACAAAAATTTCACCTAGATCAATATAAATGTAGTTTTTTACCTCCATTTTGGATAGACATTTCTGTGTATGCATTGAATGTTTGCTTGTGTCCAGTCATTGTCTTTTGATGCTCTCACAGGTTCAACACCAGCAGACCTATTGTCTATAAGGCACCATTATTACAACTGACAGGAGAAGAGTAGTATTTGGGAGTGAAGGAGCAGAAGAAATTACTTCATAAGTGTGTGTTTCACATCACCTTGGGTGATGTCTATTCTAGATTTTCCATTAAAGCCTCCCTGCTAGTTTCTTGCAACCTGGTCCTTCTGCCAAGTGCATAGTGTATGTATGCATTTGTCTAATTATGAGAGTGGATGTGTGAAGGTCAACCTTTAATTTGGTGCATCACCTCTTTTAGAGTAGGTTTGTTTTTCCTGCATCTCTTTCCCTTTTCATCCCCCCATTATATCTATATATATATATATATATATATATATGTTAACACTTGCTAAAAGAAACATGATGTATCAAAGGTAGCTAGCCCTTATCTAGAAACTCTCCCCTCTAGCTTTGCCAGTCCCACATGCAAGAGGGGAGTTTCCATTATTGCGTGAAGAAGGCAGGAGCTCGGCCTCTTGCCAAGGGTGCAATCTTCTACGTCAACAGTTCTGGCATGCCCAGTGGGACCACAAGTTTTTTAAATGTAGTAGAGTTTTAGGATTGATGCTAGTCCTATTATAGCAAATCAATTTCTTTGGCATCTGGTGACTCTGAGTTAAATCAACTGGTTAAGCAGTCTGGTACCATACCATCAAGAAGCACATTTTTTGATGTGTAAATTCCATCATTTTAAGTCATGGACTCTATTTTTTTGGCCAACATGGCTATGATCCTTACCAGCCTTATGTTGATCCTTATCAGTTTTAGTATAGCCAGTCCTAGCCCATTCATGAGATATATCAGCCTTATGCCTAGTCTTCTCATTATGTCACTTCTCTTACTCAACCCTGTCTCTTTACCAATCAACCTATTTTTGCATTCAAGTAAGCACTGCTGGGATATGACAAATATGTAATTGATCTTAACACCAGAAGGGGATGCAGCCAAGAAATTCTTGATCATATCATCCATCAGTGAGGAATGTGCTGGATCAGGTTAAGAAAGAATGGGCTCTTATTAAAAGAGCAAATTGGCACATGCTTTCAAATGAGATGTTGGATATGAGCAGTTTAATTGCATCTATGGAGGAGAAGCTGAGTGTGCATGAGAGGTAGCCTTACCAAGTATATCAACTTGCATACTCGCTACCTAAAGCATCATATCAGTCATATACAACCCCTGATCTTGAGCCAAGTTGAGCCTATCAAAGTCTGTTCCGTAATCATGTTGAGGAGAATTCTAAAATAGTGAATCTTGTGTTTAAGGCTAATCTTGATAGACAGATCAAATTGGCAAACCTTTAGATGTAGCAGTCCATTCTGGCAGCAAGGGAATTGGAATCAAAATCTTTGTTGTCCTCTCACATTGAGGCCCCATCAGCCCCAAAGGAAATGCCCAGCCTGAATTGCTTGAGCTAGAACAAAGTGGTTAAATCATGGAACATCAAAGAGGAGAAAGACATTATCCAAAATGAAGAAATGCAAAATAAGGATGACCTAGCCAAGTAGATTGAGGAATTAGAGGCTAAGATGAGAATGCTGAGAGAGAGAGATGGAGCTTTTAGACATTGCAGAATAACCAATGCCAAAAGGTATCCCTTTCACCAATCCATAAGCTAATTTCAATATTGATGAAGTGCTGGTGAAGTGGAGAGATGAAAATCAAGAAGTTTTGGCCTAAGGTCTACCCCCTCTTATTCTAGAGAAAACTCCCTCTTGTATGCCAAATCCTTTCTATCAAATGGTGCTTGCTCTTTCTGGCTCATCCAACGCATCAATCAGTCTTGCCCTCAATCCCATGCATCTAGCTTTCTAGCATGCCTCTCTTCAGACAAATTTCCCTATGCATGAGAAGACCCTCCCAATTATTCCCTAGCCTCCTAAGGTCTTTAAACATGATCTCCAAATTCCAAGCTGGAAGGAGGAGCATCATGAACTAGCCTAGGAACTTGAAAATGACAAAGCTACTGCTTGCTCATAAAAGCAAGAGTCCAATCCTAGGATCATGAGCTGGAAGCAAACAATTGAATCTTGGACCAGTAAGGAGGAGGATGAAGGTTTTAGTCTAACTCTTGAAGAAAGAGAGGCTGCTCCTGCCCCTGATAATGATTATGACTTTTGGGAAAGGCTTTTCCAAGAAGATTTGGATAGGCAAATTGCAGAATTGGAGTCTAGAGTAGGTCTCCTTAGCAAACGTGTGATGGATGTTTTAGATCAAGTGACAGATTCTGTGTCTGAATGCATTCCATCCATACACCTCCAAGAAAGCTATCAAGCCTTGCCTGATATGGATTATGCTTAGTTTATGACTGACCAAGGAGACTTCATGATTGCAACTAAGGAGGAAATCAAGCAAAGTGATGTGGAAGAGCATGGGCAAGCTCTTTTTCATGTTTTGAATAATTCATTTGAAGGCATTAAGGTAGGCTGTGCTTCTCTCTAGGTAGGTCGTGAGCTAGTCCAAAATGAAGAAGGCAACATTGGGTTTCAAACAAGCATGCAAAGAGGCTATAGTTTTTCAAATTTACCCCTTCAAGGGGTTGGTGAATCTAAAGATTTCTTCTTTGAAATCATCAAGGAAGATGGCCATACCATGGAACCCGAGCATGAGGTAGAAGGAAACAAGTCAGACATGATACATTGTAGAAGGAATGTGCAGATCAAAGGGCTTATGGTGATGAGCCAGTAGCCATTGATTTCTTGGTGAAGAGCACCAATTTGAAGGACCAACATTCAACAGGATTCCATGGACAAGCAAAGTATATATATGTTGGAAGCATATTTAAATTTGGTCCACTCAAATTCCAACCAATGCAGGTGATAGGCAAGAGGAGTAGGTCACCAACTCTCTTCTTCATTCAGCTACTTGCTTGGCACCATAAGTCTTCTTGCTAGGAAGGGGACTTAAGAAATTTTCTTTTCGATCCAAGAGGGAGGCAAACATACCTAGTTAGTTGTATATAGTAGTTTGTTTTTAGTTTCTTTTCCTACTTTCCCTAAGTGTAGTTTACACAAGTAGTGTTTTTAGCCTTATGTGTTTCCCTTTGCATGTGGGGTAAAGGCTTCATATTTGATTCTCAGATCTTTCGAGGCTGTTGCTAATCTCTTTCATAGCTGCATCTGACTCTGTGCCCAATGGACTACAAGGCAATTGGGTTCTAAGCATGGTAGGCATGCTTCCCCTATGAGTTGCCATCTGTTGACCAATTTTTGCCCACAGGCAAAATTTTGGTCACCTTCTTCCCGTGTTGTTTAATGCCAGTCATCTTCAAGCTACATGAGTTCAATAAATTCTATTCATAGCTTGGTTCAGTCTTTTGGTTCAATTGGTTGGTTTATCAGCATTGGTTTTATCTTCTTTAAGGTCCAACGGCCTTGTTTCAGCTCAGTTCAACACTTTGGTCAGTGGCCTGGTTCTTTGGTTTGACATCTAGTTCATTTTTTTGGCCTAGTTCAAGTTCATGTTCATGCCCTTACATAAGATAGGTGCTTCACTTCAAACATTCACAAAAAGGGCCGGGCTGGGTCACATCATTAAACAAATGCAAAGGTCGGGCATGTTAAAACAAAGGAAAAGGCAAGCCGTCGAGAAGCTAGCTAAGGACTGATGACATCCCTGAAGATGTCAAAGTTTGACAAATGAAATGGCCATTGTTTTTAAAAAAGCAAAAAAGAAAGTGCTAACCAACCAGGAGCTAAAATGGTAGTGACTTGCCAAGATATTCTCCCCTGGGGGCCAAACAAGCTAGATAGAGACAAAATTGAGAAAAGGACAAGAAGACATTCACAAAATGAGCAAGCAGTTAAGTCCAAGTGGCACCAATTTGAGAAGTGACTCCAATAGGTGAAATAGTTCCTTCGAATTGATCATGAGAAGATGCAACATCTAAGTAATGTAACCGGTTTTCTCTAGTTTACATTTAATGGGTGGATAAACTGCATTTTGACATTAAAAATGTGGACTTCGAGTAGACAAAGCCCACGTCTCATTAATGTTTTGAGAAACTTGTTGAAGGGATGCAATGGTCACTTGTTGAAGGAATGCCACATAGGCTTCTTTGTTCTCTCATATATATTTGATACTTGTCATTTTTGTAAGGATCTTCCACATTTTGTAAAGGGTGCAGCTCTACAAAAATTTCACCTGGATCAATACAAATGTAGTTTTTTACCTCCATTTTGGATAGACATTTCTATGTATGCATTGAATGTTTGCTTGTGTCCAATAATTGTCTTTTGATGCTCTCATAGGTTCAAAACTAGTAGACCTGTTGTCTACAAGGTGCCACTATTGCAGCTGACAAGAGAAGAGCAGTATTTGGGAGTGAAGGAGCAGAAGAAATTACTTCATAAGTGTGTGTTTCACAGCACCTTGGGTGATCTCTATTCTGGAGTTTCCATTGAAGCCTCCCTTTTAGTTTCTTGTAGCCTGGTCCTTCTGCCAAGTGCGTAGTGTATGTATGCATTTGTCTAATTTTGAGAGTGGATGTGTGAAGGTCAACCTTTATTTTGGTGCATCACCTCTTTTAGAGTAGCTTTGTTTTTCCTACATCTCTTTCCCTTTTCATCCCCCCCATTATATATATATATATATATATATATATATATATATATATATATATATGTTAGCACTTGCTGGAAGAAACATAATGCATCAAAGGGAGCTAGCCCTTATCTAGAGACTCTCCCCTCCAACTTCACTGGTCCCACATGTGAGAGGGGAGTTTCCATTATTGCGTGAAGAAGGCAGGAGCTCAACCTCCTACCAAGGGTGCAATCTTCTGCATCAACACATACACAACTAAATATGTAAGTGAAAATTTCCTCAAACTTAAAATTTTATGATGTCTTCAGCATTTTGAGTTCCCACAGGCTTGACATTATGCCACATGGATTGATAATGTTAACTCACAACTCTAGAATATACAAAGAAAAGTATACATCTAAAAGAGTTGGATGAATGAGTATTGGGCACATGCTATAATCCAAAATATATAGGGAAAAATATCCATTAAATGAAGAAGTGATAGTTTCCTTAGGAAAGATGATTGGATATATAATAGTTAATGAATTGTCACCATTTAGAAAGAAATTAAACCTGCCAAAGATGACAGGGACATTCAAACTGAAACAAGAATTAAATCAAAAGTTCATTGACTGCATTATTGACACATGAATGCATTCAAAGCTTAGGTTTCATAGAAATATATGCAACATCTATGTGAAGGAAATCCATTTTTCCATTAATCTTGATTCACCATCATGCTTTCAAGCTCTCGTACATCTAATAATCCTTATTTCTCTTAGTGCACTTACAAAATCAATCTGGTTTTTTTTTTAATAAAATTGTATTATTCAAATTGAAATAATGGCCTCTTCTTTGAAGTAGAATCATCTTGATACTCCTTCTATGTATGTATTTTTTGGTGGACCTAAATATATAGATACAATATTTAAGAAGAGTGCCATAGATTTCAAATTCATCCACTACTAAATTCTATAGGAGGAAGTAGAATCTATGGCACCATACTCTAATCAAGACAATATTTATCCAAAAATTAAATAGTACATAGATGAAATACTACCCATAAAATAATAAGGCTTTCATTAAGCAAAAATAAAACTAGAGGTAATGCCTTGTATTGAACTATTAAGAAATTTATTTTTGTATGCATCATTTGTTGGGTATTACATTTATATTAGAAAGAAAAAAATGTAGATACCTATATTTTTGGTAGGGATTTTGAATAATATATTATACTTCTAGGCCCAAAGATTGCATACAAGCCATTCTTTGTCAATGTCTAGATTAAGCAAATCACTGTAGAAGGAAAATTGAAATAATGTTGGTAAAAGGCCAAAGTATGAAACCAAAAGTGGAAATTTCATCTAATTATATAATCAAGTTCAAACCTAAAATTATGATGTCCATGGCTCTCCTCAACCAATTTTATGGTTTTCCCAACATTATATATCTCAAAGTTGAATGGGTCTAGTTGTTGGATATCATTTTGATGTCTAAAAAATAATTACATTAGGAGAAATCATAGGTGCCAGGATGAAGGGCAAGATGGTATATCATGATCAAAGATTATTATATGGTAATTTTTACATGATGTACTATTTAATAGATGTAATAATGGGCATTATTTATAAGAGTCATTGGAAATTATGGTAACCATCGATTGAATACCTAGAAAATACAATTAGGGAGGATTATTCATTAATGTTCATATATAAGTATAAGAATGAGACATAAAATATATGTGATGAGGTATACCCTCAAATATTTTAGGAATTAATGACAATATGATGCCTAGGTTATTTTAGAATATTAGATTAAACTTGAACAAATGGGGAGACTATTGGTTCTACCATGATGTCATTATCATCAGGATAAAAGGTGGCATAACTTCACCATTATTTCTACTGCACTATGTTCCAGATAAAATAATTGATCAAGAAATAATATTTAACAATATTGATGAAGAATTGGGATAAAATCACTTGAATTACTACTTTAAGACCCATTCAAACATTAGGAAAATGTAATACATGATTAAGTCACATTTCATCTAGGGCAGTAAGATTAAGACTAATTAATATTTAAATGTGGCACCATTTATGGAATGAGATATAAGGAATAAGGTAAGAGGATATCTCTAGTAAATCAAAGAGAATAATAAGGTGAATATCTCATATGATCACCATAAATATCATCATGATGATGTTTTACTAAATGACTTAGATGACATTGAGGTATGGATAAGGATGAAAAAAACCTATATCTTGATTTTGGATTAGGCCTTTTAGTATGATCCCAAGTTAACAAAATAGAAATCCCAAAGTTCATGGAGCCAATAGTGGCATCTAGCCTAGTCTCAAGATACATAGATGCAAGATCAAACCTCTTCTCTAATAAAAGAGAAAGTAGACAAAAAATAATCTGAATCAAGAAGCTAGAGGGTGTCCAACCCTCAAATTAGGATGGAAATTATAAAAGGCCTCCTAGGTCCTCAAGTCCCTTATACATCTATAGTTGATACTACTTAGACTTTAGGAAAAACTATAACAAGATAAAATCTACATCTCTAATAAGGGATTAGAGGAAGATTAATTTTTTGATGACACCACTACCATCCCTTACCATAGTTACTCAAGTAAGTCTTCTAGAGTTCCTTCAATCTTATTTTTAGTATATTCAAAATAATCTAGATTCTCTTAAGTCTCCTCTAGTAAGTACTCCACCATATATAAATGTCAATAAGGATACCTCTTCTCAAAATGTCCCTACCATGTCATCTCAAATCACCATTTCTCCCAACATTGTTGTTACACCAACCATTCCTTATCCACCAACTCTAATGATTTCTCCCACCAATTATGTTCATTCACATATTTTACCCTCTTTTCCACCTTCCACTCCCATATCTTCACTTACTAGATGAAATCTAAGGGCCCTTCCACTTCCTCTAAAGGTTGGCCACTATAATAAAGACCATCATTTGGTCTTATCACTATAGAAGATTCCATTAAAGAAGAAGTAAAACAAGTAGAAGGATAAAAAGAAGAAAAGAAAGAGGAGCCTAAGAAATTGATATCATTGGTTGAGTATCCATATGATGATGATGATGATGATGATGATGATGATGATGATTAAGAGTATATATAAATCATAAAGTAATATGAACCCAAAAAGAGTGGGGAGGCACCTCCAACTGATGAAGAGGTTAAATTAGAGAAAGAAAGAGCCTTGAGTTTGGGGGAGCAAAAGGTAGAGTAAAACCCAACAGATGTTTTGGATCATCAAATCCTCAAAAAAGAACAAATTTAAAACATAAATGTGGTAGTTCCTTTATCATTTAATCTACATTTAGTTTATAAATTATAGCTACAAGCTTTCCTTCAACTATTCCTAGAAATTTTGTGTCTAGTTATTGTATGGATTCATCTATTCTTTCTTATAAGCCAATAAATAATCCTAAGAAAGGAGTCCATTTTTAAATATTAGTTAATATTTCCATTTTTAATCCTTAGATGGTATGAGTACTAAAAAAATGGGTATCTCAATTGGATATACCATTCCCAAGTCATCACCCATGTCATCAACAACCATGACTATGGAAAGGACCCAAGGATCGACCAATGTTTTATCCTAAGTTACCCCAATAAGGGAGCCATCACAATGGGAGAGATTTGTTCATGCACCTTTATGTTTTCCCATTCAAATAAGTGAATCATTCACACCCCAATCAATTACAACCCATCCTATGAATCCTCCACCTTCCACATATGAGAGACCAAATCAAGATGATGAAAGAGGGGTTCTTAATATTCCCTCATGGATAAAATAAATGTAAAAGGATAGATATGAGAGATAGAACTTGGTTTTAACTGAGATACCTATAGTCTCTACCAGATTTGACATAAAGAGTAGAACCATTAAAAAGGTGAGGAAGAGGAAGATGGTGAATCTTAACACAAGGGAAGAGATAGAATTTTAGCAAAGAGATAATTTTTTTCCTTTTTAAAATAAGCCTAAGAAGAACCCTAATGATACCATTGAGTAAAAGTGAAGAATTATATGCTTTTATTGATATTAGGGTTGAGGTTATGAAATAAAAGTATGAAAATAGAGAGGATGCATTGAGATGGTTACAATAGAGATAAAACATAGATGATCCTCAAGAAATAGTTGATGATGTATAAAGTATAATAACCAAGTTGTATAATATTTTCAATAACATCTAGACTTATAGAGTAGGGAACCAACCCAATAGAATGAATATGACCAAGCTTTGTCATCAAACCAGATAATTAGAAAAGAGATTGATTTTTTTGGTTCTATGCTTTGAAACCAATGCATTCAATAATTTAAACCTAATTACTAGCATGGATGAATCCTATTATTTAAACTTTGTAAATAAAATAAGGGATGCCTCACTCAATTGACACAATAAAATGAAATAATTATTGGTAATGTTTACTAATCATGATAATGAGGTATTATAAATATTAGGAGACATGAGGGTCACTAATGTGATCACTCCTATAGGAGAGTTAGTCAACATTCCAAATTTTGAGAACCTTCTCTAAGGAGATGAAAATGACTTCAAGGAGGAATTTGAAGGGACTATATAAAGGACCAAGAAAGAAGTTTTACAATTGGTAAATTTTGATAAGGATAGGGTAGATAGAGTTGAAACTTTGATAAATGATTTCAAGAGCTTGGAAGCTGAACAAGAAATGTCAATGGCTAAAGCCCTCAAAATCCTTAAGCCTTTCTTGCTCAATTTTGATATTATAAATAAGGAGTTTGAGATAAAAAATAAATTACTTGAATAAATAAAAGAGAAATAAAATAATTCATCCTTAGTCTTGACTACTCAACAAACTATCAATGTTTTTCCATCAATACAAGGTCTCAATTTCTCATAATTTACTAACATGCATACTTTGACAGATCTATTTTCTATTTCTTCAGTAGTTCCTTTGGTTTCAACTATAGTTATGCAATTGAATTTTTTAGCCAGTGGTGACACATCAACATATTGATTAAAATAGTTATGTAATTTCATTTTTTGATTAAGTGGGAATTTTTGGTTCCTAATCTCACACGTATATTGTATTTTTATCTAGAAAGTCTATTTTGGAAGTTATCATTGTACATGCATATTTTTAATGATTTCAAAAACATTGTTCCATTTTTGACTTGTAAATTTAGATGAACATTGAAGAGATGAGGCCTTCCCCATCCCAATATTATATATACTTGTAATCTCCTAGTCCCAAGAAAAGGAGATTTTTTTCTATTGAAATTAATAGGAAATTTAGAGAAGTTCTTGACTTTATTTTGATGTGCAAATAGTTTTTATTCTCTAACTATATGGACTACGTAGAATCTGATATCATTATGGTATCTTAGTTATTTATTTGTGAGTGAGTTACCTTATCTAAATATAATTATTCACTTTAAACTATAGTTGATTTGAATACCTTTTACATGTTATTTATAATCCCCCTTGTATATATGCAATAACAATATGATAAATGTGGAAAAATTTAATTATACATGCCAAAGTTTATTGTGTTTTAGTTTCCCTTGAATCATAAATATGTCTAAGTGTTGGTGTGATACAAAAACTTGTATTAGATATTGGAATTATGATTTATTGTCTAACTTAGGTCAATTATTGGTCTAGAAGAGTTTTCATCTTATGTGGTCCATATACCTCTTTTCGACCTTACTCTTCCTTATTTTGAGTTTCTGTGAGAAAATCCTACCCACCTTAGTTAAAATAATAATCATTAAATCCCGTTAAAGTAGATTTAGGTTCATCCATATCCAACCCATTCATGGTAGACAATTTGTATCACTCATCATTATTCCACCAATATGTTGTTATAAAATTGAATACACTACAACTCATGTTTTGGAGTAAAATATTTTACTGATCCTAAAATTTTAGAGGAAACTTCATATAGGTATATGTGTTGTGCATAAAACCCACATAAATAGAAAGGATAAGGAAAACAAAGATTAACAATTAGGACTAAAGGTGAACACACACATAAGAGGCATCTACAGGGGTATACATAGTGAAATTTGCATCATAGAATTATATAGTTAACAATGATATTGATGAAAGAGATTATTAGATAGTAAGATATATGTATGGGTATAAATTTCATTGGAAACATAAACATAATATTTAAGCCTCATATTTATTGATTTGATTGGTTATAGAGTAGACACAAAGCATTTTAATGGATAGTGATAAACATAATGAGTAATAGAATATAATAAATAAGATAAGTTTATCTCCTCCTTAGGTATTTTTAAATGAAGGATTATCTATATGAAATATACATCTACCCTTCCACATATTGAAAATATATAATGGAGCAAAGTAAACTGAACATGATTTGTAAATTTTTCAAAACTATGAATGACATGAAGCAATAGGGGAGAGGTTGATCGAGGGAAACACAAAAGAGAAAGACCATGATCTAGATCTAAATTGAGAAAATAGAATTAGTAGAGTCAACAAAGAATACCATCATAATCAAAAAAATGAAACTCATGGGAATGATGTTTCTAGTGGATAAGATGCTAGATCTTGGGCATAACCACTCATAGGTAAGTGAATATCATCCCATCAAATGCATATAATTTTAGGGTTAAATCCCTTAGTTGAGAAAGAGGAAATTTATTTAAGTGACCATGATGAAATATTCAAGAGGGAATATTTTAATCATGTGAATTATCTAATTATGAATTTTATGGGGAACAAAAACAATATTTATGTAGTCAGAGAATAGACTAGTAGGAAATGGAAGCCAAAAAATCATTTATATTAACTAACAATGGAAAATGGGTTATTTTTGTTTTCATTTTTGAACCAGGAGTATTTTTTTAATGTATTACAAGAAATATTTTTGTTTCTTGAAAAATCTAACCTTGTTTTAAAAATTGGAAACCATGTTTTGACTCACTCAAATAATTTTTCACTATAGTTTCCCTCTAGTTTAGATTATCATGGATGCCCTTGGAGTATTGTGAGGAGGAAATAATATATAAATTGTGAGAGACATAGTCCAACTTGTTCCTATGGATTTAGTAACCAACTCAAGGAGACTTATTTTTTTCTAGGCTATGTGTTAATGTATCCCAACATTTAGCTCTGCCATACTCTATTTAACTAAAGTCTAAGTATGGTGTGTAGACTCAAGACATAATTTATGAGAGGAAAAAATAAATATGATTAAAATTTGATAAATTTGGACATAATTCTAACTCATGTTCATACATTAATATTTTAGAATAGTTGGGTAAAAGTAAAGATAAAATTAGGAAACTAACTGATAAGACATAATAACTTAAGGAAAATATTAAGGAGGAATTAGTAGTTAAGAGAGAGAGGTCAAACAAATGGAGGTGATCAAGGAAGCCCTTTATTCAATTAATGATACATTTTATTATATATTACTAACTTTTTCAACCTAAAGGAGATTAATTTGAAGGAACCAGTCATAGAAGGAATTGGGAAAGAGGAGGAAGAAACTAATTTGAGTGGGAATATGTGGAGTATTAAGGAGGTAGATGGTACCCATATATTAAAATAGGAAGTGACCAAGGAGTAATAATGTTATAAATTTCTTAAATATGGAGGGACCAAGGAGGAAATAGGCATTAAAGTTACAACCATAGAAAGCCCTAGAAAGGAAGAGAGATGATCGAAGAAGTTAGGGGGTATTATGAGTATCAAAGAGGTGAAACCTTCTAATCCATATGAATATAAACCTAAGAATTTATATGGAAATACTCTAATAATGCCCAAAGAGAAATCAAAATCCTAGATTTTAGAACCAAGAGGTTATAGTAGAAACACCAAAAATACCAATAAGAGCATTAAATTAGGGATAAACAAAAAAAATAGGAAGACTCAATCAAATAGAATCTCAAATCAAATAAACTACAAATAAAGTGGTATAGGGTACTTTGAAAATATTAAAGGTGAGTAATTTCTCTTCTAGATCCATAATAGAACCAATGAGTTTAGACAGAACCTGGAAGGATGAAAATAAAGGAAGAAAATGAAAAAACTAGGCTAAAGTTCAACATAATATTTGTTATTTATTTTGTATATTTTTCTATCTTTTTTTACCCACAATGGAGTGGATTTATCCATTTTTATTTATTGGCGAGAGCCACTGTTAGAGGCATTCTTTATTAGATGGTATTTTTGTATGTTTTTCTCCACTATAGTAAGCTATGGGTCCTCTCAAAACCCTCAAATTTAATATAATCAAATAAAAATATAAAATTTTACATTAAACTTTTCGTGATCATTGTAAACACTCTATTTTTATCACTATCATGCCATGTTGTAAAAAATAACAACTTCCCACAATTACACACAGTTTGGTCTAAAATCATTTGCTCATCTAATATACGTGTTAGAATTCACCTTAGGGCATATATAGGTGAGCCAATTCATCTATTATATTTGTTCAATTATCATTATCTGATCAATTTATCTCTTTAATTAGTCTCTTATCAATTTTTCTATTTAATTATCATTATTTGATCAATTTATCTATTTAATTGTCCTATTCTAGTTAATTCGCTAATTCTTCTTTTATCGATCAATTAATGAAATCAAATACCCTTATCTAAATCATTATTCTAATTATATTTCTATTATAAATAGAATTGTAATTATATTTCAATTAATTAATTCCTCTTTCTACCTCTAACTAGGAATCTTCATGCAAAGAAAGGATTTTGAGATATTATAGAATATTTTTTTGTGATCTAATTAAATTGATAAGTGAATTAATATATAATATTATTCATCACCATTAATTTTAAAGACAAGATGAAGAGCCAAAAATGAATCTTATATGAGAGCATTCTCAACACTTATCTTGGAAACAAGATGAAGGGCCCACATTGGTGATCCATGTGTCTTCTTGGGAATAATTATCCACCCTTCATCTTGGAAAAAGGTGAAGGGATTATATTAACTCTCATTTGATATTTTCAAAGATCATCTTCCACCATTCATTTCAATTAATATGAAGGGCTCACATTAATGATCCATGTGTTGTTCAATGTGCACATTTTAGGACTCATTTTCAACCATTCATCTTGATTTTAAGATGAAGGGTCCTCATTGATCCATGTTCATTATAAATATACCTATTTGCATTGTAATTCATCATGTTTAAGTGATATAGGGAAGACCTAGAATTTTATCATGTTAGATTTTTATCAACCTTATTGTTTTCAATTAACCATGTTACATAGCTTCAAAGGAGATGTATTCACACAAATGACATTGCCAAAGATCATTTGATGCTACATTCAAGCCACATCCCATACAAAGGCATATTTAATGGAGGTTTATATGTTTCTAGTTTGAATCTAAAGCATTATTGACTAACCCTTTGTATTACTCATGAGGTCTTAGGATCCAATATTATTTTCATTTTCATTTGTTTTTATGTTCTTGATTAACTAAAACTAACTTGGTGAAAATATAGCTAAGCAAGATTCCTAATGACACATATGGCCTGCCTAGTGGAATAAGAAGATGTTAATGAACAAGTTAATATATCTAAGCATCTTTGTATGGGATGTGGCTCAGATGTAACATCAAATGATCTTTGTTAATTCCATTTATGTGAATACATATCCATTGAAGATATGGACTATGATGAATTGATCACAATAATATGGTTGATGAACAAGTTATCAAGATAAAATTTTAGGGCTTCACTATATATATTGAGTATGATGAATTACAATACAAAGAGTTCTATTTGTAATTAACCTAGATTAGTGAGGAACCTTCATCTTGAATTAATATTAAAATATAGATAAGCATATTTTTATGGGATGTGGCTCAGATGTATCATCAAATGATATTTTTTAATTCCATTTGTGTAAAGACATCTCCATTAAAGATATGGACCATGTTGAATTGATCATAAGAATGTGGTTGATGAATAATTTAACATGATAAAATTCAAAGGATTTTCTATATATATATATATATATATATATATATATATTGAACATGATTAATTATAATATAAAGAGGTATAATTTATAATTAACCTAGATCAATGAGGACCTCTCATCTTAAAATCAAGATGAATGGTTGAAAATGAGTCCTCAAATGTGCACATGGATCAATAATGTGAGCCCTTCATATTACTCTAATTGAATACAAAGAATGGATGATCTATTTCAATGGTTATCTCACATCACATGGATTAGGAGCAGGACTATTATTCATCATGTCACAAGGCATTCTTATTCCTAAATATTTTTGCATTAGCTTTCCATGCATAGATAATAGAGTTGAATATGAATATTTGATTGCTAGATCATGTCTTGATGTGAAATGGGATATCAAAAATTTACAAGTGTGTGGTGATTCATAGATTATTATCAATCAAGTCATTGATCAATATCAAACAAAGGATGAAAATCTAGTGCCTTAAAAAACTATGGTGTATTCTCTCAAACTCAAGTTTGAAACCATGAAATTTGAGTAGATTCCTAGAGCTAACAATAAGTTAGATGATACTATCGATACTATTAGTTTAATGATTTCACTTTTCTTATTTTTTGATAGAGTACAATTTTATCATTGAACATATTCTTATTCCAAATTACAACTATTCACATTTTGAGATAATATGCATCATTATTGGTCCTAACTCCCCTTGATACCATGACATATTTTATTATCTCCATGATCACATCCTTCCACCTAATTTATCCTGTAACCAAATGAAATATTTTATCAAAAAAAATTCCCACTAAACCATAATTGGTATCTCATTATATCATAGAGGATATGATGGATCTCTGATCCACTATTTAAATATAGGAGAATCCAAATTAATAGTTAGGGAAGTCAATGAAGGTACTTATGGGGCACACACTAGTATTATGGTCCTAACTAAGAATCTCATTTATATTGGTTATTATTATCATACCTGTGAAGTAAACACGTGTGATTATGTAAAGAAATGTCTAGCATGTAAAAACCATGGTGATTTGATTCATGCTCTGGTATAGGCCCAAAAACCAATCATAACCCTTTAGCCATTTTCAACATGGGGGATCGATCTCATTAGCAATATTAACCTACTTATTCACATGGTCATAAATATATCCTTACTACTACCAAATATTTTACCAAATGGGTAGAGGTAGTCCCTCTTAGTTACATAACCAATATGTATATTTCAAAATTCATTGTCAATCACTTAATTTTACATTATGACATCCCTTTCACCTTCATTTACATTAATGTTATGTCCTCTAAAAATAAGGACATTATTGCCATATATTTTAAGCTCCACATGAAGTATAAATTTTCCACACCTTATTACCCTCAAGGTAATGGCCAGGTAGAAGCATCTAATAAGATGTTGATAAAAATCATTAAAAATACTAAAAATAAATTTGGCCATGATTGACACATGAAAATATTCCTAGCCTTATGGGCATATAAAACCAATGTCCACACTCCTATTAGTGAAACTCCATACTCCTTATTTTATGGATCTAAATCCATTTTTCCTATTGAGATTGAGATACCCTCCCTACACATTTCACTACAAGGTGTCATTGATGAACAAGACTAACAAGTGTCTATACTAGTAGAGTTGGAGCTTTTAGATGAGAAAAAGTTAGCCACCCTAAATCACCTCAAGTCCTATCAAAATAGGATATGATAGGGATATAAAAATAGAATTATTTATTCAAAGTTTGAGCTTGGTGATCTTTTTCTCAAAGAGAATCAAAATAATAATAATGTTAAATTCAAAAAGAAAGGTAAGTTAAAACCAAATTGGTTAGTCCCATTTATTATTAAAACTATTTATGGGTCTAGTGCACATAGATTAGCTACTCAAGAAGGTGATGCATTAAATGAGCTAATGAATATTATGCATCTCAAGCACTTTCATTCTTAAGTTTGTCACACTCTAGTATATAAATGTTCTTACTTGGGGTCATAATTTTTCCATTCTATCTTTCCATATTCATTTTCACCCTTGCTTAGCGAATCCTTTCAATATTCCCCACTTTCCCTTTTTATTACCATCCTAGTCTGATTATGATTCTATAGGTACCATAGGTGAATTAGAGCAACATTCAACAAGATCAAAAAATAAATATAGAATCGTTTTTGTATCAAAATCACTTGACAAAAGATGTCATAATATGGAGTGACATTGGCTTTTCATCTTTTATGATTTTTATTGTTCCCTTGAGTTCATATAAATTCCTAACCAAATTCCTTCATTCATTCACTTTCATTTCATCCCAATTCATTGTTGCAAAGGAGGAAGTTGTGTCTTATTCTAAATTATTGTTGAGTGGTCCTCCTTAATTTGATAATGTATGAAAAAGCTCTTCATGTTCCCTATTCAATCTCAAGTTCATGCACCCACAAACCTCATTTACTTTTTTAGATGTTTTTGGAGTTGGTTGTTCCCATTATTGTACATTCTCTAGTCAAAATACTCTTATATATGTCCTATTACAAAAATCCCAAGATAGTTCAATATTCCAAAAAACCCTAAAAAGTACAAATATTCCAAAAATCCCTAAAAATCCAAATATTCTATCAAGTCAAAAACCATAAAAAGTTACATGAATTAGTATCCTAAATTTTTCCCATTTTGTATCCATCTCTAATGTCATAAAAATGATTAGTTTCTAGCTTTTTATTTAACTTGGGTTCCTTTTCTTGTCTTTAGGTGACACATATTAAAATACCATATTGGTGATTTTCATCTCCTTTTGTGGATGAAAATTTCAAAATGTGGGACCAACTATTTTACACTCTCACTATTTTATGAGCATTTAATTCCCATGCTCTCACCATTTTATGAGTTATCAAGATCATGTTCTCACCATTTTGTGAGTTATCAATTACGTACTCTCACCATTTTGTGAGTTATCAATTTCATACTCTAACCATTTTATGAACTACTTAAATTTCATGCTCTTTCCATTTTACGTGTTAATTTCATGCTCTCTCCACTTTCTGAGCTTAACCATTCTATTTCAAATGTTCATGTTCTTGTCCCTTATCACACTTATCATTATCTATGTTCAATTTATGGTCAAACTATAATGTCTTGAGGTATAACTAGATAATGTATGTAGTGCTCAATTCTCTGAGGGTAGATTAGCCATCCATTGTCCCATGATCTCAACATTTTTTGATCATATATCTTGCCATTTTATCAAGTTTATTTCTTATATGCTCTCCATTTTGCAAGAACCTATTAATATTTTTCCTCTATAATCTATTATTAACTTGTCATCAATTTTATTCAATCCTAACTCCTTGGGATAACTACACTTGGCCCAAATTATAGAGGACTTTATAGGAAATATTCACTTACATATAACATTTGGAGTCAGCTTGGCCACCCCTTATTATTTTATTCCCCCCTTGGTCATGATTATTTTGTTGTACCATTAGTTTTAAAGAGTAATAATTTATTATCACACACTGATTTCTAAATTGAATATTTACTTTTTTCACTTGTGTGTTTATTATTTGTTTACTTATTAGTATATTGTTTGTTACATGGGTGCCTTAATCTAGTACATTATGTTTTCCACTTAAGTCTTAATTATTTACATCATTATTTTGAGTTGAAAACTATTGTATCTAAATTAAAAAGTGCATTATGTTGCATAATTAAATCTTTATTTTGAATATATTATTTATATACATTTGAATTTTAAATTCAACATTATTATACAGTTTTACAAAAGAATGTTATTGTGAGCCTTCATAGATTATGATGCATATTATCATGTGTAATATAAAAAATCAAATTTGAAAATGATTACCATGTTAATGCCATCAATCACATACATATCTATCTATATGATCCACTCATCTAAGTTAATGAACATAAATGATCATAATGTACATATGTCTCATTAATACTAATAAAAAGAACATCTATAAATCAAAATAATTAAACAATCACATGAGATAACATTGAATATCATAACATCTCATATATATCATAGATTCCAATGTCCATATACATAAATAAAATGAGTAATATACATCAAATGATAATAAAAGTACATTTTGAATCATCCGAGTACATCATGTAACATCATTAAATCTCATGAATCAAAATATGTAGAACTATCTCAAAAAATTAAAATTTAGGTATGACTATCTCTTGTAGCTCTATCCTATGGATCTACCTACTAAAAAATCTCTCGTATCCTATGAGGTGGTGGAGGTGGATATAATAGAGGACCAATATTATATGATCTATGAGGAGGATATGTTACTAATATTGCTAGATTTAAGGTCTTGTGTGATTGAGAAGATCTATAATTTGACCTTTATGCACTATACTTAGAAAATGTAGGCCTCCTAACTACCATTAATATCTATACCTTGTGTAAACTATTAAAATATGTAGCATCATCCTTAGCCTAAAGGATATTCTCATTTATAGATACCAACGCTCTCTCGATAAAAAATTCTCATGCCTCATCCAACTCTCTTTGTAACCTGGCCATCTTTGCATGTGTTATATCTCTCTCATCTCATGCCAAATCCTTCTCTACTATAGATGTGTCTCTTTATGACATAATTTATGCCTATTATTACACTAAAACATACATCCATGATATAGTAAAATTCCTCTCTAAATTGAGCTATATCTATATCTAAATCATCCTAGCTATCTCTACACACAATCTAGATATCTCTATTTGATTTACATTAATTTTATCTTACACTAAGGATAGCTACTATGATTAGTGGTCCAACCCAACTTGTATACCTATGATCTTAATATCCCTATCACTAACCTCATATCTCAATATATCAATGAGTTCCATCATCTTAGTCGATACTATGGGTCTCAAATAACTAGTCTACCCTATATCCCTTATCCCCTCAACATCTTGATCAACTTTTTTAGCATCTACCTTGAGCATATTATAATCAATGCCCATCTCCACCTCTTCCTACACATTTTATATCTCCACATCATCTCCCTCATATACCTCATACATCTCAAACTCTTCCTCCCCTTCCTCATCCTTTTCACCCTCCTGCACTACTCTGCTATCGCTTGACCTAACTATAGGAACTCCTAGATCATGTCCTTCATCTTCACTCACTAGAGAAGGTAGTCTCATAGGTTGATGTTGGGTCCACCATGTACCATATGGCTCTATCACTCATGTATCTACTAATTAATGTGTATAAACCAAACCCAACTATGATACCAAGCCAAAGATCACTCTAGCCTCAACCTAATCAGGGGTTTGTACCCACTAATAACTTTCTTTGATAGCATACCCAAATTGATGAGGATCCAATGGTACATCCTAATACAATACAAAATGACACTATACCATATATGACCTATATAACTTAATATTATATTCTTATCAACCCAAAATATAATATGTAGTAGTCATATAGAGCATATAATCCACATCTTCTGGCCACTGAAACTAAATATCTTGATATGGCCTCCACATAAAGTAAACATTAGTAATATCATCTCTCACTCATTTGTAACATGTAAGTTCTCCTCTATGAATCCTATTCCCTAGTCATACCTGAGATCATGCATATGCCATCAACTTATCTAGACCCCTTTGCAATCAACTACCAATTAGTTTCTTAATGGATATATGATCCCATGCCCAAACCTAGAGTAGTGTTGATGGAGAAATGTTGTGAACACCTTAGTGAACTAAATAATAAAGATCATGGTATAGCTATGCCAAAATAGTTAGTCCCTAGGCAAAAACAATTGTATCTACAAGCATTTCCTTGACCATGCCTCCCAAGCCCATGTGAAAGAATTGCCTACTCTTGTTAGGTAGTATAATTTTATTGACAAAATTCATGAGAAGTATCACTACTTAGTAAAATACAATAGGTAAAAGAACATCCTTATCAATATCCTTATCTCATGGTATGTCCATCACCATCTCAATCTTGTCAATGTCAATTATCCTCCCCCACTATCTCAATATCCAAGGATCCAATCAAATCCTTCAATATTGATTATTTATCTCTCAAAATAATCTAATATAAATGATGACCTCTAATTGACACTCTTAATATATTCCATACATACTCTAAATTAATTATAACCACTCATTTTGGTAGCTAGAAGGTAGCCTTGTCTAACCTCCACCACTCTGCTAAGGCACTGAGTAGCACATGATTTTCTCCAATGGTTGACATACTCACTATATGTAGTAGATAAATAGTGTCAAATAACCTAAAATATTTCCTATATACACAACAAACTAATTTATAATGTGTGACCATCATCATAAGCTATCAACATATCTAATCACTCTTATAATCTAGTCAAAGTCACTTAGACAAGTCATTTGTTACTAATTCTAATCATATTTTTACATTCTAATCATATTTTTTAATAGAATCATGTCATCTAATCTTATTTAGTTTTGATGATCATTGTTCTTTGTCATTATATTCAAATTTTTTATCTGATCAATTAGGATGTTCTCGCTATTTATATGATGAATTCACTATTTAATAGGCTTATTTCACTATTTTAATGATGAATTCACTATTTGATAATCTCAAGGCCTTTTAATTATTTTCATGATGCTTTTGACAATATCATGGACCATTTCACCATTATCTATTGATTTTCACCATTTGAATGGAATCAATTTTTCTTTGGACATTTTCACCATTAGGGTGATAAAGGTCAATTTTGAAATGAGAGGGTGAAAATGAACCAAATTTTCACTCCAGGGTGAATCTATAGCCTTTTATTTCAAAAATAATTCCCTCATTGTGTTTTTTCATTGAAGGCTCATTTTAGCCCTAAGATCAATTTTTATTCCCATTTTCACATACCTCTATAATTTTTTCTCCTCTTCTATCATTTCTATGCTATTATTTCATCATTTCAAGGGTTCACTTAGACAAATATTTTTTTAAACTCTCCTTAAGGGGGCATTTGGGGCATATTTAACCCTATTTTCTAGTATTTTTAGTAAAATTTGTCAAAACTAACATCCATTAATTTTATTATATGATCATTTTTATGATATTTTATTCTTTGAAAATCCATTTCTTCATCTACATCATGTAACACCTTATTAGATAGGGGAAAATGTAGACACTCCATTTTTATCACTTCCATGTCAAGTTGTAAAATTGAATGACTTATCTCAATTACACACAATCTGGTCAGAAATAATTTGTTCATATAATATATGTGCTCAGATTTACCTTGACACATCTCTAGGTGAGTCATTTTTCCATATTAGATTTGTTCAATTATCATTCTCTAATTAGTTATTCTCTGGTCAATTTCTCTATGCAATTATCATTCTCTGATCAATTTCTCCATTCAATTATCCTATTCTAGTCAATTCACTAATTTCCTTTTCATTGATTAATTAATGCATTTAATTCTCATTCTCTAAATAACTCTTATAATTATATTTTTATTTCAAATATAATTATAATTATTTTTCAATTAATTAATTCCTCTTTTTCCCTCCAAGTGGGCATCTTCATGCAAATAAAGGATCTTGAGATCCTATAGAATATTATTTTGTGAGCTAATTAAATTGATAAGTTAATTAATAGACAATATTATTCTTCAACCTTCATATTGAAGACAATATGAAGGGCCCACAATGAATATTGTGTGTGAACATTCTCAACTTTTCATTTTGGAAACTAATTTAACCTTTTAGGGTTTAATTATGTAAATTCTATGTTTAGAATAAAGGGATGAGATGTCTAAATTAGTTAAATAATATTTAATAATTAAATATTGATTTTTTAATGTATTTTTACCTTATTTGATTTTATATAAATATTAATATATATTCATAACTATAGCCTTATCTAGAAATTTATTGTCACAAATGATCTAGGTTCTAAAAATTGGGTTCTAGATAGTTCTACGTGCCATCAACAAGGTTTCAAGATTTATTTGATCACTGGATAGTAGAATCCCACCTAGATAGTATAACCATACTACTGTAATGTCCTTAAAGTGGCACTAGTGTTATTTTTACATGACAATTTATATATTTTGGGAGTACCTACACCTATATTTTTAGGTCTTGTTCCTATGTGCATGAAATATGAAACTCTATGTTATGCCTAAAAAACCTAATTTAATATGCAAAACCTAATCCTCCTTACAAGTATGGAATGAGAAATAAATGTGTGTTCATTATTAGGATATGATGGACATCCTCAACACCCTGTTATGATTAAAATTATCTACATACTAATACTCCAAAGAGGGATCAATCTTGATGTAGCTCTCCCACCTAGTGCTTGGTGAGAGTGAAAGTAAATTATAAAATGAGAGTACACATGGATGCCTTAAATGTCCTTGAGCTTTGAAAACTTTTAAATTTTGGATTATGGCTGTTGTAGATGGTAGTATGTAGAAGCAGGTTATAATATGGATCAAATACCTTAATTTTTATCAACTTGTCTTTTGTTTGAATAGGATTTTGCATCTATTTTTTGTCTAGTGAATAAAGGTTAAATAGTCTTGTATTTATAGAGATATAATGATTTTGTCGATAATAAAATTTACTTAGGCTAAGATTAGGAGGGAAACACATTTGGAAAAGTATCTATTTTGGAGAGTTAGGGTAAGGGGAAATAATGCCCAATTGGGGACACCAGCACCATGTGGCTGTAGTGCCCCAAATGTGGTGGTAATGTTCTCCTAGAAGACTACCAAAAAAACTAGGTTGGGATCTAGGAAAACTATCCTACGACTATGTTTAAATTAACTATAGTTATTTATGGTATACATAATGAATGAAAAAGTGTGGAAAAGGATCTAGTGCAAGTTTAGGGCTAATCCAAGAATAAGGTAAATCAATTGACACTATTAGCATCCAAATACCACTTTTTGGTTATTAAATTTTCCTCCCCTTCATGCTAGAAATAAATTAACGTGAAATGACTATTATAAAGGGAAAAAAAGTGTACCTAGACTTACCTTAGAAGTGAAGCCCATGTAGCTAATTCTGAGTATGTGAATTTGGGTTTGCATATGTGAAAAATGATCTAAGGTAATGACCTATAATGAAACATGAAAAAAATAGTCCTTATTTAAGAGATGATCAAAAGTAATATACTATGATAAATAAATTAATTGAGTAAATATGAGTAAAAAGAGAGGAAAGGAATGAATGCACCTTGTTGGGTATGTGAACCAATGCTTAAAACTAGTGAAAACCTTTATGTGTGTACATAGTGATCATATCTTGAATAACATGGATTGAGTTGATGGCTTGTTCAATCCTTATATGGGTGGATCAAGAACTCAATCTAATTTTTACTCCATCATTGCCCACCCCTACTTGATGGATCTTGATATGTGAATAACTTGGATAAGACTGTAAGTGTGTCTAATCCTCTCATGTGGGTGGATCAAGAACTCAAGTAGGCCACAAATCCATCATTTCCCACCTGTGTGAAGTAGATGCATCTATAACTAAATTGCACGAAGTGCTGTAAGTATCTAAATAGGTATATCTAACTATGTATGTCAAATCCATAGTTACTCAAGTATATTAGGCATCTTTGGGACCCTCAAGAATGCCAAACACTATACATGGAGTAAGGAATGAATATGGTGATAACCTAGAATGTGAAAAAAGTGTATATAGTGTAGAGAATGACATGGAGTTTGCCATTACTTCTAATCAACCATGTGTAACTAAGCATACAAAAACAATATATTGCACACATGCACCCAATTTGATATATAAGTATATTGATTCTAAACTAAGTATGGAATAACTAAATATGTGTAACTAAATTGAATATGAGAGTGATCACGAAATGTATGATGGCCCCAAATTTGAGTAATTGGTATGAATTTGAGTTGAAATAAATGTATTTGAGTAAAATATGGATATATATATCAAACCTATGATTGTATCTATGTAAATATGTATTGTACGTAGTGTACTAGTATACCTAATCTAGATTTCCCTAAAGTTGGGGCTACTATATAGTAGTGTCATGTAATGGATAGTAGTACCCTATGGTGCTAGTGTCCCAATCTAGGCACTAATGTCTACTTGGTCTAAAATATGGGTGACTGAATTATTTTCTAAGTCTCTATTTTTTATTGTGTCTACCCTATGTTTGATTTTTGAAATTGAGCCTATGTTCTAAAATTCATCTATGAATAACAATGTAGGATCTTGATCTTTATGATAAACCCTTGTGAATGCCCCCTATTTTGAGGATATTTATGAAACTTATGTAAGAGACATTGACTATATTAACCACAAGTAAAAATAAGTCAACCCTTATAGTACAAAACTTGATATATGAGTCTTATAAGATCTTATAAGGTGTGTCATGTTCCTAACAATGTCATTTAATGTGTTATTTACCTTGGTCATAATCAAATTTTAGTCCTTGCACCATTTCATGTCATATAGTGTCATATTTGAGCCATTAATGAGTTTTATATAGTTTTCCTAAGTATAAAAATGTGTCCAAGTGTTTCTCAATGTCCCCTATGTCAAAATATTTTTAGTCATGTCAATCCTAACTAAAAAACTTTCAGGTAATATGTTGAAATCGAGAAAATAGTTAGAAAAGAAGAAATTTTGGTAGTTGTATGACCTATGCAAGTGATTTGGAACATGTGGAAGGTTTTAAAATGACTATTTATATTCCCTAAGTTTAATTATAAATTTTATCTATGTTTAAAGTCCCAAAATTGGCCTAAAACCATTTTGCTCCTCCATCACTCTTCTTGGCATGCAAAATTGATCAACAAGTTTTCTCATGATACGACCAGTAAGAGAGGAATTGGGTCAAATACCTCTAAGGGATGTTAATAAACTTATTTTAATTCCATTTAATTTAATTATTTCAATTATTTACTAGTTTTTATTTATGAACCATTGTTTATAAGTTGACTTCTCCTTTCTACGTGCTTATCTACACACACTACAGGTTTCCTCCTTATTTGAGATTATGCATATAAACCAGTTATAGTACATGGTCTTTAGGAGCATGAAAATCCTATTCACATGATTATTGACATGATTTTCATGTGTGAAATAAAAAATATGGACATTAATCACCTTATATTGTTAGTGAAAGACACTATCATAGTCTGTAGATAAGAGCTCCTTAATATTGGAATTTCCCTTCTTCTTTTGGATTTCAAATCAAATTTTTTATGGTTGTCAAACACTATAAACATGATGATCATCCTTTCCATAGGATTCTTGGTATCCAATACATATTTTAATGGAGTAACACAATCATATATAACAAATACCCAGTCTTTTACAAGTATTCATCTACATGCAAAAGAAAAGAGGGACCTTGCACAACCATGGTGGTCAAGCATAAGGTTTTCAAAACATTGAGATAGTTCTTAAGGTGGAAATAATGTCTTTGAGGTATCTAATGATATCCTAATACTTTTTGAGATATCTAATTCTCTAATGCATATAGTTCTACCTTGTTTACTACTAATATGCACATACAGGTGGCTCATATAGAGTATTGAATAGTTGGAATGTAGATATTGAAACTTGTTTAAACCTTTTTTAAGTTATTGAAGTGTTTAAGGTGAAATAAAAATCAATAGTGGAGACATATAGTGTCATTAAAACTTGAATCATGTTCATAATTCAATAAAGTGAGTTTAGGGACCTGTTACCTTAAACCCTTCGAAACATGGAGAATGCCTTGCTTTTTATTCTTTCATCATAAGATGTATCAAGGCCTAAAAAACCATAAGTGTTTCATCATGAAATTTAGACCTAAGAGTGAGGCCTTGACTAAAGAGAGTTAGTGTTTTATCCCAATAAGTGATGTAAATGAGGCCTCCATTCTAGACATTCTTTCACTATAAGTTCTCATTGTTTTATATAGTTTGTTAAATCTTAAATGACCTCATTATCCAAGGTAGAATGATAGAAGCATATATCCATGGAAAGTGACCCTATTAAGGTGATAAGGACACTTATGTCTCAAATAACATTGAAAACTATTTAATTATAAGGTCTTGACCTATATCATCACCTATAGGTGTACCCTTGCCCTAAAAAAGGTCACATATAGTTTGATAGTAGGTACCTACAAACTCATGATATGAACCTTGGAGAGTAAAATCTTGTAAGCATAAACACTTGAAAATTATATTTAGTTATAAGAAATTAAAATAAACCATAAGATGTGTAACATATATTCAAAGAGTTGAGGATAATTTATAGGTGTCCTTTTAGCCCTTAAAATGATCACCTATAGTCAACTATAGGATGATAGTGCACTAAAGCATAACAGTCTAGAGGTTGGCCTAAGATATACATGATTTTAACAAGTATTAGTGACTATTAAGTGACATTTATGAATTTTAGTAAGTATTTAATAATGAAATTTAGGGTCTAATATAGAATTTTCACCTATAGGCATGCCTTTTCCTAAGTGAACACACAATTATAGTTGATTGTAAACTAGCCTAATCAAGTAGAGGTGAGTGAATTTTGAGTTGGAAAGGAATCATGGGTTTTAGACATGATTAAAAAATACTCAAAAATGATAATGAGCATATCACATGATTCTAATCAAATGGAAATAGGGTAAGGAGGGTTTAAATTCCCAACCTACAGTCAACACACAAATCTTGCACATAGTCAGTACTACAAAAGTTTGCCTTAGGTTTCATGATGTTTAGGGATGATAAAAGTGTGATACAAACCTAAAAGTTTTTATATAGGGTAATCATGACTTGAAATATCCTCTCATATCCTTATTTTTCTTGGGATAATAGGGGAGGTACCATCTATTCTATCTCAGATAGAGGGTACTCCTAGAGTGATACACCCTATAGGCTTAGTATGAGAATGGTTAAATAGATGATTTAGAGACTATTGTAGAAATTTAAAAGGTTTTAGGAAGTGGTTTAAAGCATAAAAAAACATTATTAAGGTATCATAGTACTGAGGAGTCTAACATAGTAACCTAAACCCACAGATATATAGACTAAGCCTACTAGGCCTTGACTAAGCCTAAAGCCCTAAGGGGGGTGTAGTCTCATGTATAGTACTAGAGGAACCTTCCAATGAATTGGAAAATATTCATGTGGAGATATTAAGTGTTTGAGAGCCATTAAGTTGTAGATATTCATCATAGTTTGGCCAAACATGACCTTTTTCACCTCAAATTTACATCAAATGCATGAAAGATCTTGAGAAGGCATCTTTGGAAGCTCATATCTGTACTGATTCTTAACATAAAGTTACAATAAGTTGAGATATGTTGAATAAGGTAATAAATAAGGTTCTAGTGGATTTTTTTTGGGGATTGAACATCAGACTTTAATGAACAAATGCTAAGGGTCAAAACCACCTAAAACCCTTCAACACCCTTACTCATGAACTGATGGAAAATATGTGGATAGAAATGCATCAAAATGAGATATTATACCATGGAAATTTATTTGAACTTGTAGATGAATCCACTAGGATTATTCCCATTAGATTGGATTGTACCCTACTTATATAGATAGGGTACATAATAGGTTTTCTTGATAGATTTATGTGTTTTGTAGGTTTAAAAGAGATTTAAAGGATGAGTATCACTTTGGGAGATCAAGTGGGACATAATATAACCCATCATGTTCATTTATTTATTAATTCAATCATTTAGATACCTCTACAAGTGCCTTCACTTCAGGCAATCTAAACTAGTATAGTGAATGGAAGGTGTTCATCAAGTGAGAACGTGATAACTCCAATTAGGACTTTTAAGGTTTTCCTAATGGATATAATAAATAAATTACTCTTTTTAGGTGTCATATCACCTCCTACATATATTTATTTGGAAAACTAAAGGTCAATTGAATGACAAGTGTGAGGAATGAGTGAGAAAAAGGATGATGATGATGATTGTAGGTAGTGAGAACACTTACCTAGTAGAAGATAGGTGATTAGGGACACATCTAATGAATATTGGATATTTTTATTAACCCCTAAATAATAATTCACATGTGTCAATTTTTCCTAGTCTACTGTGGATATCTCAAGAAAAACCAATGATGAAGATAATTTCAAAGAAGCTATTTGAAGGGTCCTATGCTAGATTTGAGAAATTTTCATGCCTTAGAGGGACATTTATCCAAAGAGACATTTAATTATATATTCCATACTATACTCCTCTACAAAATTATTATTTCTCATACTTTGAAAAATGGCATTGTAACCCTTGAGCTCCACTTCTCTCTCTCCTTTTACATATTCTAAAAGTACTAGCCATTTTAGCTCTTGTTGGGTAATTCCACACCATGTATGGTAAAGCCCTGCTAGTTTTATGTTTCATTTTAACCTTTAATAATACATTAAATCTGGTTTTTATTTCACAAACATCTTGTCTCAATGTGTGAAGTGATGTATGGTGAGATCTAGTGATAAGATTCTATCCTCACTTCTCTTTATCCTTTCATGTTTAGTGCAAGAAGTTATCATTCTAACAGGTCATATGGAGTGTATATAGTGTGTTTGGATCCCTTAAAGTGTGAAAGTTTCCTTAGAGTCTTAAATATGACCTCTATTCCACTTACCTTGAGTATTCTTATACATATCACCTTCATATTGAAATACTAATGTTAGAACATCGTAGGACATTGAAGCTAGTGTTGTAAGTCTTATTTATTAGTGTAAGAGTATGATAATATTGTGGATATGTTCAAGGCATATAATCCCATTTGAATATTTTAATTTCATACATAATTATACCCATTTTCATAAAAGCAATCAATTCTTATAGGTGATAAGCACTTAAAGGTCAATTTAGGGAGCTAACCCTTAAACCTAGAGGTTTACCTCTAATATAAGAAACCCATAGGCCTAAAGGTATTCCAATGTTACTTAAAACTTATATTAGGCTTTAAAAACATCCTATAGGGTATGATATTTGGTGTAAAAAAAATTTCATCCTGATGGGACCATTTTCCTAAAGACAACTTGTCAAGGTGAATTCTAGTCTTGACAACATCACAACTGCATATGGTGTGATACTCAACATTTAGCAACTCCATTCAAGGCAAAATATTGTTTTAGATAATTATTTTGTCATATATTTGTGCTCATAATTTATGGTCCTTACTATGTCATATTATATTAGATTTTTCAACCCCATGAATCCACCTCTTCAATATGAAATTCCTCTTGAATCTCAACATCCTCAGCGTATTCTTCCCTTTGAAGAGCAAGAGAACTTTTCTAGCCAAAAAAACCAAGTGAGTGAGGAAGAAATTGAATAAAACATGGATAGGTAGTATACCTTCCCAAAATTTAACATTTAAAATTTAATTTATCTTGATGCATATGATGACATTCCACCTAATGCTACAAAGAGTGTTCCTACATTCAATGGTAAAGGCCATGTCACTCCTAGTGAGCACATTAGGGATTTATCAAATTTTTTTAGTTTTCAAAATGTCACTAAGGTAAACATTTCCATTAGAATCATTTTAATTTCCCTTAGATGTAAATCACTTTAATTGGTATAGGACTTTGTCAAGTGGTTACATTACAATATGGGATGACTTCGAAGTGTTGTTAACATCAAGATTTGAGGACAAGAGTGATCAAACTTCACTCATCCACAAAATCAATGTGATCCAAAGAGACCCAAAGGAAATAATGAATTATTTTAATGAGATATTACAAAATAATTTGTTAGGTTACCTCTTCCTATGAGACCACCTACTAGCTTTGTGTTTCCTACATACTTGAGGGCTCTTGGTACTGATATAGCCATCATGCTACAATCCATGGGTGATTTCACTCTACCTAAAGAATATGACCTTACCATTAGAGATGATAATGGAATCATTAAAGATGTAAATTTTCCTCCAAAATTTTCTATGCTTATATTTCCAAATAGTTTTGTTGATACCCCAAATCTTTCCCAAGTTCTTAATGCCAACACTAGGCCAAGGACTGCTCCTAAGAAGGTGGAAGAGATAATTGATTAGAAGGTAAGATATCAGGCATTAGAGGCTCAAAATAGGGGACATAATATTAATAAATGTTATAATAAAAACACTTACCCATATCATTATAAATATGGTCAACATATAGTCAAGGGAGGGGTCAAGGAAAGCTAATTTCAATAGGCTTACTAATGCATACAATCCTACTGCAACCTCCAACATAAGAGCAATGGTACTAGTACATAGAAATATGATCCAAGGAAAGGAATGGAAACAAGTTAAAATAATGGATTCAAATGAAAGTGGATAATAATCTCTAGTTTCTCAAGGAGGAGTCACTTCTCTACTATCAATAGAAGATGAAGTCCTAATGCAAGAAAGTGAGGGGTGACATCCTCAAGGAGTAAGTTTTAATAACTTCCTACTTAAAGATATTTTTGTGATTAATCAAGGAAATAAATTTGAATATAATAACAAATATAAAATTAATGCTATAGAAGATGCTAATGGTGTGCCTTCAAGTGCAAACAGTCCTCTTTTAAGGCAAACAAGTATGACTACAAACATAGCAGTCCCTAATTTTCTTGCACATCCTTCAAGTTAGAATGTTAGAAGGATTAATCAAAGTTATTAAATTCCTAAAGATAAAAACACTTCCTTGCCTCCAATGACTCAATAAAAGGTAAAAAATTGTACTCTAAACATTGTAGATTCATTGAAAATTTCTAAGGCATCTATTTCCCTTTGGGATGTCCTTCACATGCCTGGCCAAAAAGAGATCTTTGAAAAATAGGTTTCCACTATCCATGTTAGTAATCCATCATCAATACATGTTCATGGTCACGTTTATCTTACGAATTATCCTAATAAAATTATATATCCTTATACCAAATCTGAGAATCCTCCACCTTTATACCTTACTATCATTATGGGGGACAAACTAGTTCATAACTAAATAGTTGATAGTGGAGCTATCACATCAGTGATGCCCAAGGTTTTAGCTAAAAAATTATGTCTAAATTATGAACAACATAGTAAAGGGATACTTCAAATTTATATTACCTCTAAAAATTTATTGGTATTGATGAAAGGGTTGAAGGTTTTCTTGCATGATTATCCTGGTTTTCCCATCCTCCAAGACATTGTGGTTATTGACTTGCCTACCCACTTTGTAATCTACCTCTCAAGACATTTCATAGCCAAGATATGAGGCTATCTCTAAACTTATTGGTCCTTATTATCCTTTAAAAAAATATATGTAACAAAGGTGACCATAATAACTTAACCACTTGCAAGGTTCCACATTAATCCCTATGTAGAAGTAAGTTACAATCTCAATTGTGTCATCAATGATAAAGAAGAGTCTATTGGGGATGATGGTACTTCATCCAAGATTAAGGTTATATGTTATTTGTTTCTAGATGAGTATGGTGAAGATGATTATGAACATGATATGTATACCTATTTTGAGAAAACCAACATTGGCACCTATACTATCCATGGAGTATATGATAAATCTGATGTGAGTATTGAGCATTATTTTTAACAAGCTACTGAAGGTAATTATTTGATCCATGTATATGATGATTATAGCTTGAAGATAATGATAGATCACTATAGTAATAATAATAAATTTCTTCTACCTACAATTGATGAATCAATCTTTGAAGATGACATTCATGAGGAAGAAGATGAACTATGGCAAAGATTCAATTCCATAAGTCAAGAGTTTGAGCATCTACATAAGACTATTCCTACTTCAAGGAAGTGTGACTATAATGATATGTCTGATAATGAGCCTAACAATAAGGATATTGAGTGTCCTATTGAGTAAGAAAGAGAAGGGATCATCAAACATGAGAGTGTATATATTACTACTATCAAAGAACTTATAGTCATAGAGAGGCCTAATGAAGTCAAGGAAAACATGTTTATGCTTGAGGAATAGTCAAGATCTCAACCTGAACATGAATCATTTTCAAAAGTGATGGAACAAAGAGAAATCAATCTTGATGCTCCCAACCATCAAATACATCATGATAATGAAGAAAGTAATATTGACACAGTCTTGATCACTCATAATTTGCAAATTTAAAAACATGAAATGGATATGATAGAGGTCAAGCCAGTTTTAGCTCCAAACAAGGAACTTGGAGGGAAAGAGAGATCATTCATGAAAGATTAAAATAGGCCACTTTCAAGCATGAGAATATATAGGAATGGTAAGCCATTTCATCATCTACATAGTCTAAAGTTTGATGGCATGCTTACCTCACATGATAATTTCATTTTTATGGAACAATAAGATGAAAGAGGAACCATATTTGACCCTGGTTGAAGCATGCTAAGTTATTTATCACCTCAAGAGTGAGGTTTTTCAAATACTAGGCTAGGTATGTGTCTTTGTTTTAGTTGTGTGTGTGTTCCATAAGTGTTTTTGAAAACACAAGTGTGTTTCTTTTGGTGTGTCTTTTTTTGTGTGTCTCTCTTTAGTGTTTGGTGTGGTTTTAAAGTTAATTGAGTGTCAAAATTGTGAATTGGTGACTCAATATCCCAATGGATTGGATTAATCTAGTGGTCATTGGAATAACAAATATACCACCCCTAGGAAATTGCAAAGAATGTTGATTATTTTGACCAAAATTCAAAATATGTGAACCCCCAATGATACAAAACTTGATATAAGATTATTATAATATATTATATGGTGTTTCATGGTCCTATCAATTACATTTAATGTGTTATTTACTTTGTTCATAGTCAACTTTTAGTCCTTGTACTATTTCATGTCATATAAGGTCTTATTTGAGCCATTAATGAGGTTTGTATAATTTTTCTAAGTATATAAAGGTTCAAAAGTGTTTCTCAATGTCACCTATGTCATAATATTATCATTCATGTGATTCCTAATAGAAAAAATAGTAGGTACTACATTGAAATCAAGAAAATAGTTAGAAAAGTGAAAGTTTTGGTAGTTGTATGACCTATGCAAGTGCTTTGGCATGTGTGGAAGATTTTAAAATGAATATTAATATTAATTGAGTTTAATTATATGTTTCATTATATTTGGAATCCCTAAAATTGGCCTAAAACTATTTTACTCCTCCATCACTTTTCTTGGCATGCAAAATTGGTCAACAAGTTTTCTCATGGTATGGTCAGTAGGAGAGGAAATGGGTCAAATTGCTCTAAACTATGTTAATAAACTTAGTATAATTCAATTTAATGGTATTAGTTCAAGGAGTTATTTATTTTTCTTTATGATCCATTATTTAGAAGTTGATTACTCTTTTCTTTATGCTTATCCCCACACCCTCTAGGTCTCTTCCTTGTTTAAGCAAATTCATAAAAACTAGGTACAATACATGGTCCCTAAGAGCATGAAAATACTCTTTAAATGATTATTGACAAAGTATACACATGTGGAATCTAAAATATGGACATGAATCACCTTATATTACTAGTGAAAGACACTGGCATAGTTTGTAGACAAAAGCTCCTCAATAATGGAGTTTTCCTTCTTGTTTTGCATTTAAAATCAAATTTTATGTGGTTTTACACCTCTAAAAATATTATTATCAGACTCTCTATAGGATTTTTTTTCTCCAATGTAACTTTTTATGGAGTAACACAATCATATATATAGAACATAGTCAGTCTTTTGCAAGTATTCATCTACAAGCAAAAGAAAAGAGGGACATTGCACATACATGGTAGTAAATCGTAAGGTTGTAAAAAAATTGAGATAGATCCTAAGGTGAAAATAATGTTTTTCAGACATCTAGTTATATTTTATGATTGGTTGAGATAGCTAATTCTCTAATGCATATAGTTTTGCCTAGTTTACTATTGATATGCACTTACAGGTGGCTCATATAGAGTATTGATCAGTTGGAATGCATATGTTGAAACTTTTTTGAACCTTACTTAAGTTATTTAAGTTTTTAAGGTGCCATATCAATAAATAGTGAATCCATAGAGTGGAAATCAAACTTGAATCATGTTCATAACTGGAAAAAGTGAGTTTAGGGACATTTACCTTAAACCCTCTGAAACAGGGAGCATGCATTGCTTTTAATCCTTTCATGGTAATATGTACTAAGGAATACATAATCCTATGTGTTTCATCATTAAATTAATACCTAATAGTGAGTAATTAACTAAAGATATTAAGTTTTTTTCTTAATAAGTGGTGTAGATGAGGCCTCCATTATAGACATTCTTTCACTGTAGTTTCTCAGTGTTCTCTATAGTGTGTTCATAGTCCAATGTAGATTATAGAAGCATATCTCCATGGAAAGTGACCCTATTGAGGTGATAAGGAAAATTATGTCTCAATAAAATTAAAATGGGTTAAAGTATATGGTATCAACCTATATCATCACCTACAAGTGTACCCTTGCCCTCAAAAAGGTCACCTACAGTCTGACTATAGGTACCTACAAACTCATGATATGAACCTTGGAGATTGGAAACCTATAAAAATAAAAACTTACCAATTACATTTGGTTAAAAAAAATTCAATGAAAACTTAGGATGTGTAACACAAATTCCAATATTTTAGAATCATCTACAGGTGTTCTTTTGACCTTCAGAATGATCACCTACAACCAACTATAGGATGACAATGGACTAAAACATAACATTCTAAAGGCTGGCCTATTATATGCATGATGTGAATAGGTATTAGTGAATATTAAGTGACATTTATGACTTTGAGAAATTATTAAATCATGAAATTCAAGGTCTAATACAAAAGGTTTGCCTACAGGTATGCCTTTTTGTAAGTGAACATAGAGTTATAGTTGACTATAAATTAGCCTAGTTAAGTATAGGTGAGTGCAATTTGAGGAGTTGGAAAGGAAGCATGGGTGTTAGACATGATTATAAAATCCTAAAAAATGATAATGAACATATCATATAATTCATATAAAATTTAAATAGGGCAAGGAGGGTTTCAATTCCCAACCTATAGTCAACACACCAATCTTATACATAGACAATACTAAATAAGTTTGCCTTGGGTTTCATGATGTTCAAGAATGCTAAAAGTGTCATCCAACCATGATTTTTTTACAAAGGGTCCCCATGAATTTAAATATCCTATCATATCCTTATTTTTCCTAGGATAATAGGGGATTTACCCTTTGTTCTATCTTAGATAAAACTCACTCCTAGAGAAATACACCTTGTAGGCTTAGTATGAGAATGGTTAAAGAGATGAGTTAGAGACTATAAAAGCATTGAATAAGGGTTTAGGAAATCATTTAAATCTTAAAAAACATTATTAAGGTCTCACATTATTAAGAAGTCCAATATAGTGGTCTAAACCCATATATATATATATATATATATATATATATATATATATATATATATATATATATATATATATATAGACTAAGCCTACTAGGCCTTGACTAGACCTAAAGCCCTAAGGGTGTGTAGTCTTATCTCTAGCACTAGAGGAAACTTAAAATGAATTGGAACATATTCTGATGTGTGTGAAAGCCACTAAGTTGTAGATATTCATCATAGTTTTGGCAAACATGAATTTTTTCACCTTAGGCTTACATAGAATCCAGGGAAGAGATCAAGAAGGCATCTTTGGAAGCTCATATCTATACAGATGCTTAACATGAAGGTCTAAGGAGTTGGGATATGTTGAAGAGGGTCCAAAACAAGGTTCTAGTGGAATTTTTTTGAGGATTGAATGTCAAAATTTTATGAACAAAGGTTAAGGGTCAAAACCACCTCTAACCCTTATTGATGACCTGATGGAAAAATGTGGATAAAAATACATCTAGATGAGATAGTATGCCTTGGAAAGTGATTGGAACTTGTAGAGGACTCCACTATGATTCTTCTCATCAGATTGGATTTTACCTTATGTATATAGACATTGTATAAAATATTTTTTTAAATATATTTGTGTGTTTTTTAGGTTCAAAAGAGAGTTGAAGGATGAGGATGACTTTAAGAGATCAAGTGGGACATAATCTAACCCCTCATGTTCATTTCTTTATTCATTCAATCACATAGGTACCTCTGAAAGCACCTTCACTTTATTTAGTCCAAATTGGTATAGTGAATGGAAGGTGATCATTAAGTGAGAAGGTGATAACTCAAATTTGGAGGCCTTTTATGGTTTGCCTGATGTATTTAAGGACTAAATAACTCTTGATAGGTGTCATATTACCTCCTACATGGATTTTTATAGAAAATTGAAGGTTATTTGAATGATAAGTGTGAATAATGAGTGAAAATAAGGATGATGATGACTGCAAGTAGCGATAACACTTGTCTAAAAGAAGATAAGTGTTTAGGGATACATACAATGCATGTTGGAGCTTGTTATTAACCCGCTCATCATAGTTTACATGTGGTAATTATTCCTAGTCTATTGTGGAGTGCTCAAGAGAAGCCAATGATGAAGATAGTTTAAAAAAAGATATTTGAAGGGTCCTATGCCATATTTGAGGAGTTTTCATGCCTTGAAGAGACCTTTCATGGTTTGTTCCATAATTTACTCCTTTGTAACATAACTGATTCTAATGCTTTGACAAGTGACATTATAACCCTTGAGATCCACTTCTCTCTCTCCTTTTACATATTCTATAAGTACTAGCCATTTTCACTCTTGTTAGGGAATTGTATACCATGTATGGTGAATCCATACTAGTTTGATCTTGTACTTTGCCTTTGAATAATATATGCAATATAGTTTTGACTTCATAACCATATTTTCTAATTATGTGAAGTGATGTATGATGAGGTCTAATGATAAGCTTCTATCCTTGCTTCTCTTTATCCTTTCATGTTTAGTGCAAGAATTTCTCATTATAATATGTCATATGGAGTGTAGATAGTGTGTTTATCTCCCTTTAAGTGTGCAAGTGTCCTTAAATTCTACAATCTAACCTCTGGTCCACTTACCTTGAGTAGTCTTATACATATCACCTCCATATTGAAATACTAATATTAGAACATCTTAGGACTTTGAATCTAGTGTTATAGGTATTGTTTCTAAGTTTAATAATATGATGATTTTGTGGAGATCATCATGGTGTATCACTACCTTATAATAGTTTAATTTCATGCATATTTATACCTCTTTTCACACAATCAATAGTGTAGTGTAGGTGATAAGCACTTAAAGGTTAATTTAGGGAGCTATAACTTAAACCTAGAGGTCTACCTATACTATAGGCAACAAACAATCCTAAAGGTATTCCAATGTTTCCCAAATCTTAGAGTAGGCTTGAACAGTCTACTCTAGGGTGAGAGATTTGGTGCCAATAAGAACTATCCTCAAAATAAGTAGCTCTATAAGATGTGTTAGCCATATCATATGTATGATATTCTAATATAATGTGCAAACATAACATCATATTGTAAATGAATTTGAGCATAAGTAGGTAATGTAAGATGTATGTTATATTCTAGAGTTACACAATTATGTCAAGATAGATGTAATTAATGTATATAATATAAAATCTAAGTAACTACCTAGGGGATGGGGTATGATGTCCATCATGGCACCCAAGTAGGAAGGGTAGATACATGAGTTCCATCATGGCATAAAAAATTGGTGTGTATGTAACAAGCAAAGACAAATGTCATGGTAAATAAGCATATAAGAATCAAACATATAAACACACGAGGCACACAAAAGTAGGCCAAGGAGACATAATACAAGGGACATGGGCACATGTCACTAGATTTAAGAATGAAGACATATAAGGACATGTCCAAATGTCAATATATGCAAGAAATAATAAATTTGTCTTACATCCACATAAAAGGACATGTTAAATTGTCTTCATATGGAAGTAAAAAAACACACACAAGGGACATGGGAACATGTCCAAGGCATATAAATAGAGCAGCGGTGTAGATCCAAAGAATAATGGCATACTCAAATGCCCTTAAAAATGGAAGAAGTATAGGAAGCATAATCAAGTCTAATATAGGGAAACTAGAAATGAAAGCATGTATAAATATGTAGTAAAAATCTATGTAGAAACTAAGATGTACATATGATGAGTCTAAGTAGTGATAGTTAGAAAAAGAATCTTAGAAATGAGTAATAATTATCAATGTCAAAATATATCAATGTATAAAATGGAATGTATAGTATGTAAGGATAAAACCTAGTAATAGTAACTATGTATGAGATGCCCCTGAGAGGGTGGATGTATCAAATGAATAAACCTGGATCAGTGTATATGCCCCCAATGGATAGATGATAACAAGTCTGGATTAGTATAGTGGACTAGAGCTATATATGTAGTCTATAAGCACTCAACAAGAATAATTGAAGCATATGTGTATGATAAAATCAATTATACTAGGTAACTAACAATATGTAATATATGTCAAGTACTAGAAATGTAAACATACCAATGCATATAATCTATAATTTTTTTGTGTTATGAGTAATATCTAAATGTTTTTGTATTTTGACATGTTATATTACTTTTGTGTTTTAAGGATATAATTTATGTGCAAGTAAATGAAAAGAAACTATGTACAAGGAGTGAGAGAGAGAGAGGGAATTATGTAAAGGGTAAGAATCATGCTAACCAATGAATCTCATGGGAGACTCACTATCATTGTGATCTATGTTGAAAATAGGAATTCTAATATATTATATAATGTGATTGCTATACAGTAGCTGAATATTGTTGCAGTAGGAATCTAAGTATTATTCATCATTAGAATCATAATAACCTAGAATGCTAGATAGAATTACCTCATATTAAGGAGTTGACCTTTCTAAATTGTGCTCTGGAATATTGATCATGATTTTTACATTTGAAACTTTGCTTATTATTGATGTACGGTGTTGTGGAGGCTTTTTTCTAGAAACCTATTTTGATAATGCTTGTTTGTGTAACATGATTTTGACTTTACAACTTAAGATCTTACTATTTTGATAACATTTCATATGAATATGGATGTTTTTCCTTGATAAATTGTATTTATGAATAATGTGCCTTAGGATGTTCAATAAATCCCAAACCCTATTGACTAATATTATCAACTACTAAAATAGGAGAAGTGATGCCTTGGGCCTATTTTCCCATACCTTGACCATGCTAATCAAACTATTGTACATATTTATGTCCAAAATTATACCATATTAAACATTGATCCTCATTTTGGCAAGGTATATTTTTATTTATTTATTTTTACTTGTACTATTACTTGATATGATTGTGATTTTGGAACCTTTTATTGTTATGAGTTATGCTTTGGTAGCCATTTTTGTACTATTTGTGAGGTTGACCCTTATTGAATTGGTAGATGTGCTATTGTATGTTGTGTGGATAATGTGTCAATGTGTGAGTCATATGTATCCCTTATCTATTATATTTTACTTTTCAATAATAAAAATGAATTGATGTTGTGTCCATGCATTTTATGATATGCACAAAAATATTTAGATCTCCTTATTAGGTATAGAATGGGTAGGTTGATCAACTTAGATTTAATCATTTCCCTTAGTACCTCACTTTAAATCTTATTTTATCTTTAAATTATTTTTTAATCACTAGTTGTATATGTACTTTGTTTTGATGTATGATTTGGATATGTAACATTGTTTTCCATAAATTGGCTAGGTGAAGATGCATATACATGATTCACATTATTGTGACTTGGAGGCCTTTGTCTTGTAAAATAATTTGTAAATATTATAATATTTTCATTTAACAATTTAATATAAAATTTTAAGCCTAAAATTATCTTGATCATATTGATAATTTGATCACATAGAGTCTCACAAGTATAAACCCTATTTATTTATGATTAAACATATAGGCACACACCCTGTAGAGAAGAGGTCTGAATAGACTGAGTATGGGGATTAATGAAATTGGTATAGGATACTTAATCTCATGGATTATTGATAACATGGATATATTTAGAGGGAAATAGTTATCACCCTCATGGAGATGAGGAGGAGGAGAAGATTCTTTGTTGTGCATAAGATATGACATTGATACTTGGAACATAGTTATTAACATATGTTCTATGTTCTCTATGTGTGTATGGGTTTTCTTGTTAATAGAATTACACATAGGATAAAGATAACATGATATGAGTTATGACATATATCTCAATTTATATAAATCATCATTTATACATGTGTTTATGTCTTTTCTAAGTTCATTCTGAATTCAAAGGAATAAACATGTAAATGAAAGTATTAGAATTTTAAAAGAAGTGACTATTTTATTATATAATTATGATAATGATTGTATGAAATATAGAACAAAATATTTATGTATCTTAAAACTTAGTATAAGTAAAAAAGGATACAAACCCTAAGTGTGTCTAGGGCTTTGGTTTTTTTGAACTAGAGTTACTTTACAACAATTTAAATTATATGTAAATAAATTAAAACCCTAATATGTATTTAATTTAATTAGCTAGGTTGTATTAAAAAATTATAAAATCAAAAGTATGCATCCCTAATTTATTACATAAAAAATTGGATTAATGCAAGCTAGGGTCTAAGGAAATATTTGAAATCAAGTTCACCAAATGATTTAACCTTTTAAAATTTAACTATGTAAATCCTATATTTAGATTAAAGGGATGAGATGTCTAAATTAATTAAATAATTAATTATTGATTTATTATGTATTTTGAACTTATTTGGCTTTCTAAAAATAGTAATAAATATGCATAAATATAGATTTATCTAGAACGTGACTATTGTAGATGATCTAGGTTATGGATAGTTTTAAGTGTTGTCAATAAGGTCTTATGATCTATTTTCTCACTAGATAGAAGAACCCCACATATATCATAGTGTCATATTATTGTAGTATCTTCAAAGTGGTGTTAGTATCCTCTTTATAGGACTATTTCTATTTTCTAAAACTTGCACCTATCTTTGTAGGTCCTACTATTGCATACACAAAATATGAAACTCTGTGTTGTTCTTGGAAAACTTGATTTAATGTGAAAACCCTAATAATTATTTAAAATATAGCATGAGAAATAATTTTTTTTCATTAGTAGGATAGGTTAGACATCCTCAATATCCCATTGTGAAGAGAGTTGACTAAATACCAATACTCGAAGGAGGGATCAAGCCTGATGTAGTTCTCCCACCTATTACTTGGTGTAAGTGCAAGTGAATGCTATAATGAGAGTGGAATTGGATGACTTGAATGTGTTTGAGCTTTAAACATTTTTAAATCTAGGCTTATGGCTACTGTAGATGGTAGTATGCAAAAGTAAGGAAGAATAGGGATCAAATACCTTAATTTTTCTCAACTTGTCTTTTATTTGAATATGCTTTTGTATGTATTTTCCATCTAGTGAACAAAGATAAAATAGTATTATATTTATAGATATTTATATCTTGTGTGAATAAGAAAATGTAATCAAGTCAACCTTAAGAGGGGAACACATTTCAAAAATTAATAATTTAAGAGATTTAGGGTAAGGGATAATAGTTCCTAGTTGGGGACACTAATGCTATGTGTCTATAGTGTCCCAAATGTGGTTCTAATGTCCACCTAGTAAACTACTTGAACAACTAGGTTGGAATATATAAAAGCCATCCTAGGATTGTGTTTAAACTAAGTCTAGCTATCTATGGTCTATATATTTACTGGAAAGTGTGCACAAGGCTCTAGGATAGGTTAGGGGATAAAATAGGAATAAGATAACTCAAGAGACACTCTTATTATCTAAACACCACTTTTAGGTGATTACACAAACAATATGAAGAGCCCACATTGGTGATCCACATGTTTTCTTAGGAATAACTCTATACCATTCATATTGGAAACAAGATTAAGGTCTTATATTAACTCTCATTTGATATTTTCAAATATCAACCTCCACCCTTTATATCAATTAAGATAAAAGGATCACATTAGTAATCTATGTGCTGATCCATGTGCACATTTGAGGACTCATTTTTAACCGTTCATCTTGATTTCAAGATGAAGGGTCCTCATTAATCCAAGTTCATTATAAATAAACCTCTTTATAGTATAATTCATCACATTCAAAGGATATAGTGAAGCCCTATAATTTTATCATTATAACTTGTTCATCAACCTTTTTATTATGATTAATTTATCATGGCCCATAGATTCAATGGATATGTCTTCACACAAATGTTATTGATAAAGATCATTTGATGCTACATCCCAACTGCATTCCATATAAAGACATATTTTATATAGGTTTGCATGTTTCTAGTTTGAATCTAATGCATTATTGATTAACCTTTTTTATTACTCACAGGTTCTTAGGCTCCATCCTTGTTTTCATTTGTTTTTGTTTTCTTAATTGACTAAAAATAACTTGGTGAAAATATAGCTATCTGATATTCCTAATGACACAATCATTTCCTTATTTTATAAAAATTAAATTAAATAAAAATTTAAATTATTTAAATCACAATAATCTAAAATATGTAAAACATTCCAGTGAACTTAATTATTGAATTGAGAAAAATGAAACCCTAGGTATTTTCTACCTTAGGGCTTCATTCTTTATTAGGGTTTCATAGTCATCCTTTATTATGGTTTGACTTCCATATTTGATTTATGTTTTCCTTTTATCCATATAAGCAAGGTCCTAACATATCTAAAATAGATGATAATTGTGAATATTTTGTGATTCAAGTTATGGATATCATGATTAAATATTTATCTCATATATTATACGATGTGTTCTTATCAAATGCATTGAAAGGGGTTAAAAGTACCTATAATAAAGGTAAGGATGATATTGGTAATGATGAATTTGTAACCCTCCTTAGTAACACATAATGAATGAATATCAAATATGACATGATTTTAGTTACTAATAAAATATAAAGGGTATGTATAATTACTTTTGTTCCTCCTCCACAAATAACTCATGGTAGTGATAGATAACATCACTCCACTATTATTCACCCTAGGCTTATATTAAATACATAGGTCTATGCTATCATAACAAAAATACATATGGTACCTAATCTTTAAGTGTTTTTCATGAATATTTAATATGAAAGGTTTAATGTTTGTGATTATAATTCCATCTCCTCCAAACCTATGATAAGTAGTTTTCTTAGTGTTATTATCAATAATAAGACTCAACCCTTGAATTAACCTATTCAAAGTGCAACCATTCTTACACATTAGATTATTAATATGATTTTCCATAGATAAATCACAAAAAAAAGTTCAAACCCTATCTATAATGGTTATCTCACATAAATATAAACTTTTAAATGCCCAAATATAGAGCATAATACTCAAAATTACAACTTTAGCTCCCCATTAAAAACCTATATCTCAAAATATTTCATTTCTAATATGGGCTAAGAAATAAAAATAATCTATGACTAATGAGTCATGAAATTGGCATGAGATAAATAATTATCCAAGTGAAATTATTGTAAACATGATTCAAAACAAATAGATCATTTTACCTCCTATGCTTCTTATGCAAAGATCCAAATACTATTATCATAGTGTTTGTGGACAATGTATAAAAAAGTTTCATGCCTTGAAACATAGAATACATGATCTTATTGAAAATTTTGACTTCATATTAGATACATCTATTTAATTGCCACTATAATCAATCAAACCTTCCAATATTTTTCAACCCACTCAATTTAGGGTTCCATCTTCCAAGGTCAAATTACCAAAACAACTGTTATCTAAATAAAAATCACATAAGAAAGAGGCACCCAAGAAGGAAGTCCCTAAGAAATAGATGTAGATACTAAATATGAATTATATATCACCTTAGTCTTGTAAACTTGGAAATACCTATCATGGATATATCCTTAATTTATAAGACCATAATGCTACCAAAAGGCTCATGTTCACTATCTCTTTGTGCCAAATTTCTTATCTCTTATTCTAACCATATGCTATTCTAATGATTAGGCCTTATATATTGTGAAAAATGATCTAAACATGATTATTGTCCTTCTCTAATAGTTTTAAAATTATACCTATTTTATAGCTTCTCAGAAACTTATGTCCTAAAAAGACACCTATGTCAATATAAGTGTCCCTTTTCCAACAGAGTTTGTAGTAACCAAAAGTCATCCAATTTTCAAATATAACTTGTTCTTATGGTTATATTAAGTTATTTAGTGTGAGACATTTTTGCAAAGGATTGGTATATATACAATATCAATCCTCATTCATAACTCATGTAGAAAATTCAAACCTATCACATACAAATCAAAAAATTAACTATCAATCGATCAATCAAATGAGCAAAAACTACCCTATTCATTCTTATTTCCATATTAATCCTAGGAGCAATTTGTCTATAGGTCTGAAGTACTAAAAAAACAACCCATGAGATGTATTTTCTAAGTTACAAGATAGGTTATTTTATGTACTTACTTATCACATGTTGCACCCTTGTGTACACATAATCCAACACGTAGGTGATAATTACATAAGTTTGGGGCCCTCTTTAGATTATTAGCTATGTAGGCAGTGCCCATTAATAGTGGGGTCCTTGGGGTACCTTGACATTATGAGCCCACTAATTCATTTTTCCCATAATCACTCAAAGGGTGAGTAAGTTAGGGTTTGATCATTTTACAAAAAGAAATAGCTTGTGAGCATGATCCATAGAGATCAAAATTAAGGAAGTAAAAAATATAGAAGGATCTAGTTACTCTCATCTAGTTCTAATCAGTATTTCATATAAGATACATTCATCAAAATTATACACCTACTTAAATGTAACTATCCATATCTAACACAAACATTTGAGGACACCTAATGTAAAATTCTGAGATCTTATGACTATTATATGATCCTGATCTAGTCAACTTTCATCCTATTTTAGCCTAAATCTAGATGCAAACAATATACCAAGTAATTTTGTTTCTAATTTATCTCAATATAAATCCATAACTATACTTTCTATTTTTGGCATATCTGAATATTTAAATTTAGAATATTATTTATCAGAGTTTAAAATTTAACTAGCCTAATATAGATCTATTTATCCCCTTTTGGTTAATAATTTCTATATTCTTAACGCTATTCACCCTTGTATCATCAATTTAAGGATAAACATCTGGTGAAACTTAAATTTGGTATAAAAACCCTCAAATTGACATGGGGTTTCCTAATTTGTTGTTCTTGATTTTTAATTTTTGATTTCAAGATATTTAAAATTTAAAAATATGATTTTCCTTTCTATAACTATGCTCTATATGGTTGCATCTATAGGTCATATTGGGCTCCAATTTATAATTATAGTTACAGTTTGATATTATTATTTCTTAATAAAACATATCATTGAACACAATAAATTAAATCATAAATATAATGAGAGTTTTTTCAAATGAAAGTAACATTTAATCTCTCTTTTTTACACTTTTTTTAATATAATAAAGCTAGTATCTAGACACCAATCTACATGATCTCAACCATTTATTCCACCTAGATCCTATTCAAGTGACAACCACCATATCACACCCATTATTTTCCCATGTCTTATATTAGATTATATTACTACACAAAAATGTAAGGTGCACAACCTAGTCTACCATTTGTTAATATATAGTAGGTGCCTCTAAAACCTAAACTTATGATCAAATATAAGGGATGTGACCTTATTGACTAATTAAACACCACAACACTAACTTATAAATAAATCTACTATCTATAATGATATACTATATGGATAATTTCATGATACCCAAGTTCCAAGTCATAATTCACTAGATTACTCTATGAATATTATGAAAGATCTCAAAAATATGCAAAACTAATCACCTTTGATCCAACATATCTACCATCCAATGATGTTATTGACTAATATTTTCCCTTGTTCATACAAATGAGTATCATAAAAAAAGAATCAAAGGGTTTCTCATTGATAATGGATCATGTCTAAACATTTTTAACACAAATTTCTTAACCACCATGGGTATTAGTACCAATTTTACTCAAAAATTAGTTATCCGTATCAAAGGGTTTGATATTTCACATATTCTTCCAATTGGTCAATTCCCATTGGATGTAATGTTGGTACCAAAAATGGTTCCAAATACATTCCAAGTAATGTATCAATCATTAAATTACAATTTAATTTTGGGTAGACCATGGATACACAAAATGAAAATTGTACCATCTACACTACATCGATGTGTAAAGTTCATATATGATGGGAGCTTATTGATAATTCCTAAAAATGATGAGCTGTTCAATATTTTGAAAAATGATACATTTTTATGAAAATGGAATCTATAAATTGGTGACACCTAAGTAATATATTCCCCTTGAAAATATACAAATCTATGAAATGTGTGAGTCAAGCACAATGGCTCATTTACCTCTAGATACAAACAAGGAACTAACCAATGAGGTACACATGGATGTAAATCAAGATCAAGAACCATTACTAAAGGAACCAATTATACCAAAACTAAAATAAAATCAAACACTTGAGCTTCATTTATTGGCCAATATTGAGCAATAAGATGGTCATGCTTAAGATTACTATGATAGTGATGATGATCTAGCCCATGATATGACAGATGATTCATTACAAAAACTAAATTTTTATCCACTTAAGCATATTTTTAATAACCTATTCACACTTATGGTTCCTAAAATATATAAGATAAATTCATATTCAGAGCATGTAGAAGAAAATCAGAACAAGGGTAAAGAAAAAATAGAAGATGAGCATGTAAATCCTAATTATTCCATACATACCTCTTGGATATAGACATTGAGTCAACCTTATAAGGATAAAATGTAGATACATCATGTAAATAATGTAGAGTTATCTCATAAGACTTGAAAACATATGTTCCAAATCAAAACAAACCAAGATACTCCAAATATATTACTTTTTGTGTTTCTTGAACATAGGATGATATATTTAATCCTAATAGACATAGATCAGGTAGTATACTTCTTCCTAAAGAGGGATTACCATATTATAAATATCATGAAATCATTATCCATAATAAAAATTGATTTTAGGTATTACAAAACCAAATTAAAAAATATAAGAGTGAAGGACACAGAAATTTTGCTTGACAAATGAAAAAGAAATAATACTTTATAAATTTAAAAATGAAACCATCCTTCAAACTAACCAAGTTATGATCTAACTCTTACTGCTAATGTTTATTAGGTCTATTATCAATATCTCAAGTTTGATATGAAAATATAGGATACAATTTGTAGAACCACATTTATTCAACAGTTAGGACATAATATAGATGAATTTTCATACTCTTAAATGATGCTAGAATATTGTGGGTACATCAAACTACCTATCACATGTGGACCATAGGTGGTCCCCATAGTCATATGGATATATATTAGGAGCCACATTTGACATTAAAATTTGGGAAGAATTGGTTTGCCAATTGTAATGAAATGTTGAATACTAAAAATATGTTTATCACCTTTACTATTAGGGATAAGGATATTTCCATACAACATGATGGATATGGTGATTCTCCCCTACTGATGGATTTTGGTAAATAACTAGATAGAAACATTGAAGAGGTGACAATGTGTCACTATAAATAAAATTTGAAAAAATTCTAAAGTGATCCTACACCTTTTGATGACAAGGAATTCTTAGATTAGTCCCTTCAAAAAAATCAAATATTTCAAAAAATACCAAAAAATTAAAAAATCAAAAAAAATATTCAACATTTCCATGTTTTATTAGCTCCTTGGAATAAATGTTTTTGGTTATATGTTGTTATATAGCATATCATTTATTTCTATATACACACATATGTTTCACACATCTTTTGAGTGTGATACAAGCATACCCAAACACATGATATATACACATACAAATGTTGGTACTTCCCTCTACTCACATCATTAGTTCATTTGGGGCATCTATTTCTTTGATAATGATACACCCAAGTTATATTATTCTATGATCACTTTCCATTATCATGATTGAGCTTATGTACTTTCACATGCCTTTATCCAATCTTATATCTTTTTCAATGTATGGATATGCTATATTCTTAACATTTTTTACTAACAAATATATCAAAAGAATAGTATGATATGCTTATGTTGGTTGCTTATGATTCCATTCTTTCATTTTTGAACTTTCCTGAGTGTCTTGCCTTGATTTCTCTTGTCTTATTTATTTGAGCATTTGAATATGCTCCATTGCTTATATTCCCTAGCCTTTATTTGCCAATTATGACATTTAAACATGTCATAGTTTATTCTATGTGGAAATTTGAATATATCATTATATCTTTTATGGACATTTGATTAATTCATGTCCCTTTAATTATGTTACATTTAAACATGCCCCTTATATGAGGTCTCCTTGGACCACTTCTTGTTACTTTATTTTTGAGTGATCTTGGGTGTGTGCTTGATATATTGATGAGCTTGTATTTTTACTGTCTACACATCACCATGATCTACATCATGCATCTTAGGACTCAATGTGATCACATGCAATGTGTCTAAATTATACACACACACACACATATGTATGTATATATATGTATGTGTGTATGTATATATATATATATATATATATATATATATATATACACATACATACATACATACATATACATATATATATATATATATATACATTTATACATATATATATATGTATGTATATATGTGTGTGTGTATATATATATTATATATACATACATACATACATACATATATATATATATATATATATATATATATATATAATACACACACACACACACACATATATTATATCATACACACATACATACATATATACATACACACACACACACATATATGTATGTATGTATGTGTGTGTATACATATATATGTATGTGTATATATGTATGTATATATATACATATATATGTATATATGTATGTATGTATATACATGCACGCATGCGCGCACACACACACACACACACACACACACACACACACACACACACACACACACGCGCGCGCGCGCGCGCGTGCGCGTTCCTCTTATATGCTACATGATCTATTCACAACTTATACATTTATATTATCATTTAAAGTTAAGGTAGATAAGATTTTATACTTCCCCCACTTCAAAAAGAGGGGAATCTATGGGGGCATGTCATAGAGGCATGACCTCCATGTTTTTTACAATTTCATATTATAGTGAGGACATGTTATGGAAACATGTTATCCACACTTACACCAATTATTATATTCTATATATTTAGTAGGGGCATGCCATATAAACATGTCCTCCACACTTCAAAAAAATTTAAAATTGAATAAATTTCATATTTATATGATTCAAATACACATCTATGGTAGCATTCTATACATTTATACCATTATAATACCCATATTTCAACTTGAGACATATATGAGGAAAAGATGCCATGAAAAATAACCTTAAATTATATAATCAAATAATTTTTTATATTTTAAAAACTATATGGATTGTTATCATACTGAGGATGAACTTTTATAGATTGTTATTGAGCCAATCTATTGTAGTAGTTGGTTTACCTTTGGAAAGTTGAGATGATTAAATCACTCAATATTACCATGTTTATAAGTTAGACTTGATTAAATAATTTAACTTAAAAATATTTATATGATGGAGTGATTAAAAAATACACCCTCACAAGATATATAGTGTGATTTTATTGGATCAATCACACTCACCAGGTTGGGTTTCATGATTGAGATAAGCTTAATGGCTAGGTGGCAACTTACATTTTTTCCAAAGTTGGGAGTATGTTATCCTATAATATATATATATATATATATAGTATGCACTTAAAATTTAAAAAATTATCCTAATATCAGTTTCAATGCTTCATAATAAAGCATCTCTTTAAATAAAATTTCCAAAAAGCAAGATAGTTGCACTGACACACATGTGTACTTATAACCTTGCTCTCTTTACTTTCAATCATTTCAAATTATTTTAATTTTATAATTATATTCATATATTATACATTGTTACATTCTATTTATTGCATGGTAGTCACCAATAAATCACTCAAGTTGGGCTCATGCAAAGGCAAGATGTGTTATACACACCTAGGTACCCATATCTTTTCATTTAATATAGGAATTTCTTTACTAGAGTAAAGAGAGGAAAATTTTAGATACTAAATCTAAATTATATATCCCATCATTCTTGTACACTTGAAAAATACCTATCATGGTTATATCCTTCATCTTTAAGACCTTCCCACTACTAAAATGCTAGCATTCACTATCTCTTTGTGCTAAATTATTTATCTATTAGTCAGACCATATGTTATTATAATGACCAAGACTTATCTATTATTAAAAATGATATAAACTTGATTATTATCCTTCTCAACTAGTTTTTGACATGTACCAATTTTATATCTTTCTAACACATATGTCCTAGCTAGATGCCTACATCGATTTAAGTGTCCCTTTTCCAACTAAATGTCTAGTGTCCAAGATTCATCAAAATTTCAAATATAATTTTTCATTATGGTTAGACTAAGTACTTTAGTTCAAGATAATTTTCCAAAGGATTGGTATATATAAAATATCAATCCTCATTCATAACTCACATAGAAAATTTAGAACTCTCACATATAGAACAAAAAAATAGCTATCAATTAATTAAACAAGTGAGAAAAAGTTGCCTTATTCATTCATATTTCCATATTATTCATAAGAGATGTCTATCTATAGATTTGAATTACTAAAGTATCAACCCATGAGCCATATTTTCAATAAATTAAGTTAGGTCATTACATGTCATTTTTTTAAAATCACATATTGCACCCTTATGCACACACAATCCAACACATAGGGGAGAACTACATCAATATAAGGCCATCTTTAGAATATTTTCTATGTAGGTAATTCCCATTGATATATGGGTCTTTATGGTAGCTCAACACTATCAACCCACTAACCCATTTTCCCTACACTCATTCCAAGGGTGAGGAATCTAGGGTTTGATCATCTGATAAAGAGTGACATCTTGTGCACATGATCCATATACATAAAAAAAAGGTGCTAGAAAACTCAAAAATCTCTAGTTGGCCACTTATAGCTCTATTTAGTATTTTTTATAGGACACGTGCATAAAAATAAGACACCTACTTCAGTGAAACTATCCATATCTGATGCAATCATTCAAGGACACATAATGAAAAATTATAATATTTGATGACTATTCTAAGATCTTGATCTAACCCACTTCTAATATATTTCAGCCTAGATCTACATGCACAAAATAAAATAGATAAGTACTCTTATTTCTAATTTATCAAAATATAAATCAATAGTTTTACTTTCTATTTTTATCATATCTTAGTATTTAAATTTATAATATTGTTTATCTAAGTTTGAAAATTAATTAGCCTACTATGGATCTATTTTTCACCCTTGATCTTAATCATTTCTATATTATTAACCATTTTTACCCTTGTATCATCAATTTAGGGTTAAAAATAGATACATAAGAAGAATAATATTACAAACATGGTTTCTAAGGTGGAAACCATAAAACCTTATCCATTCATAGAACCATTGATTATAAGTCCTTATATACATTATAAATAATGCACTAATGTCATGGTTGATAAATCCTATGAAATTAATGTATATAATATGAAAATCTAAAATTTATTAGAAATGATATTTAACACTTGAATAATAATAATTTATATGCACCACTCACAATAGGATCCATTGATTGGCCCATATCTCTTAGTCTCAAGTCACATTTTAATATCTTTCACATTAACCCTACTTCGACCTATTACAATGTAATACTAGGAAACTCACGGGTGATATTAATGGATGAAACACTTGAAAATAATCATGATCACATTAAATTTGATCTCCAAGGTAATAATATTTTTATTTTAAGAGAGGGAACATCTCCAAATCAAAAATATGTTTTTCTAGCTAGTGCCCACTTAATAATATATAATTTATCTCCACATATGCACTTAAAAAGGACCATAATTTAGATACCTAATATTTATAGTGATCAATAAATTAAAAATAAAATAACATATAATAAAACAACTAAAAAATATGACATCATTGGTTATATATACCTACTAAAAATGTATAATACAATTGAAATGGCATGCCTAAGTTATTGAATGTTTACGATTAAATGTATACAATATAGGAACTAAATGTGAGAATCATATTAATGGACTAAATGATTATTCAAAAAATATTTCAATAAAAAAAATCATTTAAAAAAAATACAAAATGAGGACCTATGCATGGAATGTTTTTCTAGTACACATGATTAATTAATGTTATATACATGGTGAATTGCATATCCATTTTCTACCAACATGATTTTCATAGTATAAATGAGTGGGATGTAGGACATATATGTTACATATAATTCATGTACATACCAATTAGTGACATTATTTACACCCATTATCTACCTTTCTACATATGGTGCACGTTTACATTGGGATCATCTTTGTATACTTATAAGGTTAGATATTTATATACTAGTCCAATGATCATAGTATACCATTAAATATCATTTGCTCTTGTTTATACTTTTTAGAGTGATATTTACTATATATTTTATGTTTTCCTATATTATATGATGAAATTTATTGATTATGTAAATGTAAACACATAAATTTGGTCACAGGTACTTGACAATTCTAATTCTTGACACATCATAAACCACATGACATGCATCCAATTACATGAATCTTATTCATCATTTGTTTAATTAATTTATCTATATACAGCCTTGACCCCTTATTTGATGTCACTACTACAAAAAATTGTCAATGTCAAATACTCAAGCTACTTAAAATCACCCTCATGCTATTTCTAGTTTAGGACAAGATTCCTTGATCTTTTTAGATAAGTCCACCTTATGGAAATAAAACATTGTCACTTTCCTATCCTCTTACATTAGTCATGTCCCACACTAAATAAATATTTAACCCTAAATTTAGATAAATAATCTTATCTAGGGCTAAGGGGATTAAATCAGGTTATACACAACGATGATGAACTAACCTAATAAGTAAGATGATTAATATAAAACTTAGATAAATAATATTATAAATTTATATAATTGAGATAGATAAAAATAGTAAAGTATAACTATTTATAGATATTGCAATGAATTATAAACAAATGATACTTATCTATTTTATTATGGACATGCATGTTTGGGAAAGAACTTGATAGAAGTGGACTAGAATATGATCCTAGAATAGTCATCAGATTCTATAAATATTCTTTTTGTGGCCTTGGACACTTATGATAGATCAAGATAATTGAATTGATACAAGTGTCTAACCCTACTGTAGGTGTCCTATATAAAATATTGATTGGATTTAGATGTGACCAAATGGATCTAGTTTTTATGTCACCTTTATTTTGATGTCTTGAGATCATGCACATAGGTTGTCACTCTTTGTCAAATGATCAAACCGTAGCTTTTCACCCTTGGAATGATTGTGGTAAAAATGAGTTAGTGGTATCATAGTGTAGAGCTTACCTAAGGACCAATCTATCAATTGACATTACCTACATAGCCAATACTTTAAATAGGGCATAATAATTATGTATTTATCCTCTATATGTTGGTTTATGTGTGCATAATGATGAAATGTGTGATAAATAAAGACATATAATGACCTAGCTTGTATCTTGGAAAATATGACTCATGGGATTATCTTTGAGTGATTTATACTTGTGGAAATGTTACTCTATAAATGATATGGAAATAAGGACAAATAGGATATCTTTTCTTATTTGAATGTTTTTTGATAGATTACCTTATGAGTTATATCTAATTTCTAGGTGAGGAATGAATGAGGATTGATATTGTATATATACTAATCCCTTTTTTAAATATATCACATTAAATAAATTATACCAACTATTTTTATACATTTATTTTGAAAATTGGATGACATTTATACACTTTTTAGGAAAACTAGACACTTGTGTTGATACATGTGTCTGACTGAGATGCGGTGTTTAGGGAGTTATAAAATAGGTTCAGGTCTAGAACTAGTAATGAATGATAATAATTAAGTTTAGATATTTTTTAATAATATATAAGGCCTAGTTATTATAATAAAAATGGTTGGGATAAGATATAATCAATTTGGAAAAAATAAATAGTAAACATGAACCTTTTGGTAGTGGGAATGCCTAGAAATGAAAGGTATAACCATGATAGGTATTTACCAAGTGTATAAGATTAGGGTACTATATAAATCATATTTTAGTATCTAAATTTACATCCCCTTAAATATTGTAATGAAAATACTAGTTTAAATGAAATAAATGTGTACTTGGGTATGTATACCACACCTTGCCTTTACGTGAAACCAACTTGAGTGTTTTCTTGGTGACTGACTTGTAACCAAGAATATGTTAAAATATATAATCAGTGTATTAAATATTTAATTGAAATTATTTTGAAATGATTTAAATTAATAAGAACAAGGTTAGGAGTACACGTGTGTTAATTCAACCATCCTACCTTTTGGCAATTCGATTTGAAAGGATGACTCATTTGAAGCTGAGATTAGGAAAATTATGAAATAAGTGCATATATATAGATATTTTAGGTCACATGCCACCAACCTTGGTGTAAAGTTGAATTTAAATGTGATAATTTAGATTATTTCATCTCAATCATGTAAGCCAAATATGTGCATAATCTAGTGAGTATGAGTGATTTAATCAACTCACACTATATCAGTAGTTAGGGTGGATGATTTAATAAAATCCAACCTATAAGTCTAGTAATGTTCAATGATTTAATCAAATCTAACTTATAAAGTTGATCATATCAATTATTTAATTAACTCAACCTTACAAAGGTGAACCAACTACTTTAGTATATTGGATCAATAATAGTCCATAACAATTCATCATGGGTATGATAACAATCCATAATAGTATTTTAAATCTGAAAATTGATTTGATTTTGTAATTTAAGTGTCATTTTCATGGGATATATACCTCATATATGTATTAAGATAAAATTTGGGTATAATAATAGTAAAAATGTATATAATTCTACCAAAAATATGTGTATGAATCATATAACTATGAATTTTGGTGAATTTTAAAATCAATTTAAGTATGGAGGACATGTTTCTATGACATGCCCCCTTTAAATCTAGAGAATTTAATAACTAGAGTAAATGTGGATAACATGTTTATATAAAATTCCCCCATTGTAATATAAAGATGCTGAGTACTAAATAAGTGTGGAGGTCATGCCTTTTTGACATTCCCCCACTAACATTCCCTCATTTTGAGGTGAGGGGAAATATAATATAATAGTTACTTTATCTTAAAAGGCTAATATAACTATATAAGTTATGTATGGATCATGTAAAATATAAGAGTAAAATTTATAGGTAGATATATAATTAAATCATGTGGTATGTGATCATATCAAGACTTAAGATACATTATATATCATGGTAACATCTAGAGAGTAAAAATGCAATCTCAAAAAGAAGTAAAACACACACATAAGATCATTCAAAAACAAATCAAAAGAAAAAATTTTCCCATGAGATCTTACATAAGGAGAATGTTCAAATTCAACAAAATAAAAGGGACATGACTTATTCAAATGTCCACATACAACATAGAGTGATATATTCAAATGTATAAATAGGGAAGTAAAGGAACTTGGGACATAATCAATGGAGGTTATTCAAATGATCAAGTATAAAATACATTTCAAGATAATAGAAAGCAAGGAATACACTCAAGGAAGTTCATAAATGAAAGCATAAAATATAGGCAACCAACATGAACATAACATACTAGTTTCTAAACATATGTGTTTGCAAAAAATGTTAAGTACGTAGCATATCAAGTACACTTTGAAAGGTATAAGCATGGATAGAGGCATGTGTAAGTATATAAGATAAAAAATGATAATGGAATGTTATTATAAAATAATATAACCTTAGTGTTTCATGAACCAAGAATCATATGCCCCAAATGCACTTATGACATAAGTGGAGGGAAGGACCAACATATATATGTGCATATTTCATGTATCTAGGTATCCCTGTATCACCATAAAATGAAGCATGAAACATATCTATATATATAACAAAATGATATTCTATCAACTAACATAGAGAAAATAATTTATGTATAAGAAATATTAAAACTAGGAACATGTTGAAAATGTTTGGTAATTTTTTATTTTATTTGAATATTTTTGTATTTTATTGAATTTATATATTTATTGACTTTTTTATAATATTTACAGAAGGAAAAGTCTATCCAATTATCCCATTTAAGATATGTTCATCTAAAAGTTATGTGAATATTGAATATGGTATATCAAACTAGTGGTACTACCAAGGAACATGTATAGGTGTAATATATGACATTGTAGGCTATGTGATGCTTTGTGTATGTGTCATAGGAATATGTGGTATAGAAGAGGTAATAAAAATAGTATGGGTTTGTGAAACCCATTATTTTGTTTTTTGAAGTGTATTTAAATTAAAAATAATAAGAACATGTTTAGTTTCTCTAGATAACTGAGTATGCTACGTAATAATAGATGATAATTTTATGGAATCTAAATTTAATGGTATTTCGAGTATGGGATACCTAGGAAAGGTATTTATTGTTTCTTTCCCTTTAAAAGAAGATTAATATTATTAAGTTTTATAATTAGGTATTATGGAGTAAAATTTTCTTGTTCAATTTGATGTTCATATGGAAGTTTAGGACATGTGACTACTTTGTTGGTATGAATGTATTTAACACACTCATGAAATATGGAAGGTATATAATAAAGTTTTTGTATCCAAGGTCATTCCAATAACATATCAAAAACTCCCATGTATGTAATAATTGATAAATTAGTGACCATATGTTCTAGGACAACTTTTAAAGGTAAATTAATCTCACCAAGAACATGCTGTGAGGTCCCATAGAATGTTATGACCATTTTGGTTGAAGGATATACATCATCATGTGTATATCCAAAACGTGCAAGTAATGTCTTTGTATTTTTTTATAGAACCATTCTCAATCATTAAAATGTGAATAGATTGGTGATCAAGGTAGGGTAAAATAAATAATTAATGAAGATCTGATTCTTCATCTACAATGTTGTCATCAAAAGTAATAAAGTATATCTAAACCATAGGTGGTAAATGCCATTTATAAGTACCAATAATCCTATCTAATTGGTGCCCATAATGTCATGGAGGATGATGCTCATTCAATACCATTTTCACTTGTGGTTTATTCTAAGAATGATCTTGTAATGGATAACTAAACATATTTTGGTTTTGATGGTCATCAAGTGGTGACCTTGAATCTTTGGGAGGATCATAAATTATAAGTTAGTTATTGAGAATGTCTTATCTTATAATTAAAAGTAAAAAATTGGTTAGTATAATTCTTAAGGCCTTGGTGATAGTCACAATAAGCATTAAAATCATATCAACTAGGTAGAGCTATACTCATATAAACCCTTATAGGAGAAGGGAGAGATATGAGATGAAAATATACAAGATTCTTAAGTAGTGAAGATAAATACTTAGATAATTGTGTAAAATATCTCCTTTGTGCATTGGATAAGAAAAATTGATTAGGTTGCTATGATACTAAATTAATAGTTGAATTTGTTTCATTTTTAGGTTTTGTAGGTTTGACCTTGTAGCTTGATTTGATATAAATCTTAGTATTGTATGTATTTGGTGTGCTTGCTACATACTTCAGCTTGTTCAATGAAATAAGTTTCATTTCATGATCTCTAGCATTATTGAATAATTTATCAAAAGATTTCAACTTTTTGAAAATAATGGACTCATGTAATGGGGCAAGAAAAATTTGATTGAATATGTATTGAAGATATTTATTTTCCATTTGATTTTTCATTTTTGCCAACATTATCTTGTATCTCAAGACATATTCATTGATAGGTTCATTGGTTCCTTGTTTGATCTTTGCAATTTGAGCATAGGATACATTTTTAGTAATGTTTATAGAGAAGTGTGCCAAAAACCAATCCATAATAGGTTTGAATGATTTTACTAATTATATTGTAAAATAGAGAACCACCTTAGAGCATAGTCCTTAAGGATCCTTGGAAATAGTTTAGTCAAAAGTTTATTATTGGATCATAATCAAGGCACACCATATAGAAAAATTAGATATTTTATTAGGGATCACCCTTTCCATCATAAAATGTGAACTTAAGTTCAAAAAAACTACTTGAAAAGGGTTTTAAAGATATCTCAGGTGAAAAAGGGTTATGTAACACCTTTTGTGAGTTAACAACATAAGGTGAATTCATAAAATTTTTCTCACTATTAGTAAATTTATCTTCATTTTTTTATAGTTTCAAAAACATCTTACAATTTTTTGTTTATAAGAGTGGAAGTATGAGAATCCACCAAAGTAGGTGTACCCATGGTTTGAGTTGATATAGTCATGGAAACTAGTAACTGGGTTGAAGTGCCAATGTTTCCTATGAAGGATGTAGTAATATCAGGATTTTTTGAAGGGAACAATGGTGTAAACACATAACTCATTCCCCCATTAGATGTATGAAGTGATGATGTACTCAAAGGGAGGGTGATTGGTATGGAATCAATTGTAATACTACCTAAGTATTCACCATCACTAGGGGAGGATGCCTTAGTCTTTGCATGTTTACTAATTTCATCTTTTGTAATATACATAAATGTATATATTAATTCTTTGTTATTGAGACAAGGGAATAATTATTAATTATATTCCATTTAAAACCACATTACTTAAAACTAATAATAGAAATATTGGAATTCAATATCATTTTATTTAAAAACCAATAATATAAATAATGAAATATAATATTATAATAGTTAAAAAATAATAATAGAAATATTAGAATTTAATTTCAATAATAAATCCGAAATTTGTAATACTCTAAGTCTAAATTCTTATGCATATGTCCAGATTTAATGAAATGATGGTTTTAAGGATGTGAAAATAAATAAGATAAATAATAAAAAATATAAAACCCTTGGGTAATATAGGGTTTTGAGACCAAAGGTTAGGTTCATCAAATGTTTAAACCTAAATTTAGATAAATGGGGTTATCTAGGGTTAAGGGGATTAAATTATATTTTACACAAATATGGTGAACTAACCTAATAATAATAATAATTAATAGAAAACTGAGAAAAATAGTATTCTAAATTTATATATTGAGATTGTTAAAAAATAGTAAAGTAAAACTATTGATAGATATTGTTATGCATTGTAAATATATGATACATAGCTAATTTATATTGCACATGCAAGTGTAGGCATGAATAAGATAGAAGTGGACTAGAAGATGATCCTAAAATAGTTATCATATTCTATAAATATTCTTTACATGGCCTCAAACACTTGTGTCTAATGTAGATAGTTGCATTAATGAAGGTGTCTAACCCTACCACAAGTGTCCTATAAATAATAATGACTAGATATGGATGCAACTAACTAGATCATTTTGAGTTTTATTTCACCTTTATTATGATGTCTTTAGATCATGTGCACAGGCTATTTCTCTTTGTAAAATCATCAAATCATGTCTCTTCACCCTTGGAGTGACTGTGATAAAAATGGGTTTATGGGCTCACAATGTCAAGCCACCCCAAGGACCCCTTTATTAATGGGTGTTACCTACATATCTAATACTATGAATGGGGCCTCAAACTTATATTTCTCCCCTACATGTTGGAATGTGTGTACACAAGGATGTAATATGTGATAAGTGAAGACATATAATGATGTATCTTGAAACTTGGTAAATATGGAACATGGGATACTCTTTGAATGCTTTAAACCTATGAAAATGTTGATACTATGAATAATATGGAAATATGGACAAATAGGGTAGGTTTTCTCACTTAAAATCTCTATTGAATGCTTTTTGGTACATTTCCTTGTGAATTATATCTAATTTTCAAGTGATTAATGAATTAGTGTTGATATTGTACAAATACCAATCTCTTTTGGAAATATATAGAATTAAATCACTTAAACTAACCTTTTGGTTATTTTTTGTTAGAGTAGGGATTTCATTTTTTCCCATATTTATTTATTATGTGGTTTTTTCCCTCACTTGGAGTTTTCCAACTTTCATGGATAAACTTTCTTACATTTACTTGGAGTTACATTTTGATTAGATTAATAGGAAGTAACTCCCTTGATCAACTATTTTAGGTATGGGAGTTAATCTTATATTATTTGCTCTCTTATCACCTTTCTTGGGGGATTTACTCATGAAATCTTATTTTTATATCTCTCTTGACAAGATATTATTATATGAAATATTGGTTTTGGCTCTTATATTATTTATGAAATACTCTCATGTATGTGATTTCATTTTTTTGTAGCTATTGTGTTGTGTATATGCTTAAATCATGCCTATCATAAACATATGCATTTACTTGATATATATATCTTGGTATCCAATTTGATATGGTAATAGATCCACTCTAATATTCAATTATCTAGTTTTTTATTGTTATTATCTTCATTTGAAATCACAAATTTTATTATTTTCAAATAAAAATTGGTTTTCACAATCTATTTGTGGGAGTTTTTCATCTTTAGTGGAGTGATTTTTTTTAGAACTGGTCTATTGATATCTATTACCATGTTTCTATGGTTTCTTTATGACTGTTCTCAAGACATGCTATCAATTGAGTCTAATGCCTTTTGATCATGCATTTACAACATTTGGGGGGTTCACTATTTCATAGTTTAGGGGGGTCTAATATGCTTTTTTGGATCATTATTTGCATTCTATTTGCACTTTTATTTTTGAAACAACTTTAACTTTCACTACTACTATAACTTATTTATGCACTAATGGATTGAAATTCATTAAACCCACTAACTACCTTTAGCTATAACTAATGGAAAATCAAGATGAAAATCATAGATGTAGATATATTTAAGTGGTATAACCCTAGTGATGAATCTTATGGGATATTATGTATTTCTATATCACATAATCTCTTATCTCACTTAGAGCCTATGAAATCACCTCATTATGTATGGACCATTCTCAGTAAACTATTGGGGTAACAAGATGTGATGAGAGGTCATGAGCTTGAGAATGAACTCTTTAGCCTAAGTCCTTATAAATTTGACACCCTTAAAGGTTTATTCACTAAGTTAAATTACTTGATATTATAGTTAAAATAATGTGGGATAAATAAAGAATTTGACCATCTTATTCTTTATATACTCTCTAAACTAAATCTTAACTATTTAGTCTTTGTCTCTAATTTATATGCCACTAAAAGTGATTTGGGAACTATATGGAAAATGCCCTCTTTAGATGTTTTTATTTTTTAACTTAACCAAATAGAAAGACAAGTTGATATAGATGGGCACATTAAAGTCCACAAAAACATAAGCCCTGATTTCTAAGATTGGGAAAGCAAAGACTTCAAACAAATATAAGAAGAAGAATAATAAGGATCAAGAGAAGAAGAAAGAATCAACCTTTTACAAAAATAGTACTAAAACCTCCTCTTCTAATGGAAAACATAATAAAGATAAGGTTAAGTGTTCCTACTATAAGAAAAATGGGCATCATGAAAGCAAGTGCATGAAGAATCAAATAGATCACCTAACTCATCTCCTAGAGAAGAACAACATAGGTTCTCTCGAGTCCATCAAATACAATTCATCTACCCAAGATTATAATAAGGAAAATGGTAGGGGGAAAGAGAAATAAAAGTGAAAGGCTCTAGTAGTTGTTGTATATTCAAAATATTTATGGGTTATTGAATCGGGTGCTTCTCACCACATGGGCTTTTCACTAGTTGAGTTTTATTCTTTAGATCCTTGTAGCATGTATTCTATTAGTTTAGGTCATAACACTTTTATACCCATTTTAGATAGAGGTTATGTTGAAATGGAAGGAGGAACATTCAATAATATTATAAGTGTCCCCTCTCTTTTAACCAATCTCCTATCAATTTATCAAATCACTCAGATCAACAAAGGCATGAGGGTTAAGTTTCTACTAGATTAAATTATCATAAAGGAGTTTCATAGTGATTTTATAGTGGTAGTGGGTAGGGTAGATCAACAAGATAGGTTCTACACCTCATTTTTTTCACTTGATTCTTCTTTGATGGCATTGTTGACGCATTCAGATGGAGTTAGAAAATTATGGCATGAGTAGTTTGTCCACCTTAAATATTGTGACTTTGAATAACTTATCAAAAATGACATGATCATAGGCTTGTATTGAGTCTAATTATCTAAGGTACTTTATGAGGATTGATCTCTTGGAAAACATATCGAATAAAAATTTGACAAAGGCAAAGATTGGAGGGCTTCAAAATCATTAGAGTTAGTATACAGTGATGTGTTTGGGACTTTTCCAAGTCTATCATTTATAAGGGCTAAGTAAATTTTTACTTTCAATGATGATTTATTGACATATACATGGGTCTACTTTCTTAATAAAAAGTATAAAGTGTTTGAATATTTTCAAGACTTTAAGGCACTTGTTGAGAAATAATCTAAGAAATCCATCAAGGTTATTCAAACTAACAATGGAGGTGAATATGTTAGCAATAGATTTAAGAAATTTTGCACCATAGAGGGGATTGATTTGTCATTTATATTTAATAAAAATCCTTCAAATAATAGAGTTTCAAAATGTAATAATAGTTCCTTAAAAGAGATGGATAGATGTATGATTCACTCTAAGTCTTGGGCACTTCAGTATTAAGCTAAAGCCATTAATTGTGCTTGTTATATGTAGAACATGGTTATTCATAAAGATTTGGAAGGAATAACACCCTTTAAATCTTATCATGAAATGAAACCTAATGTTGATCACCTCAGGGTTTTTTAGATCTCAAACTATGGCATATATACTAAAGAATATATGAAAATCTATAGAACCTCAGTCCAAGCCTTGTATATTTTTAGGTTTCTAGATGGTGTCAAGGGGTTCCAAAAACTACATCAAAACACACATGGGTTATTCATAGAGATAAGCATTCAATTTTAGGATATTCCCAAAGTATCAACACTTAACACTTACTCTCTTTCATTTGATTAAATTAGACTTGATGAATCTTATTTTGACTCAGATCATCTGGAGTAGTTTCTTGAGCCAGAGTCTTCTTATTCTAGTTCTAATAATGAAGGAAATGATGGGGAGTATTTTACATCTACCTCTAGTCATGCTTTAGAGGATGATGAGTCAACACCTGAGTCATCCACATATGTCTCCTTTTGGTCCAAGTAGACACTTCAGAGTGTAATCACTTTAGTAGGGGATCCAATAGATGATAGACATACTCAAGAAATTATCATATTAGACTACATGATTTATTTGTTTTAGTTTCAAATCCACAAACATTTTGAGAGGTTTTAAGCATACCTGAGTGGGATAGTTCTATGTAGGAAGAATATTCTTCTTTGACAAAAAATCACACTTGGAATTTGACTTTGCTTCTTAAGGGAAGGAATATGGTTCGATGTAGTTGGATGTATTAAACCAAATTTGTAGTAGATGGGTCAGTAAATATGTATAAAACATGACTGGTCACTAAGGGTTTTTCATACGTAGCTAACATTGACTACCTAGAGACCTTTGCACCTATTTCAAACATGAAGTTTATCTAAATCACACTAGTTATATCCAAAACACATGGTTGGGATGTAAACCAAATAAATGTGAAGAGTGCCTTTCTTCATGGAGACCTTGAGGAGGATATCTACATAGAGAAACCATATAGGTTTATTTAGGATTCATATTTAGTTTTTAGACTTAGGAAATCTACCTATGGCCTCAAATAGTCCCCTCAAACTTGGTACACCAATATGGATTCCTTATTCCTTACTTTAGGTTTCACCATTTGTCATTAAAACCCCAATGTATACTTTTTGTGGCAAGATGATTCTTTATTGATACCGGTCCTTTATGTTGATGATATTTTGATCACCTGGAGTTCCTCATCATATATTTTAGTAGTGAAGATAACTATATAGAATATATTTAACATGACAGACTTGGGTCTTCTACATTACTTCCTTGGAATTAAGATTTCATAGCCCAATTCAAGGATTTCACTTGCATAACCCAAGTATGCTCTCAATATTTTGTCTTGATTTCCCATGGATGATTATAATTGATATCTAAATCCATTCTATCAAGAGTCAAATTTCAAGCTCACTATTTTACACCTTTGATTAATGCCACTCAGTATCAATAGCTTATTGGTAGCCTAATTTATATAAATCATACTAGACCTCGTATTTCATTTAAATTAGGAATTATTTCATGATTCATATAGCATACCCATGAATTTTAATGGAAAGAAGCAAAGAAGATACTCCACTACATTTAGGTCTCTTATATATTTGGGATTTAGTACATATTTGTCATAGAGGTTGACTTGGTTAGTTTTATAGATTGAAATTAGGCTAAAGATACTCAAAATCAAAATTCCACTTTAGGTTACAATATTTCTTTAAGTTTTGGTTCCATCAGTTGCTCTAACAAGAATCAAAATGCTATTGTTATATCATCCATAAAGGTAGATTACATGGGAGATATTAATACAACTACTAAGGCTATTTGGATTCAAGAGATTATATCCAAGTTTGGCATTCAATTTAGGTATCCCACCATCATCTATTATGATAATCAGAGTAACATTTAGATATGTAAGAATCTAGTTTAGCACTAGCAGACCAAACACATTGAGATTCACATGCATTTTATTTAAAAGATTATTCATGGTTAGGTAGTTGACTTGAGGTATTTATAGTATTTAGATTAGGTTATGGATATCTTTACCAAACCCTTCACTAAGATCAAGTTCATTCATCTATGAGTTATTCTTGGGGTATGGTCTACATAAATAAAAACATCATCTTTGGGCAAGGGGGATTCTAGCCTCTTCATTTCTTCTGTCTCTATTTTTTGAGGGGGGAGTTTTTCTTATGGTTTTATTATTTTCTCTACTTTATGGGAGATTTATTTTTATTGGTTACTTGATCATGCTTAGTTGTCAGGACACATTATTTTACATTACCCACCTAAGTTGTGATTATGGGGGTGTTAGAGTAGGTGTTTTGTCTTTTCCCATATTTATTTATTGTAAGTTTTTTCTCCTCACTTGGAGTTTTCATACTTTCATGGATGAGTTTTCTTAGGTTTAATTGAAGTTACATTTTGATTGGATGAATAGGAAGTAACTCCCTTGACCAACTATTTTGGATATGGGATTTACTTTTCTATTATTGGCTTTCTGACCACCTTTCTTGGGGGAGTTGGTCATGTACTCCTATTTATACATCTATCTTGGTGAGATATTGTTCTAGGGAATATTGGTTTTGGATCTTATCTTGTTTATGAAAAATTCTCTTGTATGTGATTTTATTTTATTACAACTATTATGTTATATACATTCTTGATTTGTGCCTATCAAAAATTTGTGAATTCACTTGATCTAGAGATCTTGGCATCCACTTCAATATTTTCTTTTGAAAATTGGATGAATTTTTGGCACTGAACTCTTTGTAGGAAAAGTGAACACTTTCATCGATCCATGTGTCTAACTAGGATCCCAAGTGTCTAAGGAGATAGAAAATATGTATATGTCTAAAAATATTATTGAAGGATAACAATCAAGTTTAGATATTTTTGAATAGTATAGAACTCTTGGTTATTAGAATAATAATGGTTAAACTAAGAGATAAAAAAAATTATCACAAAGAGAATGAATGCAATCTTTTCAAAAACATTAAATTATATAACTACAAGGTACAACCATGATAGGTACATTCCAATTGTACAAGAATGAGGTACTATATAAATCAGATTTTATTATTTACAATAATGTCTAGTTTCTAAAATTCAAATTATTAATTTGGGTCTTTCTGCACATTTCACATAGTCAGCTAGAATATATTATCAAAAGGTTCACCTTTAAATTAACATCAAATTTAGTTCATTACACTAATTGGTAATCACTTATTTCAATCTTATTCACTATTACAAATTGATAAAATCTACCTTATTATTTCTAAATTCAAGATCATTCAAAATGATCATCCATAAGACAAGTCAAGATCTATCATTGTCAAGTATCAAATCCATATTTTTAGTTTCATACACATAGTCAAAGAACATAATTTCATAATCATTTGAGGTGGAATAAATACATGGGATTCATTTTCCTCTTTAGATTATTGGATATGTATGTAGTGGTCAATAATAATGGGGGTGACTATGGTTATCTCATCCCATTACACTCCCTTATTTTTTTAAAGTTTTCAATCTATAAAAGTGCCATTATGGTTTCAAAGACAAGATATAAGAAAAAAATAATTATATACTACATAATCCAAGTTTCTATATATTAAGTTGTTTAAAAAACATAGGTGCAATGATCAATTTTACATCCCACTCAATTGAGACAAGTCTATGTTACATGAAATTGAGTAGCATGCATTATTTTCCACTTAAATTGGTCATGTATAGTAATATTCTATGATTATACATCTAATATGTCACTATCAAGATTATGCTTATTTTTATATTTTCTTGTTAGTCATTAAGTAAAGTTAACTAGGACAAGTCCATGGTTAATAGACTTTAATGGCATGCATTGCCATCCACTTATAATGGACTTGTTCATAAATAGTTTCTAGTTTTATTATTAATTATAAACTTGTAAAATAATATCTTTCACTAATTTCCACTATTAGACATTTAGAATAGTTAATTGAAATCTCAGCTTGAGCTAAATTGTTTTCTTCCTAGTGTTTTCCAAATATAAAAGTTTTACGTATTCATAAAATTTTCAAAATAAGAATTGTTGATTTTTGTACATCTTTATAATTCAAATTTATTATATTTTTACATGTATTAGATTTAAAACATTTAATTTTTTAAATGAAAATAGGCAAAATATATTGGTGAACTTGTATATTTATTTTAAACATTACTTTTTTTGTTCTAGGGTTTCATTTGAATTTATGATTTTTAGACACTAAAGAAAATTATTTGAGGTTTAGGATTTCTAATTCCTATTTTTAATTTCACAAAAATATTTGTTTATCATTGTTTCTCAATTTATTTTTATTTATTTATTTATAGAGACTATATTATGACAGTTTCAAAACACATAAGAGCCGTAGTTTTGGGAAAAGTAGTCTTAAATTTTACCTAAGCCATGGTGTTAGGGGTATTGTAAATATACTTAATTCATTAGACAATGATATATATGGATTTTAGTTTCCATTTACCTCATGTTATATATGAAATTATTAGTTTTTTTTCCATCCATAATAAGCCTTCGACCATTTTTTTCTTGTAGTACACTAGTAAGTGGTTATCCCTAAGAATTTATTCTCAAAATATCTTAGAGATGAGATAGATCATCTATGGGAATGGATAAATCCTCTTTAGTTAGTGACTTTTTTGGTTGTGTTCACTATTTATAACTAGTATTAATATATATTAAAACCAACAAAGAAAACACATCTTACCTAGTTATACATTATGCCATACTTTTTTTCATGGTATGATTGATTGTTTGATAGTTACAAACTTTATAATTTTCACATTTACTATATTGTGGGTTAAATTTTTAAAATGGATTTTAAATATTCAATGCCCAATGAAGTTCATCCTTTATATTTAATCCTCTCTATAATTTTACACCTTATGATTAAGATAATGAATGGACTAATGATCACACTTGTACAATTTTTGATGCTACTTACATTAATGAAGAATATGTTTGTGATAGATATGACTATGATAATGCAAATTAAGATGATTGGTAAAATATTTAAGAATATAGTGAATAGGAAAATGTTCATAGAAATTTAGAGGTTAAAAATCCCATTTCCTCTATTCCTCATTTTTATTTCTCTTTCCATAAAGTAGAAAAAAATAACATAGTGATAATGAATATTTTCTCTCCCTTAATCTCCCACAAGGTTCAAAATGTGAAGAATCAATTTCTAGGATACCTATTTTATATTTTGACTTTGCTCTTACATTACAACACATTAATAAATATAAACTATAAAATCACGACCCTTACATCATAATAAACAATCATATGAATGCATGTGTTGGTCCCTATCTCTCTAGAAAAGGTAGGTGATGTAAATGCATATGATATCCTAGATTTTCCTATAGATATAGTTAATAATATACAATATTTTGATAACATCTCTCCACCCTTGAAATAAATGAATAATGATATGAAATTATCTCCATTTCTTGAAATGTCAAATGATGAAAATGAATGTGATGTGAAAAAAATAGTGATATTGTTACATTATCCCAAGATTGTCAAAGTAGTTATCTTATATTCATAGCATGCAGGTCTTATGATAATAATAATTTTAATAATTCTTCTCTCTATCATAAGTCAAAAAAATTTGATGAAGATCAATATGATGTTTCTACTTATATATAAACTCAATATGATAATATAAATAATGATTCTAAATTTTGTATAAAAGTTTTATTATAATTCACTCCTTAGCCATATAGTGAAATTTTTCATGATCCTCTCACACCAATGTTTACAATATATAATAAATTAAAACCCATGAGGTAGTATTTATAAAACATGACTATTCCTACTAGTCATATTATATCCATGATTCATGTTATTGGTTACCTCCAAAAATATGTACTTGATATCACATTACAAACTAGATCATGTTGTACAAATATTAAAGATAATGTTAAACCTATTACATAAAATAAATATGAACATCCATATCTAAAATAATTTTTATACCCATAATCCCATTGTTTGATGGCCATGGATATCTTTATGTTAATTTAATTCAATACACATTTTATTTTGGAGGATGGGGCAATCATGGCTACATACTAGACTAACATATTTTCATAGAAGCCTCACAAGAGATGCCTCATATTGGTTTTATAGTATATCTAATGGATCCCTTCCAAATTTAAAAAGATTATAAAATGTGTTCATATCATATTATCACCAACACATGGTATCTAAATTCACATTGGAACATCTACAAGTTTTTAAATATGGCCACAATGTTCCTCTCAAGTATTATATTTTGTGTTTGAAAAAAAAATTGCATTATCTAACTTATCAACCCTCAAATTTATAAAATAAATTCATATTCAGTAGGGGTCCCTTGTCTCCACTCATACAAATATCCATGCATAAAATTTATACTTATTTTGATGATTGATACATGGATGTGTTAAAATATGAGAATGATGTAAAATTTTCAACACATAAGGCTACTAATATAAATGAATCAAGGTTATATCCACACAAGAAGAAAGTTACCAATAAATGGATGAAATTAAATTTAGCATATAAAATAAAAAATCCACTTAATGTCTATCATAAGATAAATAATTTAATGTAAATAGTTGTATTCAAGGAAAATAAAGTCAAGGTATTAAAAAAATTTAAATAATAAATTTACTAATTACCTCCTAATGTAAATAAATCTACCTTCAAAGAGAGGCACTACTTAAGTTTTATCATTTTAGAGTTCGACAACATAATATTATATGAACATTTTTAGATGAGAAGTTAATCACTCTCCTTCCTAATTATTATCATCTTACTCATAAACTTAAATACATAAAAGTAAATCCATTTTTCACTTATCATGGTATTTATAGACATTGAGATAAAAAAATTTATGCATTGTGATAAAAGATATACAGCTTGAAAATAAAGGGATTACTATATTTCAAACTAATAGAACAAGTGTAAAATATACTATGGAACAATGTAAAATTACATATTTCCTTACACATGCATGGATACCAGATAAAAAATACCAAGATCCAAATCAAACACATGAACATGCAATGCATACTTCAAAAAAATAAATATAGACTCAAAGATTTAGTATGAAAAGATAGTTATAAATGATACAAATATGGTGCATACTTTGTATTTCCATTAGGGTGAAAAAATTATTATAAAATTATTAGTTAGTTTGATTATACATAGTGTCATGATCAATAAAAGGTCAAGTGAAAATTAATGTACAATGACAAATTTATAAGCTACATCATTAATAGTCATACACAAAATACTCTCAGGCATATAGTGTTACCTCTATAAGTGGGTTCATAAATAGTGGATACTCCATTTATATTATTACCAAGTTCATGGGTATTTAATATGTTAATAGGATGCCCTTGGATTTAAAATATTTACATAGTACCTTATACAATACATCAATGTCTTAAGTACATACTTTTTAATCAGGTGGTCAAGGTTCAAGAAATTCAATATGAGTATCATTTACAGTTAATGGTAAATACTCGATATCCCCCCTCTAAACCATCACAATTAGTTATGGGATCTATTGAATATCAAACTACAAAAATAATAATGTCACCTATTAAATTATAAAGATAATCAAGATAATTACTTGTAAAGATAATCAATACACCTATTTAAGAGCATAGTGCAAAACCAATTGTTGCACCTATACAAAATATTTCTATACAATCATTAAAGAAGAAAATGGTACACCTTCATGAGTAGAAAACTTCATATCAAAATAGTTACTCAAATTCAAATAAATTTAAATACTATACACTACATCCTAAGGGAATACCTTATATAGTTTAACATGTTCCACATCAAACACAAGTAGTGAAACATTCTACATCTATACATCATACTCAAAAAAGTCTTTCACCTTCATAAATTACACATTCTCAAAAAATATTTTATGATAAGAGATCATGATAATTATATTATAACACTTGATTCCTTTTTAGATTCATATTCATAGAAAATTATCACTTTTTGTCCACAAAGAATCATCTTCAACATATATGATCCAAGCATGCACTATGGTATTACCATTGATGGGATCACAGGCTAGTTCATTTTAAAAATTATCAAAAATGAAAAAATAAAATATTTCAAAAAAATCAAAAAATAAAATGTTTCAAAAATATAAATAAGTTTTAAAAAAATCAAAAAATAAAAGATTAGGACTTGAATATGACATTAGATGCTAGTTTACTACTTTACACATTATTTATAACATATTGGGTAGGTATCATATTATTTTTCTTTACACACATGTATTTCACAAATTATATGAATGTGATGTTGGACATACTTATATTTTGGATTCATTTGTACCTAGTGGTCATGCCTATGTTGGGGGAATCTAATTCTACATGTTACATCATTAACATGTTATATATATCTATGACCTCAAATTCCATGATAAGCTAAATATATTTTAAATTTTTTTATAATCACTCATATATTACATCATGCTAAATTTATATGATACTTTTATTTAATATGACATCAATACATATGAATGAAATAAACTAGTTTTCACTTGTTCTATGCTTTAAAGATTCAAAGAAATATAGATATAGATATTCAAAGATTCAAAGAAATGTAAAATCATATTATATAATAGAGTACATTATTTTAAAATATTTAATGTGATTCAAGAATTTAAACAAATGGCATATATTGGCACATTGATACATATTATGGGGGCATGTGACATTCATATGTGCTCACCTTTCAAAGACTAAAATCATAAACTTATACACAATTGAATGCATATGAAAAATAGTTTAAAGTTTAAAGTTACAAGTTAAAAATATAGTTACAATAGAGAATATTGATGCATATCATTCTATATAATTGGCATAAATTTAGGGAGATATGATACTCATTCATGATCATACTTATTCAAAGTTAAAATTTTAAAAATCAAAATTTAAAAAGATATGATGCTTGTTCATGCACATTTTTAAAGTTGTAAGTTATAATTTTAAATGAAAAATATTCATTTCAATTAAAATCTATGTGAAATATAGTCATGATGGGGGACCGAATGCAAAAATACAATCTAAGTCTATTTACCACTATGTGATTCAAATCTATTACAAGTAATGTATGTTCAGGTGCAATGCTGGTTAACTACCATGAAATTACTTCTATAAAACCCATTATGTGGTTCCATATTCTATTATAAGTGATGTACATTTGATTTTGGTGACACTCAGGAGCCTTGGCATCACTTCTAGTGAACCCATCATTGTTTCACCTTTTTGGATTAGTACATTGATTATTACTTCATATTTATTAGAGATGGAATAATACATATTTAAAACTCAAGATATTGATTAGTTATTAAAATTGGGACTTGATCACTCTTAATTCATAATTGGTTCAAATTCTTAAAATGTTTCAATAAGGGATAAAAATTATCCATCATCAATTATAGGTTACAGGTAAATTTAGTTTATCCTACATATAGGTGTACTCATTCCTTTCTCTCTTTTATTTTTATTTTTAATTTTCAAATATAAAAATTTTAAAAATTTCAAATTGGAGAAAATGACTAATTCATATACTATTTTAGAGTTTGCCAAATTTGAGTGTCCTACAAAAATTAAAGTGTCATCTCAAATGCAAAGTGATTTATGCATAATCAAGTTCAATTCTTTCTCCTTTATTCTAAAAAATCCATTACTATAATAAAGGTGGGTAAAATTTAAACTTAGTCACATGTACTTGACAATGCTAATTATTTACACATCATAAACCACATGACTTGTACCTAATTACATGAATCTTAGTTGCCATTCCTCTAATATATATATATCTATATGCAGGCTCAACCCTTTTGTCTATTAATCCTACACATAATTTTCAATGTCCAATAATCAAGCTACTTAAAATCACCCTGAAACTATCTCTATTTAAGGACAAATGTACTTGATATTTTTGGCAAGTCTACCCTAGGTAGATAGGAACATTGTCATGCTCTTGGACACTTAGGTTAGCTACATACCACAACAAAAAATGGCAAGTTTCCTAACTTCAAATCATTATTTTGGGTCTTTTCACACATTTCACATGGTCAACTAAAGTAAATTATCAAAAGTTTCACCTATAATACACATCAAAGTCCATTCATTATCCTCACTTTATATTCACTAGTTTTAAGCTTGCATAGTATTGCACATTAAACAAATTTATCTTATTCTCTCTAAATTCAAGATTATTCACAAGGAGAATCCATAAGTCAAGTCAAGAACATTATTAATCAAGTCAAGAGATATAATTTTCAATAAACAAAGCCATTTATATCTTCATGCACTTAGTTAAGGATTTATATTATTATAATTTTAAATTAATAGGCTCATTAACTTTAATGAAGAAAAACTCATTTGAAATAAATAAAATGCTATTAAAAAACATGTGATAAGCATAATGAAATAAAAAAACAAGATCAAATGAAATAAGAATAATTATGAACAACATAAAATAATTGACTATTTATTATTTGTGATCTAACTATGTGAAACTAAATAGTGACTAAAACTAATCAACTTAGATTGATTTTACAAGTACCATAGGAACGATGACTAAACGTGATGAGGGTAAATATCATCCAAAATATGAGAGGATTGATTGAAACTTCTTCTAATGGTTGATATTTTCATCTGCTAAAAAATAGGGAAACTATGTTATGATCATTTATGGTTGCTTAAAACACACTTGTGCTTAAAATTGACTTTCAAATGCATGCAAATGACTTGTAAATAATCTCTTCAAAGTTGAAACCCTAATAAGTTTTATAATAGATGAAATACCTATAAATATAAAATGTGGGAGTGTAATGGGTTGATATAAACTCAATCACCCCCATTATTATTTATCACTACCTACATATCTAATAATTTGAAGAGAAAAATCAAGCCCATGTAGTTCATGCACTTAGAGTGATTTGTGAAATTGTGATATTTTTGTTACATGAATGTATCTAGAGATGCCTTGAATAAATGATAATTATTTTATTTACTAGGATAAAACATGCTCTTTACTTGGTTAAAGATTGATTCAAATGATTATAATCAAATTTGGAAAGAATACAGATGCTTTGCTCAATGTGCATAGTGTAAGTGAGCCTCAATATTAAAAATTTCAAGTGATAGAATAGGTGACTTAGATGTGACTTTATAGCAATCGTAAAGGGGAAAATCTCATGTTACCTATCTTAAATACATATACCTAACTTTAAGGGATGGAATAAATTTGAAAAGTGATTATTGTTAGGGTGAAGGGCAAGATCGACCTATAAGGAATGAAATTGAATACCACTATTAACCCATACTGGTCAATCTTATATTATAAGTAAATGTGTGAATTTTAGATCAAGAATGTTTGTATAGATTATTAGAGGGGATTTTAATAATTTATAACATTTTTTTAGGTGTAAGATAATAACTTATAAAGGGATAGGTCTCTATAGGGGTTTAGGATAGAGTAAGGTGGTGAAATATGTCTATATTAAGTACACCAATCATCCAATTTATTCCATGGACAATATTTCAATGATGTAAAAGTAGTTAATTCTCATATGTGAGACTAAAAACTGAAATATAAATTGAATTTGAAAATATTGAAAACAACAAGGAAGAAGTACACTTTTATGTATGAAGCCAATATTGATATTGTAACTTTTATTGGGGATGACACTTTTTTAAAGCATTAGAGAATTGGTGTTTCCCATGAAGAAATTGGAGAGTTTGGTTGATACAATATCAATATTTGTTGTTACAATATCAGTATTATAGCTATTATTGGAGATGATGCTTCTTTTAAGCATTATAGAATTGGTGTTTCCCATGAATCACTTGGAGAGGTTGGTTGTTTATCTGAACCAATGGTTAATTTGATGGTGATAAATCCCCAATTTGAACTTGAAATTTGATATAAAATAAAACCCATTGGGCGATGCATAAACCTCAAATTATTCTTTTGGTCTTTGTAACCCCAAGACATAAAATATGTTATAATCCATAATGGATTCATATATAGTAATTTTAGAGGGTATTAAACCTCCAAGTTATTCATTATGCAATTTAAATGAATAAAACACTATATATGTATTATATATTCAATTATCACTTCATTCCTTAGTTATTGAATGCATGATCAAAATATAATGGAGAATAGCAATGCTCCTACCATGTCCATAAATAACATGTAATATTGAAATCATGACGTTAATTTATATCATGCCCCCTAAATTTGAAAAATATTATAGTGTGCATGAATATATATCATGACCCCATTGTGATAAATTTAAAATCTATAATTAAATATAGATACAAAATTATAAATTTTATTTGAAGCTTATGCATGAATCTTTATTACGTACCTAAAATTGTATGAATATGTGTCTTGTTTTTTAATTAGAAAGTATATGCATGTAAAATACCTCCCATAATATGTATAAATGATTTAAATTTTAAACATTTTTTCATTCTATAAAATGATATTTTGTATTAAAAACTATTTTTTCTTGTAGAGGCCTATCTCATATATGAAAATACCAATATAATACTCTCATTTTGAGGTGAGGGAATGTGTTTCTAAAAGTCACTTAGCTCAAAATAAAATTTAATTATATCATGCAAATCAAAATATAATCATTGAATAATTTAACATATGTGAAAAGTATGTCAACATAATAAGATATGTACCATTCAAATTATATATGTAACATATGAGGTAAGGCCTATAAAAAGGTATCCATGAAACTCATAGAAGTCAATTGTAATAGAATCATATATAATAGGTGGATCATGATATATATCATGGAAATCATCAAACTTAACAAGCTCAACACTAACATAAACACAAATATCACAATGTCAAGTAATATGGCCAATGGACCCATATAAGGGACATATTCAAATGTTACATAAGAAAATATTCTACAAACAAGGCCAAGGGCCACATAAAAAGGACATAAATAATGTCACAAATAAGGGATATGTTCAAATATCATACAAAACAAAGGGCCAAAGGCCATAAATAATGTACATGTTCAAATGACATACATGCCAAATAATGATTTCATAGAGATGTTCAAGAAATTTCACATAAGGGCCAAAGATCATACATAATAGACAAATAAAATTCCAATTTATATATGCAAATATTTTAAAACTTTAACATTTACTGATGTTTTATCTCTTTTAAGAACTCATGAGTTTCAATATCTCCAAGTGCATGCATTAAAGGGTATATTGGGAAAGGGATGGTCAAACCTTTGGCAATTTTAAAGATTTTTGGTCCCTATACCATTACCTGAGACCACTAAAAATTAATTTTATCCAACTCCCTAAGAAATTAAACCCATTTATCCACTCATCTTAGTAATTCACCTTAAAAAATAGATCCTAACTAAGTAAACACCCTTATTCTTCATTTTACTACTATCTCAACCAAGTTGATCTTGTTAGGGATTGAGGACACATTACATAACTACATCATACCCATCTAATTATTTGAATACCTAATGACTATCTTTTTTGCCAAACTAAATCAAGTCAGTTAATCTTGTTTGCTAATTTACCAAGAGGCTTTATGATTAATACTTGGTTATAAACACCCCCTTGACTTCAATTCAATAGAGAGGAATATTCATTTTTTCATTATTATATCTTACAATTCTACTAATTCTACATTTGAGGAGTCATTTCTTAGTTTTTTGCCTTGGAAGGAATAAGCTTGTCTTATAGAAAAGTCTTTGATGCAAAGTATGAGTATTTAGCCTAGATTTAATTCATATTGTGTGATAGTTACAAATCTAAATCAACCTCTTAAGAAACATCATTGGCCAAGGGAGAGATTGAGGCACAATAGGTTTTTTAAAGGTAAGTGTTACTCACTTTACTCTTTCAGTTGGTAGATAGATATAACAGAAAGTAACATGATTAAATTTTTACTTCTTGCTTAGTTTACCTATACATTGACTTGAGTAGGGTTTTGTTTTCATGTTTTGTTTTTTGTGTTTAACTATCTCCCTTTGTTCCACAAGATTTAATTAGAACTAAATTTATATTTATTTTATGTATTATATGCCTAGCTAGGGTTATTACATAGTATAATTTACATAGAGGCTTTAGAACCATCTCCTTTGATATTATGTAGTAAGATATCACTTAGCTATGTTTAATAGATTTGAATTGGTCATGTGCTGATATAAATAGCTATGCAATGAGTTTATTTTACAATATTACCTTCTCCAAGATTGTAATCCACTAATTATGACAAGTTATGAATTCATCCTAATTCATTGCATACATTCTAGTGAGCCTGATGTGAATCTAACCCTTACAATTTTTAATTTTTTAATTATAGTCAACTAGATTGAGCCATTAAATCTAGTTTTATCTTATATGTGAATTTTTTCATATAAATAAAGCCTATTGACCATGTCTTATCTTTGGTGTGTATGTTTTTAATTAGATCAAGAATGTCAATTGCATCTCATCTTCTATTCATAAGATTTTTAACTAACTCAAACCTATCAATTATGTTTAATCTTATTTGCATAATATTTTCAATTTCAAGTAACTAGATCAAAATGATTGATCAAATTATTTATATCATATTTTATGTTTAACTAGATCAATCTATTTGGTTTTGTTCATTTTTGTATATCAGTTTCAACTAACTAAATTGACTAACACAATTATGTTTATTTCAAAATATTTACATTAGAAACTTTAGGTAATAAAATCGATCTAATAATTATAAATTCAATATTATATTTTTATTATATAATTTTATTTAAACTACATCAACTATGTCAATTATGTTGAATAACACTATTCTATACCTTTACAGGATCAAAAAATCACCTAGACAACCCAATCAAACAATAATTTAACACTCTTAGAAGAATAACTAAATCGACCTATTCAATCTTGTTCTATCTTCTAGGTTCATTATTAATAGCTTAATATTTACATTTCACCAATATTAATTAAATTTCATTCCCTATTTTTTAGTTAAAATTTAAATTATGTAACATTTCTATCAATTTTTCAATTTTGTAGAATCGTACCTATATAGTCAACTAGATTGACTTACTTGATCTAGTTTTGTGTCTATTTTATACCATAATACTAAATTAACTTGGTAAATTTCATTTATTTAGGCATGTTTTATAATAGACTGATTCAACTAACTCAAATATATTATGTATTGTTTGACCAACTAGATTGACTTGGTCGATCTTGTCCTATATGTTTTATTTTTTAACATAAACACATACAATTAACCTCTATTTTCATAGTAATTTAAAAAAAATTAATTTTGAAACAAAATAGTTGTTTTATAATCTATTTACTTTGAAAATTACAACTTAATTTTTGAGAAATCAATTTTTGCCTTTATTTTCATTTTGTTTGGATTTCCTTCAACACTATGTACTGATAGTTTTAAAACTAATTAGCTACTCTCATGAAGGGATATTCATTATTATGTTTACAGTCCTTATCTATCATTTACAAACATCATGGCATGAGGGGCTTACCCTAGTACTTATATCTATAATATAGATCTAAACATGGTCTTTAGTTTCCATGTACCTCACAGTATTTTAAAAATGCCTACAATTTTATTTTGTATTGAACCTTAGGAATCCAACCATTTATTTGATTATGTGGTTCATCAATTAGTGGTTATCACCAAGAAGTTACTTCCAACTTACCCTTGAAACTAGGTTAGTGGGTTATGATAATGGCACTTCCTCCATAGTTAGTGATTTAAGATATTGGGTTGTCACTATCTAATGGACAATCCAATATCTTTGGAAGCCTACATTATCAAAAATAACCTTTAGTAAAATATCTTGATCATATTTTTAAATAATTATTTAACATTAGTAGTTATATTTTTTTATACTTTTGATTTTTCATTATATGTTGTATTATAGACAATATCAACCAAATTTGATACAAGTTTCATGTTGTGTGTTTTAAATAGATCAAATATCTTGATCCATTTGCTTATGTACTTATATCTTCAATTCTATATTTCAAACTAAATAGTTCAACTTTAGATAATTTAATTTTTTTGCAAAACCATATAACTATATTGACTAACTTGATCTAGTCTAATTACAAACTATTCTATTTTCCTATTTTTCTAACTAGATCAACCATCTCACTCTATTTAGCTTAAAGAATTTTTTGTTATCCAATTTTTCAAACTATATTGACTAGCTCAATATAACTAGTTTCTAGACTACTCTTTTATCTTACTTATATAAATAGATCAACCAACTTGATTGTGTACTTTATGGATGACATAGTTCATTTTAAGACTATTCTACTTCCCTATTTAAAAACTAACTATATCAACCAACTTGATTACATATCTCCTAGATGACATAGTTGATTATCAAACTATTCTATTTTCACTATTTAGAAACCAACTAGATCGACCAACTCAACTACATATCTACCTGTCAACATAGTTGAATATTAGACTATTTCATTTCCTTGTTTAGAATCTAATTAGATTGACCAGCTTGATTATGTACCTCTTGGTTAAAATACTTCATTTTTTGACCTTTCTATTTTACCATTTAGATTCTAACTTTTTTTCCAATCTAGTCCCATTTATGGATAATTTACTTTTATTTATAAAAACTATTACCCAAAAACTCTGCACATAATTGTTCTTCTCTCCACATTACTTAGCATCATGAAATCACATATCAAAGTTTTCCTTGATAATATTAACCCATTTAGAATATACGTGGGTTGATTTTTCTTACCAACCTTAGCCACAAAAGAGGATAATCTCTCATGGTGCACTTATTCCCACCCTTTGTCTAACTCCTTTGATTGTAACATGATTCAAATTATCCAAAGTGATGACTTATATGGATCTAACCCATTTCACACTTCTCATGATAATACCCTAACCAAACTTCCTTGTTATACCATTGGAGTGATAGATACTAACATAAAAAAAACTCCCATATGGAATCCTCCTATAAGAAACATTCCTATCCCTATCCTTGGGAATGCTCCTCTTTCCAACTCTAATATTCAAACTCATACACCACCTCCTATCATTAGTAATCAAAATACACCCATTAACACCACTCAAATTATTGTTCAAAATGTTAAAAAAAATTAATTTTATGTAAATAGCCAACAAATCCCAAATGATGCAAATACAACATCACAACTTAGAAATGACTAATCAACTTCCTCTCCTCATCCCTCATAATAACCAAAATTTTATTCCTCCTCCTAGAGATGTCAAAGGAAATATCATTCCTCAACATCATATGCATAAAAATATGCTTAAAATCCTTCAAAATAAACAATTAACTCCCTTAATTATATCCATTGATATTGGAAATATATATCCAACCATTAAATATGATGGAACTAAAGACCATGTTTCTTCTCTTAAATCATTTGGTAATCTATAGAAGGAATGGGTCCTAACCAAGGATTTTTATACCACTATAATTTTAGTCAAAATATTCACAAGAGATGTTTTATAGTGGTATAATAAACTCCCTCAACATTATAAATCATAAATAGAGGATTTAGTCAATACTTTAGTTAAAAAATTTCAACAAAATGATCTCCCAAAAAATTATCCTAGTCATTTCATTAACATTATGTAATTAACCTCAAAATCAGCTGATAATTTCATCAAATGGTGGAAATAATTATATCACAAAGAATATCATAACATGAATTATGATAATCTTTTTAAATTATTTATCACTACTTTAACATAGGTTCAACATTTTTACCCACAAACTTTAAATGAATCCTTTGATCAAGCTAAAAGAAAATACTTATGAAATAATTTAATCCAACACATAGTTCAATCAAGAAATATTTACAAACTTAAATTGATGCAATTATGAGTGCCAAAACAAAATCTACATCTCCTCCAAAAAAAAATAGTAGTAGTAAGAATAGATAATTAAATTGTTTCTCACCCACCATTAATGGTAACACAAATTAATTAGTTATTATCTCCATCTAAACCCTTCATCTATAAAAATAAACCCACCTCATCATGGCATAATCCTAATACATTTTACTAGTTTCATACTAATATTGGTCATTCTCATGAAAAAGTTGAAGACTTAAATTTTTAGATTATTTCATGTTAGGTGACACATTTGATCATGATGTTATGATCGAATTATGTCATCATGATTATCTCAAATCCTCTCAAAAAAATAGGTTACTCAAACCATACACTCAAAACCTCAAAAATACTATTCTACTCATAATTTGCAACATTAAAATGATAATATTTATGTAATAAATGCCAATTATGATCAATATTACACCAACTCTTAGTATGTGAATGTAACTAAAGTTAACTATATATACAACCCTGCTCACAAGGATCCTATCACTAAACATAAGAAATCATCTATTGATGAACAGTTTCTTAAAGATACTATGACTACTTTACCAATTCCATCAGAACCAAATGATGAACCACTTCCACAACCAAAACCTCAACCTATTTCTTATATCTATATGAAAAATGTCATCTCTCATAAACCTTGTGTTGATTTTCCATCCTTTAAAATGCATTGGAATTTATTAGAAGAAATTAATTCAATGCTTTGAAAAATTCCCATTATGGAGTTAGTTATAACTTCTCCCTATAATCATAAATACCTTATACAACAATTAAAAGATATTTAAGAGCCATAATTTCATGATTCAAGACTCCCTTTTAATGGTCTACCACTTATAGAATTTCATACAATTCAAATAGTCTCCTCATCCACAAAACCCTCCATATAATTTATTGAAGAAGACATGATTAATGATAAGATTATCTTTCTAGCATATGATCTCCCTCTATTTATCAAAATTGTAATTAACAATCATTTAATTCAAAAAATCCTATTAGACAAAAGAGCAAGAATTAATGTCAAATCTCTTTGGTTAACTCAACAAATTAGATAGAGCAAATAAAATATCAAAAAAGCATGCCTCATGTGTAGAGGATTCAATAAAACCAATAAAAAACACTTGGTTGTATTTGGATCCCAATCACCATTGGACCTAAGATAATTCACACTAATTTTATGTATCTTGATCTTACCTTACCTTACAACATGTTCCTTTGTCACCCATGGACACATCATATTTATGCCATTTATTCTTTAGATAGTCAATGTATCAAATTTATACAAAAATTAAGTTGATCCTAATCCATGATGCATTCAATTTATAAATCCTTAATCTCAATATTACATTCCTACTATTTCTCACATCAAAAATCTACCTCTCCCTAAGTTTGTTAACATTCATTTTGATTTACATGTTACTCTTATAGATTCAAATGATGATGAACAAAATTAATTGATGATGAAACTAGTAAATAATATTCCATATAATACATCAATCAATACTTAATTTATTACAAAAAAATATACAAAATTAGAACATGGTTTTCTATCCATATATTTCATAGCTAAATTTTTTTATCATTATATGCTGTATGTAATCATGTCAAAGTGGTATTTGAATGTTGAGAGTGTTGCTTGAGATACCCTATTCCTAGATTATCCCTAGGCCTATCTTATATAATTTATCATACCTTTCCATCCATTATGTAGACCAAAAACACCTTCTATCATGCTAAAAAATAGTCCACAGTAGCATTCCCAGATCCCAACTGAGTGTGCCCAATAGTCTGCTAGATGGACACTAGCACCACATTAAAGATAATAGAGCCACATGTCGCTAGTGTCCCCAACTTGGCACTAATGTCCCTTGCCCCAAATCTCTTGAATGGATATATTTTAAAATATGTGCCTCTCCTAAGGTTAGCCTAAGTAAAATTTACTATTCTCACAAGCTATGGATCTCTATAAATACAAGACTATTAGACCTCTATTTACTAGATGGAAAATAGATGCAAAAAACTATCAAAATAAGAAATAAGTTGAGAAAAATTAAGGTATTTGATCCCTATTCTAACCCTACTTCTACATACTACCATATATAATAGCCCTAATCCTATATTTTAAAGATTATCAATCTCAATCACCCTCAAGGAATTCAAGACCAGTCTCATTCTAACATTCACTTGCACGTACACCAAGCACTAGGTTTTAAAACTACATAGAGCTTGATCCCTCCTCAGAGTATTGGTATGTAGGAAACTCTGTTCATAGTGGGGTGTTGAGGATGTACAACCTATCTTACTAATAAACACATATTTTTAGTTCATGCCATACTTTTAAAGAGGATTAGGGTTTGCATACAAAATCAAAATTTCAAGGCATAATACAAAGTTCTAGTTTTCATGCACACAAGAATAGAACCCAAAAACGTAGGCAACAGGGCTCCCAAAAAATAAGAACAATCATTCAAAGAGGAAACTAACACCATTTTGAGGACACTAGAGTAACATGGCACTACTATGTAGGTGGGGCACTATTGTCTAGTGATGAATCAAATTTTGGGACCCAATTGACAACACTCAAACCTATCTAGAACCCACTTTTAAAAACCCATATCTTTAATGATAGTCACTTTCTAGACAAGTCCTTATTTATGCATATTTATTACTATTTTTAGAAATCAAAATCCATAATAAATTAATGATTAATTATTGTGTATTTTTTAACTAGTTTAGACATATCAACCCTTAAATCTAACTTAAGATTTACACTTGTAAAGCCCTAAAAGGTTAAATAATTTGGTGAACTTGACTTAATTTGAATATTGATACAAAACCCTAGTTTGCATTTATCCAAAAACAATTGAAATAAATTAGGGCTGTATACTTCTAATTTTTTGATTTTTTAGATAACCTAGCTAATTAAATCAATTACATATTAGGGTTTCAATTTACTTAAATATAATTTAAATTTATTGTAAAGAAACCCTAGATTTAAAAAAACTAACCCTAGATCACCCTATGGTTCACATTTATAGTAGTTACTTAGTATTCATTTGAAACTTATTAAAATGATTATCATGATGAAAGCCATCTTTCAATTCATGGTACAAAGCCTTTTACTTTGCTTAGCATGCTTATTACTAACTATTTATGTAAAATTACACATGTATGTTACTCCTATCATGGATTCAACTCGAGCTAAGCTTGTTTTACATATTGACATATTGGTCCTCCATCATATGAGTCCCATTTTTTATGTATCATTTTTATATGGCTCACTTTGAGTTATCTCTAGTTACTACTTGATAATAGAGAGCTTAGAGGAATCCCTTTATTCTGCCTCTACCTAGACCACTTGATTAACTATGCTCCCATCTTGCCTCTACTACTTTCCCTTAGTAAATAGTAGATCATGTAGTTCAAGTTGTCAATAGGTATAATAGGGTGCTTCCTCAGCCTATATATGAGCAATGTAACTCTATCATCCCTCCTCATCCCCAACACACTATAATGGGAACCATAGATTAGAAAAGATAATTTGATATAGTGTATCAATTAAGAAATACACCAACCAAAATATCTATATTAGAAATACTTAAAAAAGCAACAAAATTCAAATATATTATATTTCAAACACTTAATCACACATATATGCCTCATGATATCAAGCCATCCTATTTTTGATCTATCATTAATACTATCAAGGATGTGGAGGATGTGATATATTTTTCTAATAAGGACTTGCCTCCAAAATCAGTAATTGATTAGAATTTTCCAATTTTCATTCAAGCTCAAATCAATAACACAGCTATTAAATGAGTTCTTATTGACAATGGATAAAGACTCAATATATATAACCTCATATTTATACAAATCATGGGGTTGATATAACATCTATTCAGAAGACAAAAGAATATTCAAGGGTTTGATAACTTTCCTAGATAGACATTGGGTTCAAACACATTGGAAATTATAGTGGGATCAAAAACATTTTCTACAGATTTTTAGGTGATGCCAAACTATTTACATTATAACTTACAACTCAGGATACCTTGGATACATGCTATGGAGGATTTACCTTCTAATATTCATATATGTGTCAATTTTTTTCATAATGGGTACCTCTACACATGTCCAATAGATAATAAACCATTTATATATTGTAGACTCACTGAGCCTCCTAAACCAAGTACACCATCAGATGGGACACCTTATTTTCTCATCGAATCCACACTTCATAGGATTAACATTGAGCATATGCATACATATGACGTGGGTGAGTCTAGTAAGATTGTTCATATACCACCTTTAGAGCTTTGTACAACATAGGTACCCTCACCAATGATAGAGTAACATCCTCTCCCAACACAATTACCTTCACTAATGATAGAGGAACAACCTCTCATAGTAACCCAAGATAGATTATGATATCCGTATAACCCAATTACCACTTGTTAACTTAGAAGAGGCTTACATTCATAATTATGACATAGATTCATAGGTCACTATAGAGGATGATCAACCACCTATAGATATTGATAATTATTTATGTCGATTGAGTTTTACTCTAGCGAGCCTAGGAGAGTACATATATAGTTCAAATACACTTATACCTCACCTTACACTGCTAGAATAAATAGTTCAGGATCTTGCATCTATGGGATCCCATACTTAGCTATAATTAGTAAAAAATTCATTGACCCATTTAGTACATATGGTCACATCCATGGATATCAATTTAGTCAGACAAATTTAGGTAAGGATTTCAAAAGACAAACCACACCAGATCCTATAACTACTACTTGATAGAGGATTGATTATATTACCCATAATCTAGCATAGATTAGTTAATAAATTATCACCATAGGAAGGGAAACCCTTTTGACACTTTCATAGACTCACAGGACATGATATAGACACATGCTCAAAACTATAACATAAATTAAATAAATTTAAGGCTAAGGTAAATATATAAATCATACAACTTCGACCTCCACAAGCACCACCACCACCAATGATATGAGCTACTTAAAATATACAAGAACCATGACAACTTTATTGTGAACATAAAAATTAATGACATGATACATTGACTATATAGATATTTGTAGAAGACATATATCTTTCCCATGTGGCTATAGATGAGGTTTCTAATCCTAATACTTACACTTTAGAATTTTTACACCACATTGGTTATCAAGAGAGTGAGATAAAACATGCTATGTAATGTCAAGACTATATTGGAGGTATTACACTACTAGTTGCATGTGTCCCCAAGGTGGATAATAGGTAATTCTTCATTTTGAGTAGAGACACTCATATATAGATTACACTTGGTATTACATGGTTATAGGCAATGGATGTCATAATTTAATTATCAAATAGATGCTTGAAATTCACTCATGATGGACACATGGTTCTCATCTTACATGATGACACATATAAGAACCACATGTTTCACACAAATAATCCATAGTCTAATGTGGTTTACCTTGGGACCACTCTAGAGGCATCTTACACAATTAAGCAACAAGCCATTTAGATGCACAAAATCCAGACTCATGCCAAGGATAAGGGCCCACATTTACATAGAAATTGGTATGATGATCATGATGATGATGAATTATTTGAGTTTAGATAGGTTTAGTATGCAATATTATATGATCTTCCACTAGATCCACCATTTGATTATCCACATCCCATGGATGTGATATTAGGTCTATAGAAACATTACACATTTCTTGTATGTTGCTTCATATACTTTTATTGTATTTACTTGTACATACTTCCTTCTCTCTTTCTCCTTATACATACTAAATTATCATTTGATTGTATATAGTTTATATATAAAAACTATAATAAAAATCTAACATGTCAAAATACAAAAACATTCAAATATTTTGAAAAATACAAAATTTATTAATTCTATTCATTATTATATTTACATTTATACTACTTAATAGATATTACATATGTTAGCTATCTTCATATAGTCAGTTTTATCATACACATATGATTCACTTGTTCTTATTGAATACTTTTAGATTACATATAGGACTTTGGTCCATGACACTGATCTAGACATGTTATCATCTACCCAATAGGGTCATTTACACTTATCCAAGTTTATTCATTTGATACATCCACCCACTCGAGGGCATCTCATACACAATTGATATTACTAGGTTATATGCTTACATACTATACATTCTAGTTTACCTATTGATATATCTTGATATTGATCATTTCTACTCATTACTTAGATATTTTGCCTACTATCACTAGTTAAACTCAATATATGTACATCTTATCATTTACATAGATTTGTACTACATAGTTATACATGCTTTCATTTCTAGATTTCTTAGTTTAGAATTGAATGTGTTTCATATGATTATTCCATTTTGAGGGCATTTAAATATGCCATTACTCCTTGGATCTATGCCATTTCTATATTTATATGCTTTGGACATGTGCCCATGTCCATTGTGTGTGTTTCTTGCTTGAATATGCAAACATTTAAACATGTCTTTCTATGTGGCTCTAAGATAAATTTCTTATTTATTATGTATGTGGGAATTTGAGCATGTCCTTATATGTCTTTCATTCTTAGATTTAGTGGCATGTGCCCATGTCCCTTATATTTTTTCCCCTTGGCCTACTTTTGTGTGCTTCAACTATTTTATATGTATTCTTCCTTGTATGCATCTTCACCATGACACTTGTATTTACTTGTTACACACACACACACACACACACACACACACACACACACACACACACACACACACACACACACACACACACACACACACACACACACACACACACACACACACAAGTTTTTTGATGAAATGAGGGACCTCATACATCTACCCTTACTAATTGGGTGCTATTATGGACATCATGCCACATCCCCCTAGGTATCTACTCAAATTTGTTGTTATACACATTGATTACATCTATCTTGAGACCATTGTGCAATGCTAGATTATAACATACATCTTACATGAAATACTTATTATTAGATACTTTTACATTCTAATGCTATATTTAGACATCATATTGGAATATCACACAATTATCATATATATTCTCTAACTAACACATTTTGTAGAGCTACTTATTTTTAGGATAATTATTACACAGGTTCCATAACTACCCTCAAAAGACAGGGCATTCATAGGGGTTTGTCATAGAGATTAGGATCCTATATTGTTATTCATAGATTATTTTCAACACACAAGTTTAGTTTTATAAATTAGACATAAAATAAGGACTTAGAAAATATTTTAGAATACCCAGATTTTAGACCAAATAGACATTAGTCCCAAAAAATGGGACACTAGCACCACAAGGTGATATTGTCCACTATATGGTGTTATTTTCTAGTATCCCCAAATTTATGGTAGTATAAATTAACTAGACTAATACACCAAGTACAATACATATTTTCAAAGATATATCATAGGTTTGATAGTTATGTTTAGATTTTGCTCAAAACACTCATTTCAACTGAGATTTATACTAGTTACTTAGATTTAGGGGCATCATTTTGGCATGATCACTCCCACATTCAATTTAAATTCACATATTAGTTATTTCATACTCAATCCATAATTAATGTACTTGGATATCAAATTGGGGGTGTCAGGGTGCGAAACACTGGAAGCACACAGTTGATTACCAAACCAAGCAACTTAATATGCAGAAATTAACCAGATTCAACAAGTAACTAAAATTCAGAATAACACAAAATATGAGAGACAATACACAACTTGTATTAATAACTCTTACAAAAAAGAATATAATAAAGAAGATGCCACTTCTTCTCCACCACCTCTTCAGAGGTTTCCCACACCTCAAGTGAACAGTAATTCTCTCCTCAAAGCTCTCTCTACTAGGTCCCAACACCCAACTCAAACACAGAGTTGGTGTTCACCTTACACCTGTGCTCCACGCACTCCATAAGTGCTCCATGCACTCCACAAGTACTCAAAGTACTTCAAGTAGATCTCCCATGAACCTGCAACAACCTGCAATTCAACAGACCATACTTATGGAAGGAACTACCTTGCCTTCCTCTTAGCTCTCCATGTACTCCACGTACATACCAATGAGTACACACCATACTCCAAGTAGATCCAGCCTAATCCTGCTCCCTGTTGTGTTGCTATCCTATCTGATCTCCAACCTACAAATCAATACTAGTTCTACACACCTGTGAACCTTGACCTTGCACACACACACACCTATAGATCAATGATCTTACTTGCCGTGTAGATCTCCTATAAGGGCCATGCTCACCTGATGACCAAGATCATACATACCTGAAGAATCTAGCTAACTCTCCAATCCAACACCCACACACCTGGTACTGTGGCACTAGGAGGAATGCACCATTGCTCTACCTCACACATCGAAGGAGATTATAATTATGCTATCTTACTCCCTAGCACTACCTTACAATACAACCATGAGTCTATTATATAGATCTCATCCAAACAATAATTAGACACCTAGTACAATAATTAGATCCATAGCTCTCAGTCTAAAATTAGCACTAAGCATGCAAACACTTGGTTCATCAACCAACTGCCTGTAATAAACTCACAGTCGAACCACATAGACGACCGACGCCGGTCCCTATCCGCCTGGGGGTCGCCGACGCCAGCCGATCTCTGACCAACGTCGGTTGCTTCCTATCTCCTTCCTGTCGACGTCGATTGGCCTGACTGACGCCAGTGTCCATGGCACTCAGCAACCCTTCTGCACCCTCCTCCATGTCTGCATCAGTGAAGCTTTTAGCTCCACAACTTAACAATCTCCCACTTGGAGATAAATAGCTGCACTGTACCTATACCTATACTCTATCTAATCTGTTTCCTGGTTTGTATCCCTCTTTAAGCTCCCACTTGAAAACTAACCACCACACATCTTGTGGTGCACCACCTATCATTCGAGTACCCTGCCACATCTGAACCTACAAACACATGTAGTGAAGTCCTGACCCTGCATGTATACCTGCTACTAGTCCCTCTCAAATCCCTGAGAACCCACTTCCCTAAATTGTCTCCTAACTCTCTGACAGCTCCCACTACATGGGAATACTCAGGTCTATACCAGACCTCATGTGATTTTGAACACTGTACCTGTCTAGCCCTTAGTGTGCTCTGGCTTGCATCCTGTGTAATGAACCTTGCCAACACCTGATTCACATCAACTCCCACTAGAGACAAAATCAACCTGTGATTTCCATGCCTCCCATGTCAAAGAATTTCACTACTCCAAACTCCTCTTGACATGCCACTGAACTAATCTTACCCTTAGCTCAGCAAAACCCTGTATGTACAAACCCTGCTAGCAAATATACCATCCACATACAGTAATAGAATGATGTCACAACTCATCATCCACCTGGTAAGTCAAACCACAGTAGTTACCCTGACATTGACTGAAGCCATGCTTCGTCCTCCACCTATCAAAACCTGTACCACTGTCTTGTAGCTTCCTCAAGACCATATGCCTGGTCTTCCATCTCACGTGTCCATTCACTCTATTCTTCAACTAAGGAATCCATTCATCTTTGTGCTTTCACACCGATTGGCAACCCTACCAAAACTCCCATTTTGGTTCTGCATCATATCCCTACCATGCTCCCACCTATTTCTTGGATCCTTCCTGCTCTATAATTAGAAACGAGTATAAAGAAGAGAAACAATGAATTTGAGGGCCTACTTACGTCTTCAATCCTCCGTATGGGTGTTTGAGACTCCTTAACAGCATGCTATCCACCCAAAATCTGTTACAGTGACTGATCTCAGTCACTCCACAGTCTGCATCTGATTGACATCAGTTCCCATGCATCTATCCCTGACTACCAACCTACTAATGTCGGTGTCCCTGTTGCTAACATCAATCGCTCTGACCGACGTCGATCTTACCTACTGCTGACATCGGTCCTCCTGATCGACGTCGATCTTACCCTACCCAACATCACCGACTTTGGTCTGCACATGACCGACATCAGCACCTGTCTATTTGACGCCGGTTCTTCCTGATCGATGCCGGTATCTGTGTTCACATGTGACTGATGACTTTTTACCCGCAAGCTCCTTTGAATCAAAACCCATGTCCAAACTGCTCTGCTCAGAAGTATCCAACACCATCCACTGGTTTCCGTCTGCCATCTCCTCCAAGAACACCAAGGCTTTCTAGTTCTTAAGCCTATCAAATATATCTATCTTTCACTTAAGAACATGCATCTCCTTCTTACTCATGTGACCAAGCCTACGAAGCCACGTCTTTGCAACAGAAGAAGAATCAGTAATATAAACAAGTAGATAAAGAGTACCTATTTTCTTACCACCAGCTAATTCAAGTGCACCCGCTATGAGAGTTCTTGTGCATCTCGCATCACCCAATCTTTCTGAATAAATTAGCCATATCTCCAAACCTGGGACCTGCATGACCTTCATCAACACTTGTGTGCTTTCCGCCTGCAATTTCAGCTTCACTTCCCCTTTGCCAATTCTTTGGCAAGGCTCACCAGCTCCTCTACTTGGGGCTGCATGGAGAGAGGCAACCAAATCTTTTATCCAAGATTCAACTTTATCCAAGAAACCTCCTAGAGCATCCTGTGCCATATCACCTGCAACATTTGCTTTTTTAGTTTCTTCATGCTGATCTTCCACAAACCAACAATATCCTTTTACCTGCTCTTTCTTTCCATGGGACCTTAAGTGACCATCTGTGCTTTTCAAATCCTCCATTCTTAGCTTACTTTCATCTGCCATTGCTCTGCTCCCACTCAATCAGAAACCCTTGAGAGTGACCTATAACCAAACACAAAACCTGCTCCTGGCAACCTTAGCTCTGATACCACTTGTCAGGATGTGAAACACCAGAAGCACACAGTTGATTACCAAACCAAGCAACTTAATATGTGGAAATTAACCAGATTCGACAAGTAACTAGAATTTAGAATAACACAGAATATGAGAGACAATACACAACTTGTATTAATAACTCTTACAAAAAAGAATACAATAAAGAAGATGCCACTTTTTCTCCACCACCTCTTTAGAGGTTTCCCACACCTCAAGTGAACAGTAATTCTCTCCTCAAAGCTCTCTCTACTAGGTCCCAACACCCAACTCAAACACAGAGTTGGTGTTCACCTTACACCTGTGCTCCATGCACTCCACGAGTGCTCCATGCACTCCACAAGTACTCAAAGTACTTCAAGTAGATCTCCCATGAACCTGCAACAACCTATAATTCAACAGACCATACTTATGGAAGGAACTGCCTTGCCTTCCTCTTAGCTCTCCATGTACTCCACGTACATACCAATGAGTACACACCGTACTCCAAGTAGATCCTGCCTGATCCTACTCCTTGTTGTGTTGTTGTCCTATCTGATCTCCAACCTATAGATCAATACTAGTTCTGCACACCTATGAACCTTGACCTTGCACACACACACACCTGTAGATCAATGATCTTACTTGCCATGTAGATCTCCTATAAGGGCCATGCTCACCTGATGACCAAGATCATACATACCTGAAGAATCTAGCTGACTCTCCAATCTAGCACCCACACACCTGGTACTGTGGCACTAGGAGGAATGCACCATTGCTCTACCTCACACACCGAAGGAGCTTATAATTATGCTCTTTTACTCCCTAGCACTAATTTACAATACAACCATGAGTCTATTATATAGATCTCATCCAAACAATAATTAGACACCTAGTACAATAATTAGATCCCCAGCTCTCAGTCTAAAATTACCACTAAGCATGCAAACACTTGGTTCGTCAACCAACTACTCGTAATAAACTCACAGTCAAACCACACAGGTGACCGATGCCGGTCCCTGTCTGCCTGGGGGTCACCGATGCCGACTGATCTCTGATCGACGTCGGTTGCTTCCTGTCTCCTTCCTGCCAACATCGGTTGGCCTGACCGATGCCGGTGTTCGTGGCACTCAGTAACCCTTCTGTACCCTCCTCCATGTCTACATCAGTGAAGCTTTTAGCTCCATAACTTAACAGGGGGCATGCAACACATAGTTTCCATATGTTTAATTACACATAGGTTGATTAGATGAAATGGCAAAATCCATGACATTATCTATGTTGTATACACTTGATATCATATTATAAGTCAATATCAATTTCATGACTTACTCCATCTATAGTGGTTGGCATTCTTGAGTGGCCTAGAGCTGCCTAATTTATCCAAGTGGCCACATAGCAGACATACATAGTTAGATATACCTAGCTAGAATCTTTCAACACTTTATACAGTTTAGTTTCAGATGCATATACTTCACACAGGTGGGACATGATGGATTCATGGCCTATTTGAGTTCCACATGAGAGGGTTATACACACTTATAGTCTTATCCAATCTATTCATAGATCATGATCCACTAAATAGGGGTGGCAAATGATGAATTCAAAATTAGATTGAGTTATTGAGCCACCCACATATGAGGATTAAGCAAGTTATCCTCTCAATCAAAGATATCTAATGATTTGATCATTATGTACACTCACACACATAGGTTGTTACTAGGTTCATGCATTAGTTCACATACCCAATGAAGTTTATTCATTCCTTTCCTCTTTCCCATCTCCTTACTCAGCTTTACTCTGTTACTTTATTTAACATAGTCTTTTGCTTTTAATAATCTCTTAAGTAAGGACTAATTTTTGTATGTTTCATTAGAGGTCATTTATTTGGATCATCTTATACATATACAAACCCATATTCACATACCTAGACTCAAATAAATGGGATTCACTTCCTAAGTAAGTCCAAGTATGCTTATTTTTCCTTTATACTAGTCATTTCACTTTATTTCATTTCTAGCATAAAGGGGAGAAATCTAATCACCTAAAAGGGGTATTTGGTTGTTAAGAGTGTTGATTGAGACAACCTATTTATAGATTAGTCCTAGGCCTATCCTATATACTTTATCACACCTTTATAGCCATTGTGTAGACCAAAAACACCTTTTTTCATGATAAAACATAGTCTTAGAATAACATTGCTAGATCTCAACCTAGTGTGCCTAAAAGCCTACCAACTAGATGCTAGTGCCAAATTAAAGACACTAGATCCACATGGAACTAGTGTCCCTAACTTATAAATAGTGTTTATTGACCTAACTCTCTCAAATGGATATAGTTCAAATGTTTGACCCTCTCAAGGTCATACTAAGTACATTTTATTATCTGTATAAGATACATATATCTATAAATATAAGACTATTAGACATTTATTCACTAGATGGAAAATAGATGCAAAAGCCTATCTAAACAAGAAATAGTTGAGAGAAATTAAGGTAGTTGATCTTTATTCTTCCCCACTTTTGTATACTACCATCTACGACAACCCTAATCCTAGATTTCAAAGATTATCAATCTTAATCACACTCAATCACATTCAAGACCACTCTCATTATAACATTCACTTGTAATTTTACCAAGCACTAGGTGAGATAACTTCATTGGGCTTGATCCCTCCTTAGAGTATTGTTATGTAGGAAACTTTCTTCACAATAGGGTGCTGAGGATATCTAGCCTATCCTACTAATGAATATACATATTTAGATCATGCCATACTTATAAGGAGGATTAAGGTTTGCAAACTAAATTAGAATTTCCAAGCATAATATAGAGTTATAAATTTCGTGCACATATGAACATAACCCAAAAACATACGTGCAAGTGCTCCCAAAAAATAGGAATAATCTTGCAAAGAGGACACTTATGCCATTTTGACGACATTAGAGTATCATGGCTCTATTGTCTAGGTGGGGTGTTATTATCCAGTGATGGATCAGATCCCAAGACCTTATTGATGACACTCAGACCTATCTAGAACCTAAATCTTCCATGATAGTCACTTTCTAGATAAGTCTCTATTTATGTATATTTATTACTATTTTTATAAAGTTAAAATAAGTCAAAAGTCATAACAAATCAATGTGTAATTAAGTCATATTAATTAATTAATTTAGACATCTTAGTCCTTTAATCTAACTTAGGATTTACACTTGTAGAACCCTAAAAAGTTAAATCACTATATCAAACTACTTACATCATTGTTCATCCTAATCCACTTCATCATTTTTTCTCCAAACCTTTCTTACCTAGAGATAGAATAGGCAAATGGATGGTATTACTGATGGAATTTGATCTTTGAATTGTTACACAAAAATATATCAGAGGGTAGGTCATTTTAGATCAACTTGTAACCACTTATTTACCATATACTAATCACCTTTAGATTACTCTTCTTAATGAAGAGATTATTTATATCTAAATTATTATTGGTGGAAAATGAGTATTTTTGGTCTTTCTGTATTTAAGACTCACCTAATGTGAAGTGACACCAATTCACTAATAATTGGAGATATCACCATAGAGAATGGTGATTCTCCTCTATAATTGAGAGGGGTGGTTTCCTCATATGATATGAAACATTTAGGTGGTTTTTGTGTACTTTATACCCAAAAGCATGAAAGGAAACAAAACATAAAATAAAAAGGAAAAAAGGGAGAAACCCATTGTGAGATAAATGTAGAGAACCACCAAGATAACTCAAGAATAAATAGTAGAAATGGAATTCCTTACTCTTACATAAGAATGAATATATAATCAATAGGGGTTTTAGGAACAAAAGGCATGCTTGGAAGAACAAAGTCTCCTCACAAACCCAATTTTACATTCCATTGAGATCAAACATGCAAAAACTCATGGACATCAAGGAATTTCAAACATGGGGGATATCAACACAAAGTTTGGGAAACACCATTGTTGCACATAATAAAATAAATGTAGAATTTTAATAAATTTATTATTCACAAATAGGAAACCAAAATTCATGAACAAAATATATTAAAATACACAAACAACTAAAAGAATCACACCTACTTGCTTGCATTTCATTTTTGCGATATGGAAATAACATAGCTTGACATAAAGTTGTAGCTTGCTCTCTCCAAGAGTTTGAGAAAAAGAACCTTTACAAAATTTAGATTTTTCTCTTTTGTAAGATACTTCTATTTGGAAGTTGAAAAGTCATTTATTTTCCCATTTTTAATTTTCTTTTTATTTTGGAAAATTTATAATATTAAATGAAATTTTAAATTTTCAAATTTACAAAACAATATTAATTCCAAAGGGAATTAAGTTATCAAATGACCAAAAAATTATAATCATTTAATGATTTTAATTAAACTTTATTAATTATAAAATAATTAATGATGTAATTGAGTTAATAAATTTCCCATCAATTCCATTATACCAAATCCACAACTTACTCCATTCCAACTAATAAAAAATGTGTCTTGTCTACTGGGCTATGGGGTCCTTTAAAACATTATGGAAAATAGGACAAAAAATAAAAATGATAAAAATGGGGTAGTGAAATTTTGGTGGCCAAATTTCACTACAATAGCTATCAATGACTATGAGATTGCATTCCCTAGAATAAGGTAGGATTACTCTAAAGAAGTTGATGATGTGTGCCTCATCCAACCTATAGGTGCACTTAAAAACTTTTATCTGACCAATTGACAACTAGTTCACCCATCCCAATCATATGGGAATGAACATGATTTTTCAAGTCAGATCATACCTACCCAAACTCCCTAAAAAATTCCAATAATCTCTTCCCATGATCTGTATGTGAAAAATCTTCTTAGTTTCATGTTGAAACATCCTCTTGCATTCATTTTTCAAAACTAATTCTCATATTATTGCATATTCAAATATATTTCAATCACAAAAATGGTAGAAGTGCATGACTTAGTCAAGTTTTTGTAAGAACATCCTTGTCTATTTATCTTTATTTTAGAAAATTATCTTGTATATCTTATTTCTTAACAAAGAAATCTTATGCAAGCTTCTTACAAAAATTATGTCTACATCTCTTCTTTGACTATTTGTTTGATCATAAAATTCCTTATCACAAAATCTATGATATTCATATTACTTATATGGAAAATCCTTTGATTTCAAATCACCCATATGTTTGTAAATATGAACCAACATTAATCTAATCTTATACTCTCAATTTTCTTTAGAAATTGGATCTTCTCCTCTTGATCCATCTAGATTTGCATTATCATTAATAGGTTGTTTATGGATCCTTCAAGCTTGTAAATAGCCTTGATACCTTTCCAGCCTTTCATACATTATTTGAATAATTTCTTCCTCCACTTGCATGATACTGACGAAGGTAGTCCACCATGTCTTATTTCATCTCTCACATTTCTAAGGTAGGAACTGTTGAATTTTCAAATAAAACTATAGATAAATAATCCATGCTAGTTGTTATGCATGTTATGATAATGAACCAAATAATAGCTTCGTATACACAACCCAACCTATAATTATCTATAGCAAACAAAACAAAACTTGGTAAGTTCCAACCTTTTACATGGGTTATGGGATAATATTTTATCCCCTTTCACATTAAACATGAATGGGTCTTCAATCTTGAGCACAAGAAATCTGAATTTACACTTTTATTTGTAATTTATTTTGACCAATATAATTAGGTTGTACATGAACTATTTGAAAAAAAGACTCAAATTAAATTTGTGTTGTGTCTCAATTTATGTTTCTTGAGTATCTTCCTTTCATCATTTGAGATGATATTTGATGCAACTTGTCTCTAAAGATTCTTGTACTATGAGATAAAAACACACCTAGCCCTCAAAAGTCTTCTCATCATTTACCATCTAGCTTTGGCATCTTATTTTAATCTAGATTTAAACCCAATTAATAGTCCATTTCATTGGATATTTAAAATAGCCTTTCGATATGGTGTTAGTGATAGGTGGTACATGAAATATTTAACAAAATGTCTCATTGAAATCCATCCATCTTGATCATGAGCACACTACATGTCACCCATTTGCTTAGCATGGACTATGAGGATACAAGAAATGTTTTAAAATTGGGCCTAACACCAATCCACTAAAATTTCAACTTAACCATTCAAATTTACTTTCTACACTTTTGAGGTGTTGGGATATTATCTTTTGAATATCCTTTGGAGAAAAGGCATGATCCCCTGTGAAGGCACGCAAACTATTTGACAAAATGCACCAAATAAAATACATGATTTGCATCAGTTGGCTCCTATCACTCACAATTGTTTTTTATATTAACTATTTCTCATCTATCAATTATATTTTCCATTTTATTTCCTACCCCACGAAATTCATCACCATTTGGAGCTTATCATTTGATTTGTTCATTTTTAGTTTAAGGATAATCTCAAAATTTACATATAATCTATGCACATTTGGCCTACTCTCAAACTCTTCTATTATTTATTTCCATATGTCTTATTTTTTCAAAATACATATCTAATTGTTGATGCACAACTTCTAAAAGACTTTGAATAAGGTTAAACATTCTTCCCTATGTATCCTTTATGACACAATCATTTTCTCAAGACTTAAAGTGATTCTTCATGTTTGTCCTTCAATGCTTTTAGTTCATGTTATTTATTCATGATAAATTTATCTATATCCTAAGATATCCTTTTATTTTCTTATAAAGAGGAATCTATTTCTTCAATAAATGGTAGTAAAGAATGATTCTCATGGGTAGTTTCATCTCTTTGCTCATTAGGGAATTCAATATTGTTCAGACAATTGCCACTTTTAGTCATTTTATGAAGGATATTTTCCACATATGTCTTGTAATCTCTCATTAACATTATATTCAACCTATAAATTGACTATATGATTAATTTATTTGACTACAATTATGTCTTTTACAATCTTAGTAGGAGAATGATATCTATCTATATTGACTCTCAAGACATTTCCAGTGTGATCAATCATTTTTTAATATTTTTGTATACTTAAAATGATCTCTTATATCCAAATTATTTTTATCGAACCTCTCTTTAATTATATCATGCATTGAGACTTTAAATTTAATAGTATCTTGCATTGATGAACCATTAGTAGTATAGTTTACTGAAAGTGGGAGTGGACATTGTAACTAATAATTATAACTAGTTGGTAAGCATTCTAACAAAAAACTACCTAAAGGATTATAATCATCAATTTTTAAATTATAAGTGTTTTACTCATTTATAAAATGTGATAAATCATTAGAAGCATCATCAAAAGATTCTCTAGGCTTCCATTCTAGCACAAGAGATTTTATTTATACATCCATCAATTCAATAATTGTTGTCACATATTTATTTGATAGATCCATTTATACCACCATTTCACTTGCACTAATCATTATTGTGTTATCTTAAATATCAAATGGAAAATGAACATTTCAAGAATAAACTTCAAAATCTATAATATGAAGTCTCAAGAATATTGTGTTGTCATCTTTCCTTTTACCCCTCACTCAGATATCTCAATTCCTCCTAGACACTTCCTTAGCACTTGGAGTTATACCTATAGCCTTAATATTGTTATCCAAACCAAACTTTACTACTCTTGATCATATTTGAGTTGTAATTTAATTTCAATTATTCTAGGATTTTGAAGATTCGCTTATCTAAGAGCCATGGCTCATCTTCATTTTTTATTTGGGCTTATCAGGTTAACTTTCAATTTGACAAATATCATATTGCTTCTCATTTTGTTTTATATCTCACTAAAATCCATCATGCCTTGTATTTATTTCTTTATTTCTTCACTATACACAATTCTAACCAATTTCTTCAATATTAGCATTGCATTCTCAATCTTGACATTCATTATTTGACATATTTATGTCACAAATCCAATATAAGATATAATTCTTGATGTACATATTCTAATTATTATAAAATTAGTTCAATTATTTATGTTCTCTTCAAAAAGAAGAAGAAAACCATCCTTCCATTTTAATAGACAATGAATAACTTTAAGCTAAACATTGGGATCATTTTGCTCTAGCAACCTGTTGATCAAGATTTCCTTCAGAACAATAACATTCAAAGAATGATGTTGAATTTTTCATGTTTTGGATCAGAATCATCCATTATTTGATATTATTTTCCATTTAATTTCCTTTAAATTTATCCTTATCATAGTCTTTAACATTTGTAATATCCCAGTTAGAGTAACCAATGAATGATAAAAACATAGGTATAATTTGGTGAGACCTTCCCTCTACAATATTTGGTACTTTTTGAGTAGAACATATCAAAATACTTACAACCATGTCCACATTGGTGAATTTTAACCATCAATTATGACTAAAAATTTTCCATCTAGACCCATACTCTTCATTGTGAGATTTGAAAACCTATTGAATAGATTAACCATAAGACTAAAGCACAAATGACTTCATCAACCACTGTTTTATAAATTTGAGCAAATAAAAGGTCTTATTTTTCCTCTTTTACCTCAATAATTTCCCATTAAGTTATAAAACAAAGGTTTTATTGAAAATGACACAACCAACAAAACACCAAAACCATAACTCCAAGTCAAGAATGTATAAGATATTCTCACCACCATTTTACCAAAACAACATGACCTCTATTAAAGAGCACAATCACTTATAATGCCTTGTGGGATCAAGGAAGCAACATGGAGAGAATGGAAAAAATAGTAGAAAAAATAAGGTGAATTTTTTTTTAAACACACACACATACACACAAAATGAAAGGGAAAACACAAGCCAAAATTATGTAGAAAGGGAAACTATTTATAAAGGATGGAAAAAATGAGACTAAACAAAACCATTTACTGATGGGGAAAAATATGAGACTTTATAGGTTAACATTTTACAATATGAGGGCATATAATTCAAATACAAAATTAATAACAACAACATATTTTTCATTTCTTCATTGGGAAGGACACAAAGCATGGGAGGTAAAATAAACAAGGATTCAAACACATGACTTTGCACAACCATAATGCAAAAACTACTTACATTTTGTCCATGAATGAGAGGGATTCATATTGATTTGAAACGTGAAAAATTAATAACATATGACATACCTTCATCAGCTTCATCTCTTATCTACTCTTGTGATTCTTCAACCATGAGTGATTGAACTGAATCTCCCATAGGCACCTCCACATGTGAGTTAAGGACTAAAACTTCTTGGCATTCCAAATGGCTAGAATTTTATTATAAATGGCTTCTTGTTTGAACTTCAAAACTTGTTATGATCCCATGTTCAATATCAATGCATTCTTTCTCTTCACTGATATGAATTCCACCACCTTTATGAATTATCTCATGCTCTTGAAAGGTGGCTTAATTTCTCCTTTTTATGTATTCTTCCACTTGAGCTGAATTTTGGCATGAGAAAAATTATTTATTTTTCACTTACATGGCTCCACATAAGTTTTTCAAAAATTGAACTCTTACTTTGTCATCAGTAATCTCTTGAATATAATTTTATTTGAAATCCAATATGAAGATAAATACATTTAGTTTTATATCATCATTTTTATAAAACCAATCAAAGCTTAATTCACACTCATTTTAAAAATTTATATCTTATTTTTATTCTTTTTTATGCCAAATGTTTGGAAGATATACATACTCTTTTTTTAGCTGAAACTTCTTTATACCTATAACCAAAATCAGACCATGGTTAGCAATAGACATATCAAAAATTTATAAGCATGTGTTATTTTCCATGATTTCTAATAATATTTTCAATGGAGTCACTGATATTCACTTTTAAGGGGAAAATTTCTTTCAAATTATAAGAATCAAAAGGCACCTTTTTAATCCCCAGTGAAGTCACCAAAAACTATTGGTGGAAAAATGGGCACTTTTGGTATTTCTTGATTTATGACTCACCCAATGTGAAATGACACTAATCCACCCATAATTGGAGATATCACCGTAAAGAATGGTGATTCTCCTCTACAATTGAGAGGGGTAGTTCCTTTGTATGATATGATCAATTTGGGGGGTTTTTTGTGTGTTTTTCACCTAAAATCATGAAAGGAAACAAAATATAAAATAAAAAGGAAAAAATAAAAAAAACCCATAGTGGAATAAACATTGAGAACCACTAGGATAACTCAAGAATAAATAGCAGAAATAGAATTGCTTCCTCTCACACAAGAATGAATATAGAAGCAATAGTAGATTTGGGAACAAAAGGCATGCCTAGAAGTACAAAGTCTCCTCATAAACCCCATTTTGCACACTTGATATGAAGTTTCATTGAGATAAAACAAGCAAAAACTCAAGGACATCAAGGAAGTTCATACATGGGGGCTCTAAACACAAAGTTTGGGAAACACAATTTTTTCACATAATCAAAAAAATAAAAAAAAATAATGGAGTTATTATTCACAAATAGGAAATCACAATTCATTAACAAAAGATATTAAAATTCACAAACACCCAAAAGAGTCTCACCTGCTTGCTTGCATTTCATTGCTCCATTCAAGAAATAACATGGATCCACACAAATTTAAATCTTTCTATCTCCAAGAACTTGATAAAAAGAAAGAACAACCCATATAAAATCTATATTTTTCCATTTTGTATAATATTTCCCTTTGAAAGTTGAAAAGCCTTTTATTTTTGCATTTTTTATTTTATTTTTATTTGAGTAAATTTACAATATTAAATGAAATTTTACATTTTAAAAAATAATATTAATTATAGAAAGAATTAATTTATCAAATCACCAAAAATATATAATCATTTAAGGGCTTTAATTAACACTAATTAATTATAAAATAATTTATGACATAATTAAGTCAATAAATTTCCCATTGAGTTCACTATACCAAATCCATAACTTACTCCATGTGGGATAGTAAAAAAGGTGTCTTGTCTATTGGGATATGGGGTCCTATAAAACATTACAAAAATGGGACAAAAGGAAAAAATGATGGAAAATGATAGATTTGGGGTAGTGAAATTTTGGTGGTCAAATTTCACTACAATAAATCTTAACCAAGTAATTTCACTTAAAGATTATTTTCACAACTTCAATACTAATATATAAGTAATTAAACATGAAGAATATAACCCTCCTAATACTAAATCTAAAATAATAATTGAAGAATTACCATAAATTAAAATTAACTTGCATGAAGAAACTTGGAATCTTCACTTTGATGGTGCAAAATGCCTTAAAGGAATTAGGGTAGGTTGTAATTTAATAAATCCACATGGTAAAATAATACCTATAGCATTTCATTTAACCTTTGATGTCAAAAATAATATGGCTAAATATGAATCCCTTATATTATGCATACAAGCCACAATTGATTTAGATATCCCATATTTACATGCTTTAGGCAATTCATGATTCATATTTCATTAAGTTAGTGGAGATTATCAATGTAAAATTGAAAAACTTATCACATATCATCAAATTTAAAAAATTATTTCCAATGAATTCACTTCATTTACCATTGGACCAATCCCTTAATATCAAAATGATATAGCTTATTCACTCACTTCATCATCATCTCTATTTCATCCTTCTCAAGTTCTTCATGATTCCCAATTCTTTATCCAAATGAGAAAGTCACCACCTCCTATATAAAATAAAAATTATTCCCTAATCTATCACATAAAATTTTTCACTATTTGATAGAGCATTCGGTACAAAACATCATTTAGTTCATCAAGACTCATACTTATTCTCTATAAGCATATTCTAGTGAAAAGACCCAAATTCACAAACAAACATGAAAATATGTTCTTCAATATAACACCATTTATTATCATAACATGGAAGGTACTTTAATCCATTTTTTAATTATAGAAAAATTTATTACTCTCCTTGAACAAGCACATGGGGTCATTTGCAGTGGTCATTGTAGTGGCCACACCACAACCCATAAATGTCTGTACATGGGTTACTTTTGATTTACTCTTGAAAAAGTTTCCATTAATTTTATTAAAAAATGTAATCCTTGTCAACCTCATGGTGATCTCATTCACTCTCTACTATCTAAACTCCAAACTTTGGAGTCTCCTTTGCCATTTTTTATCTAGGGATTATATCTCATCAGAAAATTATCTAGATCATAACATGGTCATGTATTCATTATCACCACCACTAAATAGTTTACAAAGTGGGTGTAACTTATGCCTCTTATTAACATTACAAGTATTTCCATTTCCAAATTTATTCCCAATAAAATAATCTATCACTTTGGAATTCATCATACTATGATTTTTGACAATGGTGATAATTTTAAAAATAAAGATATGAAATACTTATTTGTGAAATTCAAAATTATGCACAAATTTTCAACACCTTATCATCATCAATTTAATGGAAAATCAAAAGACAAAAAAAACATTATTAATAAAACCTTGAAAAATACTATTAGATAATATCATACTAATTATAACCTACAACTATATCTCACACTTTGGGCTTATCACACCACCATATGTACTGCTACTGGGGCAACACCATTTTTGTTAGTATATGGGTTTGAATCACTATTACCTCTATAATATAAACTACCACCTTATGTATTTCACTTCATGGTATTATTACTAATGAATAATTACATGAATCCCATATTCATGATTTATATTTCATTTATGAGAGACTTATGGCTACCTTACAACATAATCTCCAATACAAAGTTCACATTGTTAAATATCATAACAAGAAAGTCAAAGTATGCACTTTCAATAGTGGTGACCTAGTATTCAAATTAGATTATAACCCTAATAAGGAAGTCAAGTATGACTAAAATGGTGGGGTTATTACCTTGTCAAAGATATTCTTGGTCCTACAAATTATAGCTTACAAACCAATGAAGGACACATTTTCAAAGAACCCACTAATGCTCAATTTTTAAATCAATATTTTACTTAAATATTTACTATTAAATGTTTCTCACATATTTCCATATACTATAAATACTAACACTTTTTCCATGTTTTATATAAGATCCCTAAACCGTAGCATTACATCACTCTTATTATCCTTAGTTCCTATCATTGGTAATTTGGTCTATATATGTTCATTTAATTCATGAGTTATAGTGTGAGACAGTGGATAGGACTAGACCAACCCCACGAAGATATTTTAGTTTTTAGTAAAAAATTGATCATTATTTCTTCATTTTTATAAGCTTATTTTCACCTATTAATATTATATTTTATGAATTCTAGTATAAGACCTTAGATAGGACTAAGCCTTCCTCACAAAAATATCTTATATTAGTATTCATTTTTACAACTATTTAGTTTCTCTTTTATGAGATGCAGTGTAAGACCTCATATAGGACAATGATTTACTCATAAATTTTTAATCTAAGTGATTTCCATAAAAAATAAGGAAATGGTTCAATATTTTGACTTCATACTCTCAAAATCAATAATACTATTTTGTGGTAACAATTTTAAAAAACTATTTTGCATGTCTCCCTACACTTATATTATTTATTGTGATATGGATTCATACTTCCCTGTCATGGTACCTTTCTCACATTTCACATTTTTAAAAATTGAGGTAACTCAATCATTCCATGTTCATTTTCATCTTCTCCCTTTTTTTCATTCCACTTTGGGCACACTAAGGTCACTTTCAAGATAACACTCTTATTTAATATGCAATCATACCAATCTTAGACACCATGCTCTCTAAGTTCTATTCCTTAGCTATCAAGTCTAAGTTTTCTAGTGATAGATAATTTTTAACACCCATTTTTGGTTTTATAAATTCGTATGGAGGATAAATAAAAAAATACATCAAAAATTTAAGATCCAAATCATTTAAAAAAAGACAATGATGAAAAGACATATAAAATCAAAATTCAATATCATACTAAAAGTTGTGATTATCAAGAACATCTCCTATTCTAGTTTAAGCTCAAACTCCATAGTTGGACTCATGATAGAGCTAAGGTCCATTAGGGTGTAGTAGGCAAATATAATGGTATAAGAGGTATCAAAATTCTCTATAGTGCTACATAATTTATCACACATGTACCCAATATTCATAATATAATGACAACTTTATAAGGGGTCCTAAGGAAAGAGGAACAAATGGTGGGAAGGTAGGACCATTATGTATTTCATGCATATAACCTTCATGGGATGATATTTTAGATGATATTTATGGATTATATATCACCTCAGTCTTGTATACTTGGAAAACTCAAACCTTAGATGTTCCTCTCATTTTTGGACTTTTTACACTTTTACAATTATTGCATCTACTCTATCTTATGACCCTTGGCCTATATATTTTAGTCTAACTAGTCTTATATTGATGACCTAGGCCTTATATCTTGCTTAGAATGCTTAAAATGTACTTATCTTCCACCTCTATGAGTTTTGAACCTATACCTACTTTATTACTCCTTGGAAACTAACATATAAAATAGAAACCTGCATTGACATTAGTGTCTTAACTCAACATAAGTGTCCAGTACCTTACAATAGACACTTGCATTGAAATTAGTGTCCTAACTCAACGTAAGTTTCCAATACCTACACTTGTATCCCAACGGTTTACCTAAGTGATTTAATGTGAGTTACATATCCAAATGGATTGATATAAATAAAATATCAACCCTCATTCATTCCTCACCTACAAGACCTAAAAAGATAGGAATAATACCAAGTATTATTCCTAAAGAACATTTAATGAGAACTCAATTAAACAAATCTTCCCTATTTCCATAAAGTCATAGGTGCAACACATATGTAGGTTTGAATTACTAAAGGAGCAGTCCAAGATCCTAATTTTCCAAGTTACAAGCTAGGTCTCTATTGTACTTACTATGCATATATTGTATGATTCACACACAAGACAATATATAGTGGAGAACTACATCAGTTTGAGGCCCTCTTTAGATATTATATATATACATATATAATCAGTACTCACTGATAGAGGGGTATTTTGGGGTTTACTCAACATAGTGTTCCCACTTCCGATTTCCCTCAAGGTCATAGTGAAGATGATGAACTAGGTTTTTGAAAATTCATGAGGAATAACAATCTATGACCCAAATCTAAATGCACCACAATGAAGGTGAATTCAAATCTTGAAGAATCTAGTTGGTCACATCCTTTTTTAGTAGGTATTCCATATAGGACACTTACATCAAACCTATATAATAGCATCAACACAAACATCCTAGGATGAAGTTAGTGTCTAGATATCTAGAAGTGTCAAATCCAAAATCTGATGACTATTGTAAAATCTCCTTCCATCTTAATTTCTACTTGTTTTAGATCCAAAACTATGTCAACATTAGAACCAACTAAGTATATCATTTATTTGTCATTTGCATGCATGGCTTAGTTGTATTTTATATATTTATCCTATACTTAGTATAATAAATTTAGTATAGGTTTATATATAATTTTAACACTCAATTGGTTAGCTGTATATTTGATTATCACCCTTGTGAATTATCATTTCTATATTATTAACCCTTTAATACCAAGTTAGGATTACTAGATCCAAATTTAAGGTTAAACATTTGGTTAACTTGACATGATTATCATCAGGGACCATGTCATTCTACAAGCATATATTTTACCTTGAAACACAAGATCTAAGATATTATCATGACAAAAATCTTACATTTAAGGATCCTCTAAAGGAAACAACCTCACAACATGGAAATTACCATACATAAAAAATATTTAACAATCCTTTTCAAGACCATTATAAAAAAGAATCAAAAGTACAACTGGTATAAAACACACATCCTCTTCTATCACATTATGGGCATCCACTAGATGGGATTATTAGTACTTACACATGATATATATGTCATATGGTTTAGATACTCTCAATTAATTTAAATAAAAACAAGATTAAGGATGACAATCTTGATCTTCATTATTTATTCATTCAATCATACCTTGATAAACACCCTATATGAAGTGTTATTATTGATAATGGTACAAGTGAGAACATTTGTACCATGACAATACTTATGCACTTGGGTTAAACTCATCATAATTTATCCTTCAACTAGATTGGTTAGATCATTTGATGGGATTTACTATAAGGATATTCATAAGATTAACATACCTTTACAAGCTGGTTATTCACATGTGGTTACTACCTTTTTATTCATATCTTCCATGGGAATCTTTGATATGTTTTCTGGAAGAGCTTGGATATATACACTTTGATCAATACCTTATATAGTGCATGGGTGTGTTAAATACATTCATGCCCATTAGGTAGTTATATTTTCTAGGATTTCATATGATCATCCTATTAAATATTAAAAAATTATACCCAAATAGTTAATTACCAAGCCTACTAAGGCTTGTTCACCATAAAAGGGTAAGTAACATGTAATCTCTTTTACTATACAAATAATACTTGAGAGATATTACATCAGATACATGCGATGGATTCCATAGAGTTCCCATCTACTACACACCATGTTAAAATATGCATACCACCTACACATGTTATTATTACTTTGATTCTAAAAAAAACCAATAGTACTCAATGATGGGTTATACTAACCCCTACTCCTATTACTCCTACTATTATTTCATAACCACAAAGTCATATTTTACATATGCAAAGTATCACCAATACTACTATGACAAATATTTACACTTTATGTGCTTCTCAATAGTGTTAAAAGATTATTACACTAGATTCATAATGGGGAGATATCTATGGCCATCCATTGAATGGCATTATAGGATGATATTTCCTTTTCAAGCATTCTAAAATATCAAAAGAAATTATAACCTTCAAAAATCCAAAAATATTTTTGGAACCTACTTGTTATATTGGCTCCTTAACATATATGTGTTATTTACATGTTCATGGATGGCATAATTAGTTACTTATAGAGACACACATATGTCACACTTCTACTTGAGTGTGATAAAAGCATACATTGATACATGATATATTCCTATTTTGGATGTTGGGGCTTCCATCTACTCATGCCATGCATACATTATGGCAACCACTTATTTGATCTTGATAAAAATAGGTTATATGGTTTGATGATCACATTTAATTATCATGTTTGGGCTTTCATATGTAATTAAACATGCATTTATCCATGACTATATCTTAAATAGGGCACTTGATATGTTATACACTTGAATTTTTTTCCTAACACATTTGATCCATGGGATATTATGGCATGTTTATGTTGGTTTCTTATTTCTTTACTTTATGCACTTCTTTAAGTGTTTTACCTTGCTATTATATTCCTTATTTGAACATTTGAATATACTACTTTGCTTGTGGCCCTCCTATGTATAATTTCATTAACATTTGAAAATGTCATTATTTATTGTATGTAAATTTAAATATGTCATCCTTGATTTTGTGGACATTTAAATAAGGCATGTCCCTTTGATTATGAGGCGTTTGAACATACTCCTTATTTTTGGTCTCCTTAGACCATTACCTTTTGACTTTCTTTTGAGTGCTCTTATGTGTGTGCTTATTTTATTGTTGAGCTTGTGTTATTACTATCTAGACATTTCCATAATATTTATCATGCATCTTAGTCCTTCATGTGATCACATTGGTTTTATGCACTTCAATTCTATATCTACCTAGGTATGTTACTTTTATATGCTACATTGTGACATTCACATATTTACATTTATCTTATCCTTTTGAGTTGAGGCACCTACCAGTTCCTAACTTTCCATCACCTTAAATGGGGGCATATTAGTGGCATCATGTAATAGAGGGATTTTATCCACGCTTGGAACAATTTTTTATATTCAATGGGGGCATGCTTTAGAAGTATGTTCTCCACACTCATTCAATATATAGTACTTATATCAATTTTTAGATTTAGTGGGGGCATCCCATATGGGAATGGCTTCCACATATTCATAAATTTTAGATTTATTGGGGGAGTATTTTGGAAGTATTTTCTCCACCCTAATTTAGTATATTTTACTTGTATCAATTGTTATATTCAATTGAGGCATGTCAAATGGGCATGGCTTCCACACATTCACAAATTTTAGATTCAGTGGGAACATGGTTTAGAAGCATATTCTCTACACTTATTCAATATTCATCATCTCCAAATTATAGTGGAGGAATGTTTTGGAAATATTCTCTCCACATTGGTACTTATATTAGTTTTAGATTTATCCATATATAGTGGGGCATGCTTTAGAATCAGGTTCTCCACACAAAGTTTTCTGAATTAGCCAAAGCACATAGTTATATGTTTTAAATTCATAATTAGTTTAGAATTATATACATTGGTATAATATTTATACACATTTTAAACATGAGACATATCTAAGGTGCATATGTTACAAAAATTATGCCTAATATTTTAAAATTTAAATGACTTTTATATTTTAAAACATTTTCAAAGACTATCACCACCCACCAATTAGACTTCTATGTACTATATTGAGACTATATATTTAAGTATCTGGTTCAACTTTTGGTATGGTTGGGGTGATCAAATAACTCAATATTTCCAAGTTTTTAGGTTGGACTTGATAGTAACATCTAGCCTCACTAGTTTAACTATTAAGGTGTGTTCACATTACTAACAGGGATTAGCTTATTAGTCAAACATGAATATTGTTAGTTTTAACAATATTACATTGAAATTTTTGTGTGGTATATTATTATTTTGAATAATAACAATAATATATGGGGTGGATTGATATAGTTAGTTTGTTATGTAGTTTAGGGTTTATAGGGATCTCATCATCCTCATATTTAGTTCATACACTTCCTAAATAAGTTCCTTGTAATACTTCAAATGAATATACAGTGAAAGTGAAAAATAATATATTATTGTGTTTAAAATATTTTCTAATGTTATTCTCTCTATTAAACTTTGATTGTTCCCAATATCTGGTAAAAAATCCATTTGATCTAATTATTTAATGAATCTATGAGATGTTGTATAGGGTAGAGCCACTATGGTTCTTGGCTGACCTAGGTAGTGAAGACGAGTTTTTTATAAGAGTATTAGTGTTATAAGAATATTGTTTAGTTTTCTTTGTTTTGTGTAGATATTTCACATTTGGATTTACATTTTCATCAATCTAGGCTGCATCAATCTCCCTCTCCAATAGTTACGTCATTTCATTAGTTTTTGGAACATTTCTTTCAATTTTCAAATAGTATAAGAAAGAAAAGTGTTTGTACCAGCCATGGTTTGAATTTTTTATTAGAATTTTTAAGATAGTGGATGAAAAATTGATATAGGTCATCCTTGTAATTTTTAAGAATCACACAAGATATTATTTAGGTCACTAGAACCCTATCAACTAAGGAGGAGAAAATGAAACAAGTTATTGTATTATCCATACTAAGTATACATCCATTTCTATTGTGGATCTACATTTTTTAGATCTACTCAGATCTACCATTAAACATGTAGTTATTATTCTTGATAATATTCATTATACCATACCCCTCACACTTGCTTTAAATAATTTGTTGTTATTTTAGCTCTGTTAGGCACTATTTGAGCCATGCAGACCATGTTCAACACCATCCATTCAAATCTATCATTTTGGCACCATTCAACCCATCCGTGTTATTTTCTCCATTTTATTTCCATTGATAGGACTCTTAGTGAATTAATTTACACCATTTGTTTTCACCATTCACATGACACTTGGCAAGTGCATGAAGATTAATTTAAGGTGAGTGCATGTCAATTAAAGGTTGCTTTCACTTTCTTATAGTCATGGATTTAATTGTGTCAAAGTTAAAGTACTCAACTATTAAAAGCATAAAATACCATTATTTATTTGGTAGTTCAAGTTTGTTTATTTAGTGGTCTAGTTCTTGGTTTATTAACTTTTATTTCATACATATGGTTTTATAGGTCACATTTGGTTCAATATTTTAGTATTTTAAATAATTAAGTTTTTTTTAGGTTAATGTACAAATATTGGTTCAATTAAATTTGTTTTAGTTTTTATTAAATTTTGTTTATAGAGTGTTTGTTATATCTAGGTTCTTTAATATTGTCAATCAGCCATTTAGGTTTAAGTCTAAATATGTTGAGTAAAAGTTAGAAATATATATTTTTATTCTTTGTTATATTGTCAAAAACTCAAAAGTGTCTAAGTCAAGTATGTTAATAATGTCATAAAAAAAAAAAAAAAGTTGCCAATCTTAAATTCTCTCCTTTTAAAGGATGTATTATTAGGTGAACCTAACATCCTAATTTTAATGTGTAAAAAATGTGGGGAGAGTATTATTGTCATCAAGAATAACATACAACTAAGTTTCCAAGCCAGATTTTTTGATTAAGTAGTTATCTACTAGAGGATGGAGGAAATAGAGGATAGAGGTTTCAGAGCCTCTCATTAGTCACCAATGATGAGGCCCAAATTATTTGGTGACATATTTTGTGGTGTGTTGTTTCATTTTCTTAATGTGGTGTGTTTTACACCAAATCAGCTAATGCTAGGGACAGTTCTTTAGTGGTAATGGAAATTATCTATGTTATTTTTGTTTGGGTGGAAACAAACATCAATAAAGGTTGCATAAGATGATACTGAGTATTTATTGCTCATAATATTTCATTTTCTAGTATTGTGTGTGTTTTCATTACTATGATGGATTGCAGAAATGGAGAGTGTAGATATAATGGAATGTGGAAATAGTTATATAAGAGGGAAGTTAACTATAGAAATCCCTTAAATATAAAGATCCTCTGACTATTATACTTATTTATTAAAATGATTAGCTAGTGAAACATCTATTACATTCATATGGATTAAATGAAAGGCATATTATTTTTATAGTAGTGGTCATGTGCATCAAGATCCAGACAACAAGATTCAGATAGTAGTATATAGACCTAAAAATATGCATTGGCATATGATTTTATTCAGGTTAATTCTTGAAGATGTATATTCTCCCTATGTTCACATTAAGGGGGTGTAGACTAGGGATTAATAATGTTCACAAGGGGGTGAATATTAAAGTGTGTTCACATTATTAATATGTAATAGTTTGTTAGTCAAATGTGAATATTGTTAGTTTTAACAATATTACGTTAATAGTTTTGTGTGGTATATTATTATTATGAATAACACCAATAACATATTGGGTGGTTTGATATAGTTAGTTGGTTGTGTAATTGAGGGTTTACAGGGATATAGGGATCCCCATATTTAGTTCATGTACTTTCTATATAAGTGCTTTGTAATGCTTTGAATGAATATATAGTGAGAGTGAAAAATAATATATTATTGTGTTTGAAATATTTTTTGGTGTTTGGATCTCTTTTAAGCTCTAATTTTTCCCAATATTAATAATGTGGGTGACATGGTTCATTCACACTCACTAGATTATAAGTATCATTGGGTTGCATGGTTGAGATAATATCAACTTCCAGGTGGAAACTCACTTTTTCTCCAAGTTTGGGGGCATGTGTCTTCCAATCTCTCTCTCTCTCTCTCTCTATATATATATATATATATACATATATATATACATATATGTATATGTATGTATGTATGTATATGTATATATATATGTATGTATATATATACATATACATACATACATATACATATATGTATATATACATACATACATATATATATATATATATATATATACATATATATATACATATATATATATACATATATATATACATATATATATATATATATATATATACATATACATATATATATATATATGTATGTATGTATATGTATATATATATATATGTATATATATATGTATGTATATATATACTCTCTCTCTCTATATATATATATATACATACATATATATATATATATACATATATATATATACATATACATATATATATATATATATATATACATATACATACATATATATATATATATATATATATATATATCTCCTTAGATATATGCATTTTCAATATTTATTTATATTTTTCCTAATCTCAGTTTTAGAGTCTTACATCAACACCTAGGTTTACTCCTAAACCTTGTTCTTTAAATTTAAATCTATTTCAAGTGCTTTCAATTCTAGATTATATGCACTAATTATATACTATAATAGGCTCTTGGTTTTAGGTTGATTTCCAACAAAGCACTCAATTTGGGCACATGCAAGGGTAAGGTGTGTTATACACACCTAAACACACATTTATTTCCTTTAAACTAATAAATCCATTACTAGATTAAAGGGAGTGGGAAATGTATAAGATATGTATGGACTATTTAGGAACTCATTATTTACACTTGGAAAACTTAGACCCTGATTATTCCTCTCATTTTTGGACCTTTCCCACTTCCATAAATCTTGAATATGCTCTATCTTATGCCCCTTGGTCTATATATCTTATTCTAACCAGTATTATGTTGATGAACAAAATTATTAAAATTTACTTATCTTCCACCTCTACAAGTTATAAACTTGTACTTGTAGACACTCCATTTTGGATACAACTGGTTGCAGACTAGACTTTAGACTGATTCTACCAAACATTGCAAATTAAGCCTAAGAATCACTAAAAGTCCTAATTTCATATGCACACCATTCATTAATTCTTATAATAATTTTGAGGCATACCTATTTGGGGTTTTATACTATATGAAATAATAAAATCTCATAGATTCATCCTTAGTAACCTTGTGACCTTACAATTGGTAGTTTGGTCTATAGACCAATTAAGTGGGGCACTTGAACAATTCTTAAAAGAGATAAAATACTAATAAAAATGAATCAACTAATTAAACCATATTAAATTCTTTGATAAACAATCCATTTGAAATTAATGAATATCTAAAAATGGAAATTCAAAAATTCAAAATATCAAGCTTATTCACATTGCCTTATAAGTTGTCAAGCTCTCACAAAATATCTAACAAATATCTAATTTGTGAGCCATGCCTATTAATTAAAAATAATAATTACAAGTACCTTCTTTAACTCAATTGGAGTTAATTTTAACTCACCTAGGGTAAAGTTTAAAATCATTATGTGCTAAAGTCATGACTTAACTCAACTTGGGTAAGAGTTAAATTTGAAGGCTATAAATACAAGGCCTTACCTATTGATCTCTAAGCTATCTTGGTGTAAAGTTATTATGCTCAAATAGGTGAAAAATATTTCTTAGTCCCATGTTATTATGATAAAACACCTCGAAAAGTATTCATAGTAGTGTTTACATGCCAATTCCATAATTCAAGCTAAGCTAAGATAACAAAAATTATCAAGGTGCTAAGGAAAGGTGGAACAATGGAACTTCATTGACAAATATTTCTTGAGCACATAGTTGAGAAAGCCAATTTAACAAGACATTTTGGAGTTAAAATGAAGGTAAAAGGATGATTTATTTTATTTTTTATTTGTGTTTTCATTTTATGTTTGTTACCTATGCTCGCCTTAGTGTCTAGCCTAGAGGTGTTAGTGTTTAGTGTGTTAGTTTTAATTTTATTGATTAAAAATATACTAATCTCCCATCTATTGGATTCCTTGTTCACATGATGGCATGTCTGATGGGACCTTCACCCCAAAAATTTCTTTCCATGGCATTCTAGGACCTCTTTATATAAATTTAATGTTAAAATCCTAACTTGTTGACCAAAAAAGTGAAAAATCGAAGCTCATGGATGTTGCACTTTTACTCTGTGTAATCACATTTTTGCTCTATGGAGTTGTATTTTTGGTATCTATAATTGTGATATTTCACTATAAGTCATGATATTTAATTTTAATTTTTGCCTTGATCAGTTACAATATTGCCTTGATAAATTGTGATATTGCTTTGATAAGTTGTGATATTTCCTCGATAAGTTGTAGTATTGACTTAATAGCTGCATTTTTATAGTTATAGTCATAATTTTGTCCTAAAATCTATGATATTTCTTTGACAGTCATGGTATTTCTTCACAATAATAGTTTTTCCTTTGAAATATATGATATTTTCTTCTAATCAATGACTTTTCATTGTGTAGTCATTATTTTGCATTAACCCTTTATTTTGTAGGAAGTTGCAATTTTTTGCTAACTAGTTACAGTTTTGTAGGAAAGTTGTGATTTTGATCTGTGTATCTATGGTATTACACTATGTGAAAAATATATACAAATCTTATATCTAAATCTCAAATTTCATTTTCTCACTTGATTTTATCTTATAACCACAAGGACCCCCTAACACTTTTTACAAGACCCAAAGACCAAGGAAATATGTTTTTTTTAACACTAAGATTCAAACTCACATTTACATTTGGTGTTTAAAACTCATTTACTTGAATTATTTTCATTTTTCAAAGTTCAAAACTCAAAAAACACCAAATTTATAAAATTCATATCATATTTTTCTTGGTTCTCTAAAAATGAACTCGCACTCTAGTTAAGTGCTCATAAGAGCTTCTATTTTTGTGTGTTTGTTTTTCAAGCCAAGTGTAATGTGTATGATCTCCCCCCATCCACTTTAGGGAATATGGGAGATAAAAAATGATTCACTTGTTGACTTTGTTTCTTTGTCCAAAATGTGGAAGCAAATTCTCTAAAGTGATCCACAAATTCTGAGTGATTTGGGTGATCACCAAATGACCCTAAAGTCCTATAATTTTTTATTTTCATGTATCTTAGCTTGTGGGAGAGATTTTATAGCCTCCCCATGGGTTATAAAGGGAATAATTTACATAATAATTCATCTCCCAACATTTTTTCAATCCAAATACATGGTAGGGGTATATAAATTGAGGTCAACCTACTGGGATGCTTGTTTGAGGGGTTAAACAAGCTCCATTAGTAAGAGATTGTGTCGAAAAATAGGTTTAACTTGCACATTGCATTACACTAAGAAATTTATGGATGTAGTAGTTGTGAAAAAGATAAGACCTTTTCACAAAAAATTGATTAATTCATATCCAAATGATGTTTTGTGCCCTAGTGTTAACCATAAATATGGGACAATTTAGAACATAAAAAAATTGATAGTGTTTTTACAACCATATTTATCATGGATATATTGTTAATGAAGGGAAAGTAGCCCAAAGTTCCATATCATTGTAAAAACTCTTGAGAGAATATTGGGCCTTAAAAAAACCTTAATTTTCATGTGCATTTAAATTTTTGGATTAACAACATAATTTCCTCTCAAAAAAAAGTATATAGATGGAATTTGAGAGTACCAAGCCACCTTGTTAGTTTTTAGGATTAAGATGATACACTTAGGTTTTTTGTTTTTTTTTCCCCTTTTTATTTGCATTATCTTGAGTCAAAACTATTTTTTTGTTTAAACCACGTCTAAAATAAGCCATGTTTGCACATCACTCTTTTGTTTAAAAAGGTGTTATGCCATCTATTTGACACCATAATTTTCCATAGTCATTTGTTAAACTTTTGTGTGTGTGTGTCACTTGTTTGAAAGGGGCATCATTACACTACCCATTGCATTCCAAGTCTTTTGCCTTATATTTTTTGAAACAAACCATTTGTCATACCTTTAGATCAAGATAGCATTGTTATGTTGATCATATTGTTTCAAAGACTTATTACCTTTTATCCAATCATAATTTAAAAACCAAGTGTGCCTTCTTGATCTATGAATAATATCATTATGCTATCTATTTTGGTCTAGATTTTTGTACATTTAAGAACAAAGCCTTCTAAATTGAGTTTTAAATTGGTCTTGTTAAGTTTAGATTCAAATGTTGATTATTTTATGATTATGCCTCACGTAGTTTTGGCTTAGATATTTACCTCTCATTGTTAGATTGTGTAACTTGGAATAATTCCTTACTTTCATTAAACATCTTTTGTGCCTAAATTTTGGAAGTGGTCTATCTTCCATGTACCTAAAGGCCAAGTTATTTTACCAATGATCAAGTTTGTTTTTGAATTAGAATGCCTAGTTTGAGTCCAAGTGTTTCAAATTGTTAGATTAATTATCTTATCTTTCAGACCTAGTTTGTGCTAAGTCTAACTTTTGTGTCATGTTTCCAAAAGACCTAGCATTTTTCCTTCCATTTTAAACCTATTTGTTTTAAGCCTAGATTTTTGATTTTTTTCCAAAAACCTAACAACCTTTTTTAGACCTAAATTAGAGCTATTTGAAATAAATTTTTTTATTGAGTTTGGCATTTGAGTTTATCCATTTAATTGACCATTTGTGTGAGATATTTGATGTTAGACCTTGAGGATGTTTTAGACTAAGTTTATCATTGACCATTTTGGAGAAGTATCTCCATTCCTATACTAAGTTTTTAGAACAAGTTCCTATCCATTCTAATTTTTAGACCATGTTTGGGCCATTTTCTCTTTAGACCTTATTTTTAAGAGTTTGTATAAATCTATCCCTTAGTCATAGAAATTTAGTCATTTATTTAGATATGTCTTATTACACTCATAGTAGAGCCATGTACAAGCCATTTTATGATAATGTGGCCATGAATGATAACTTTGATCAAGACCCCTATAGTGATGATGTGGTTTATGAGATGAAACCTTATCCTCCTCACACTACTCAATCTAGGAAACAAATTCAAGATCCATTAAACCATTATTTTATTTATAAACCTCAATAATTAGATCAAAACAAAGATAAAACCACGCAACACCTTGCTATCATACCATCAGCTATAGAACAAGTTCAAAAACAATTGTATTACATCCCTATGTCATCTACATATGACCCTTATGTGTTTGATAATCAATTTCTTAAAAATAAGGATGAGGTTTTAGTTAGAGATGTAGAGGTAGGGTCCAAGTTTCTAACATACCTCCCCCATGAAAACTTACCTAGTTTAATTAGAGTTCCTATAAACATGCCCTATACCCAAGCCATTGAGCAACTATATACTAGATTTCCTTAAGTGCTCATATTGATGTCATATCAAGACCCAAATATGATTTTAAAAGGAAAGGGCCTCATGGAGGACCACTTTATACAAATGAAACAAGAATATCAAATGTATTTGAATCTAGCACATAATTTTAATGCTATGTCCATATCAAACACTCCACTTATAGAGCTAGCTCCTTCAACATGAGTGTTAAGTGAGTTGACAAGTCAAGATAATTTATGTAAAGACCCATTATAAAAAATAACTTAAGTTGTTAACATGTACAATGTCCCATATATTAAATATGTAACTATGGATTCTACACAAAACAATGTGCCAAACATGGTGGATATCACACAAGTGTCTTCTAATCTAGGCTAAAGTAGTTTAATTACACCAATAAATAGTCCATAATAATAAGTGCCTTTAGGTAATATCACAAGTGGTTCAAAAACAATAGGGGGAAGGAAATCCTACATCCAAATCACAAAAATTGACTTCCAATCCTCAACTAGATGCTTTGTCAAGCATGCAACCACAAGGATTAAGTAATTAAGTGCCAGCTAATGCTTTGCCTTAACAACAAGTGACAAATAATACCCCACATAAATATGTGATGACTAACATTATAAAACAATATGCACAATATAATATACCACCATAATATAATCCTAACACTATGCTACCTCAATATTGGGTGATAAATGTTCCACCTCGAAAAGTAGTGACAAATGTACCTCTGCAATCATAAAAAATATGCCTTTATAATCATGAATGTTGTATAATCAATAATGTGTGTCTATTATTAAAATAAAAACATCAAACACACAAAAATATTGAGTGTTTTTGTAATAAAAATGTATCACTATCCAATAATTACCAATCAAGTAGTAATTTCCTTTTACTCAACACATGCCACAAATCAAACGACAAGGCCTTGGTCCATAATAAGTTCCCTTTATTCCACTAGATTTGACTTGTCAATTGCAATTCCTTACTCAATATCAATAGGTGAAATATATTTCTCAAAGCCATATCCTTTCATTACAATACTAATTCCCTCAAAACCAAGGCTATATACTAAATCCAAACTAGAATATAATAAAAAAAATACATGAAATTTTAACAGCCACATCCCAATCTATAGATGCATATTCTTGGTCAATTCACCCATCAAACAAATATTATACAAAAAACCATACCTCCAATATACCTTAGTCAAGGTAATCCACCTTTGACTATGCTACCACCACCTCAACCAAATGTACCATCTAATCTTTTGGTTCAATAACTACAATAAATGAAGGATGCAATTGTTGCCATTAAAGAAGGGAAGCAAACCAATAAATTGAAGTTAGATGATGTGTGTTAATACCCATTCAACATCAATTATTTTTAGATATCATTTCCTCTAAGTTGTGAACCACCAAAATTTGATATATACAAGGGTAAAGGAGACCCTAAGGCCTATTTGATAGAGTTATTTATCACTTTCCAACTAGTGGCTTATAGTGACATTTACCTACTCATTTTGTTTCTTCAAAGTCTAGTAGGATAGGATTTGGAGTGGTTCCTCAAATTACCAAAGAATTATGCATTGAATTTTTACAACATCTTAGACAAATTTGTGCAACATTTCTCTTATAATCTCAAGCATGAGATTTCATTATTATATTTAACTTAGGACAAGAATAACTTACTACTCTTAAAAATTAATTATATTTCCAAAAAAAATTAAAATGTACTTATCTTCCACCTCTGTAAGTTCTGAACTTGTACCTACTTTCCTACTCCATGGACACTAACATCTAGGACAAACACTAGTATCAATGTTAGTGTCCTGACCTAACGCATGTGTCTAATGCCTTAAAGTCATTTATTTTACAAATGAAAATATATTAATTATTAGCTTAAGTTATTTAATGTGAGTTAATTATCCAAATGGATTGATATAAATACAATATCAATCCTCATTCATTCCTCACCTACAAGACCTAACAACATATGAATAATACCAAGTATTCTTACCAAAGAGCATTGAATGGAACAAAACTTCCCTATTTCCATACCATTAATAACTAAATCACATCTACAAGTTTGAAGTACTAAATGAGTATCCTAAGATCCCAATTTTCCAAGTTATAAAATATGTCACTATTATACTTGCTTTGCACATATTATATGATTCACACATAAGCCAATATGTAGGGGATAACTACATTAGTTTGAGGCCCTATTCAGAGTATTGGATATGTAGGTAGTACTCATTAATAGAGGGATATATGTGGTTAGCTTGATACCATTTTCCCACTAACCCATTTTTCCCCAAGGTCACAATGAAGATGAAGAACTAAGGTTTTGCAAATTCATGAGGATAGATTGTGCATGACCTAGGTCTACATCCACTAGAACAAAGGAAAATTCAAATCCAAAAGCATCCAGGTGGTTGTATCCTTTTAAAATAAGTATTCCATATAGGAAACTTAATTAAAACCTAGATAGTAGCATCAATGTAACCATCCTAGGCTGATGTTAGTGCCTAGAGCTCCAAAAGTGTTAGATCTAAAATTTGATGACTGTTCCAAAATCTACATCCAACATACTTTCTATTTTTTTTAGATCTATCATTGTGTTAGCATTAGAACCAATTAAGTATATCACTTATTTGTTATTTCCATGCATAGATTAGGTATACTTTCTATATTTAGCCCATACTTAGCATAATAAATATAGTGTATGTTTATGTTTGAGTTTAGCACCCAATTGGCCTACTAAAGATCTAATTATCACCCTTATGCATTATCCTTTCTATATTATTAACCTTATTAACACTAAGTTAGGATTACTAGATCCAAATTCAAGGTTAAACATTTGGTGAACATGACATGATTATTATCATGGACTAGGGCATTCTACAAGTAGATGTTTTACCTTGAAACACAAAATCCAAGATCTTATCGATGACCAAAAACTTACATTTTAGGATCCTCCAAAGGAATTAGGATCATAACCTGGCAATCACCATAAATAGAAAATATTTAACAATCTTTTAAAAGATAATTTTAAAACTAAATTAGAAGTGCAATTGGCATATAATGAACATCCTCTTACATAACATTATGGGAACTTACTAGATGGGATTATTGGTACTTACACATGACATATACCTCATATGATTCAAATACCTTGTATTAATTTTGATGATAGTGATATTATGGATGATAACTCTAATATTAATTATTTATTCATATGACCACACCTTGATAAATAACCTATAGACAATGTTATGATTGATAATGGTGTAATTGAGAATGATTACACCATGAAATTACTTACACATTTGGGTTATACTTATCATTATTTTCATCCTTCTACTAGATTAGTTAGAGCATTTGATGTGACCTCTTAAAAGGTTCTTAGCAAGATTGACCTACATTTATAGGTCAATCCTATACATGTCGTTATTACATTTTTATTCATACCTTCCATGGGCATCTTTAATACATTATTTGGAAGGCCTTGGATCCATACACATTTATTAGTACCTTATACAATGTATGGGTGTGTTGAATACATTCATGCTAATCAGGTAATTATAGTTTGTCAGATTCCATATGAACATCATCTTGACTAATAAAAACTTTACCAAGGCAGTTAATTACCAAGCCTACTAAGGCTCATTCATCACAAAAGGGTAAGTAACAAGTAATACCCTTTATTAGGTGGCTAGAACTTGAGAGATAATTAATTAGAGGCATATGGTAGATTCCATAGAATCCCCATCTATTATATACCATGTTTAGATATCTAGACCACCTACATGTTCTTATTAATGATATTCTAAAGAGACCACATAGTACACAAGAATGGGTTCTATGAACCCCTACTCATATTACTCTTACTACTACTTCATGACCACATAATCCTATTTTACATACACATATCATCACTGATACTACTTTGATATATATTAAACATATATGTGTTCTTCAAAGCATGATAATTTTATTACACTAGGTTCACAATGGGGAGATATCTATGACCATCCATTGGATGGAATCATAGGATGATATTTCCTTTTCAAACATTCCAAACTACAAAAAAAAAAATTAAAAATCCAAAAAAAAATTCAACACCTACATGTTTTTTTGATCCTTAGCATCTATGTGTTAGTTCCATGTTTATGGATGACATACTTAGTTAATTTTACATACACACATGTGTGTCACACTTTTACTTGATTGTGATACAATCATACACATATACATGATTTATTCCTAGTTCAGATGTTAGGTCTTCCCTATACTCATGTCATGAAAACATTGGGGGCATTTTCTTCTTTGATCTTGATAAACACAAGTTATATGGTTTGATGATAGAATTTCCTTAGCATGTTTGATCTCACATATATACTTACACATGCATTTATCCATGATTATATCATACATAGAGTACTTTATATGTTATACACTTGATATTTTTTCCTAACATATTTGATCCATGGGCCACTATGATAGTTGCTTATGCTTTAATTTATGTACTTCTTTGAGTGTCTTGCCTTACTATTTTATTCCTTGTTTGATCATTTGAATATACTCCTTTTATTATAACACCCATGCCTATATATGTTTTCATTGACATTTACATTTGTCATTGTTTGTTTTATGGACATTTGAATATGTCATCCTTGATTTTTTGGACATTTGACTAAGCCATGTCCTTTAGATTATGCAATATGTTAACATGCCCCTTTTTTGTGGTCTCCTTAGACCATTGCCTTTTAACTTGATTTTGAGTGCTCTTGCATGTATTTTTATTTTCTTGTTGATATTTTAATGTTACTATGTATATGTTTACATGATCCTTAGCATGCATCTTGGGCTTTTTTGTGATCACAATGATTTTATGCACTTTAATGTTATATCTACCTAGACATGTTCCTTCTATATGCTACATGGTTACATTCATAGATTATAAAATTATATTATACTTTTGAGGCAAGGTGACTACTAGTTCTTATCTTTCCATCACTTTAAAGATGGGACATATTAACATGGTCATGTCATAGAGGCATATTCTCCACACTTGGCATAGTTTTCAGCTTTAGTGTGCAAATTCTTTATAAGTATGTTCTCCACACTAATTCTGTATATGGTACTAATATTAGTTTTTATATTTAGTGGGGGCATGTAATATGGGCATGGATTTCATACATTCATAGTGTATAGATTTAGTGGGGGCATTATTTGTAAGTATTTTCTCCACAAGCATTTAATATATGGTATTTATATTAGTTTTTAGATTCACTTCAATAAAATGGAGAGGAACATTCATTTTCACAATATCACATATCAAAATTATAACATTTTTACATTTGAGGAGTCATCGATTAGGTTTTTTTGCTTGGATGGAAGAATCTTATCTTATGTGAAAATAGTGTTTGAAAAGTAGGAGTATTTTACCCTAGAGTTGATTCCCATAGTGTGATCCTCATAAATCAACACCAACCTATTTCAAAGAACCATTGGCCAAGGGAGAGATTGAGGCATGATAAGTTTGTTGAAGGTAAGTACTTTAAAATTTGAATCTTTCATTTGGTAGATAGATATTTCATAAAGTAATAGAATGAATGTTTTACTCCTTGCTTAGTTTACCTCTACATTGAATTGAGTAGAGTTCTATTTTCATGCTTTTTATTTGTTTGTTTAACTATATCCCTTTATGACACAAGCTTTAATGAGCACTAGATTTAGATTTATTTTATGTATGTAGGCCTATCTAGGGTTATTACATAGCATCATTTTTATAGAGGTATCATAACCCTCTCCTTTTATATGGTGTAGAAAGAGATCCCTTAGGTTAAGAGGATCTAAATTGGTCATGTCCCGATATAACTGGTTATGTAATGAGTTTTTTTGGTAAGATTACCTTATTTGAGATTTGAATCCACTAAGTAGGACAAGTTGTAGATCCATCCTAATTTGTTGCATACATGATCTACCATGTACAATTAATAGTATCAATGGATCACAAAACTAGAAAATAGTCTACACCATGTATATGTAATGTGATTATATACTAGAGAATATCATATCCTTGTATATATAGTAAGATGGAAATGTTATAAATACATTTATAAAGAGTATATAACTCAATAGTATAGGATTTATATAAAGGTAACTATTTTATAAAAATTATGGAAATAAAGAAATATACTTAGATCCTAACTATGACAAACTTCTACATAAAATTATAATATCAATATATCTGATAAATTATGTATTTTTGATTTGAAACTTGATAAATATAGAAAGATTATAAAAGGGGAAATAACATGGTTAAATTAATTATCTACAAATATTATAATGTATGAATAAGACAAAGATTGTATATTTGACCATGTGGCTATATGATATGAATGTAAATCAAGAACAAGTCTTTGTTTGATCTCTAGATGAGATCATGTTAATCATAGAGGGATATTCAGTGATGTAGTCCATAGGGAACACTAGCATCTAGTAGTTTTTTTATATTTGTGTGAAAATGGTCTATATTATGTCACATGTTGGTCCAATGTATGTGTTTTATGATGCTTAATCTACTATAGGAGATATTTTATTCATTATTCTTCACTTGAAACCCAATCTTGTGAGATGAAGAGGAATAAATAAAATAAATGGGAAAAGTGGGTTAGTAGATAAATTTTTTTTTAACCTTAACACCCTTTTTGTTGTCTATTTTCTACATACCAATACTCCAAATAGGGATCAAACTCCATATAGTTATCTCATGCCATAGTGGTGTGTGTGAAAGACTAGTGTCTAAATTTTAGAGAAATCCTAGTGCAATTATGTCCTTCAACAATGACAAGTGACTTTTGAGGTGTATTTAGACTTAGATAAGGGATAATAAGTTGTGTGGACTCATAATTTAGAAAAAATTGTACCTTCCTCTTAATGTGTAGTTAGATGTTCTAGTGATTTTTTATCATCTAAGCCTCTAATGAGAAAATGGTTAGAAAATGTTGTTTTAGAGTGATATCTTTGGAAATTAATTTAATGGGGCTTGTGAAATGTGTTAGATGACCTGTTAGGTTAATTTTAATTTTAGAAAATAGTCATTATTTGGTAGGAGGATGCAACTAGTATAGTTAGACATTGTTCACAAGTGGGAAGACCTGAAGGAGCGACCTTGTTTGAGGAGTAAAAACAACTAAGTTAGAAGTATGGATAAGTTAAGGATGATATTAGGCTATTTAAAATGAGAAATGGGAATGTTATGAATCACAATTTGTTTGGAGATAGGGATCTTCTATATATAAATAGAATAATAATGTATTAAATCCTTGGAGTTGGGCATAAGCTAAGTGTGTAAAAATGGTTGCTCACAAGTGCATTATTTTAACAATAAATGTTAATTTATGTGTCTAAATTCACCCCTTTTGATCTAGTAATGCAACAAAGAAAAAGTAATAGAGTAAAAATAAAGAGTTATACTAAAATTACCTATGATGAATAATATTTAATGTGTATATAATAAATATAAATTATATAGTACTTCATTATTATATACTTGGAAAGTAATTCTCATGGTTATACCCTTTAGTTCATAGTACCTTCTTATTTCCAAAAGGATCACATCCACTATCACTTATTCCCATTCCTATTCCATTATTCCAACCATCTGTTATTAAAATTACTAGGCCTTGCATATTTCTCTAAATACTATAAACCTAATTATTATCATCCTCTATGAGTTTTGGACCTGTACTAATTTTCTATCTTCTTGGACACTTTCATATAAATTGGATTCCTACATCGATGCTAGTGTCCTATGCCAAACTAAGTGTACATTTCCCTAAGGTCATCAAATTTTCAAATTAAATGTATACTTATTGTTGGACTAAGTGATTTAATTTGAGATATTTCCAAAAGGGTTATATATATATATATATATATATATATATATATATATATATATATATATATATATATATATATATATATATATATATATATATCAACCCTCATCCACTCTTGACCTAGCATACACCTAACAACTCACAAGAAAACTTACCAAAGGTACCTAATCAAGAATTCAAATGAGGATTCTTATTTAAATATAAATCATAGGGATAATCCATCTAAAATTTTAAAGTACTAAAGGATAAATACATGATCCATACTTGCTAAGTTATAATATAGGTCACTCCATGTACTTGTTTATCACATGTTACATCCTTATACACACACAAGACAACATGTAGGGGATAAATACATACATATAAGGACATATTTGGAGTATTGTATATGTAGGAAACACCCATTTATAGAGACATAATTGGGGTATCTCAACACTAAGTGCTCACTAACTAATTTTCCCATAGTCACTTCAAGGGTGAAAAAGATAGGGTGTTATCATTTGGAAAAATATGATAACCTATGTGTGAGATACAAACACACTAGATTAAAAGTGATAGAAAACCCAAAATTTTCTAGATGGTCTCTCTTATATATAGTTGATATTTTGTAATGGATGCTTGAATCTATGATACTAGGAATTTGATGATGGAAGGGAGGTTAGATCAAGTGTTAGTTTCCATTAAAATAATGAAATTAAAAACACACTAACAAATCATAACACATCCATGCCTAGATCATAGGGGGAGATTATTAAAGAAAACCAATTGACAAAGAAAAAATAAAATGTAAGAAAAATAACCTTTCTTAATCTACTTGAATGCTCTAAGAGAACTCTTCATTGGCTTGCTCAAATTGTGCTCAAGAAGTTTGTGGAAATGGAGCTTGGCTATCTCCTTCTCTCCTTGTCACCATTGGTTGGCTCATGCTTTCTTGATATAGCTTGATGGCTCAAAGTGACTTGGCTCATGATTCATAATTTTAACATTATAACTTTATTTTTTCCAATCTTGTCATAAAACTAGCATTATAACATTACTATGTCCAAGCTTTCCAAATGAAAAGGCAAATGCTTGTATTTATATGTTTAGAAACTAACCCCAACCCAAGGTAAGTTAAGGTGTAGTTAGAGCTTGGAATGGGTTAAAACCTAACCTTAGTGAGTTAATTAACCTCAATAGAGTTAAAATGTGCAAATGGTCATGATTAGCAATGAATATGCATGTTGAGATATTTTAGAATATTTGACAACTTAAAAAGGTAATAATGAATTCCTAGGATATTCTTTTATTTTTTAATTTTATTTTTAATAATTCATTAATTGCTCATAGATTGATTTAATTAGACATTTGATTAGGTTTTGCATGTTAATTAATTTTGTTTAGGAATTTTAGCATTTTTACAATATTTGAATTAATTTATGTGTGCATTTTCCCCATTTAATAGGTCTATAGGCCAAATAACATGTTTTGAAACCAAATTTGAGATGATTAGTGATTATTAGACTAGATTTACAAAGGTTGGTAAAAATCAGGCTAAAGTTTGATATGAAGCCATTGATGGCTAGTTTTAGGTGTCTATAATTTGTCCCTATTTAGGAAGGCATTGCAATTTATAAGTACAATAACATCTTCTAAAATATTGAAAAGGTTATCTATGATTATGACTTCAATGACAATGGATGAACTATAGGGTACCCCCTTGAGGGAGGATTTGGCAAAGGGGTTGGTAAATGGTCCCTCAAAATAAGGAAATAAGTGGACCAAATAGATGAAAATTATGGGGTGGAATTAATTGATTTACCTAAAGGAAATTATAATCAGTGGCATATGGAGCTGCCCCAATCAGGGTAGACAAACAAGATGATTTTCTCATAAGTAGTTATAATCATCAACATAAGTGGGATAAAAAGGTGATAATGTTCCAAAAGGTGGTTATAATCATTGAAAAAGGCATAGGGTAATAAGAGACTAATTTGCCCAAAGGCAGTTATAACTAGGTAGAGGAAAAATAATGTTTTTTCCATAGGCGGTTATAATCATTAACCCTCAAATTGATGGAAATGCAATGATTTACCTAAAGGTGGTTATAATCACTAGAAATGAAATTGGGATGGTGTAAAATTATTTTCCCAAAGGTGGTTCTAATCATTATACCCTAATTATCTAAAATAAGTAGGATGGTATAAAATGATTTGCTCAAAGGTAGTTATAGTCATTATAGCCTGATAGTGGCAAACATGATATGAAGTGATGATGGTAAATATGATGATGTCAAATTGATACCGATGATAAAGATGATTTAGACAACTTGCTAGTAGGGAGATGTTCATTTGAACTAGTAAGAAGGATAATTATTTCATTATTTAATTACTCTATTTGGGATATGATTTGGATTAGATCAAAAATGTTGTTGGTATTGATGGCAAGGAGATATCGATCCTACATTTACCGATGTTGCATTTTCTGTGTAGACTCATCAAAGCTAATTTTTACTATAGCATGTGATGGTAGGAATTATGATAGAACACCATGAAGACTTGGCTAAAATATGCATAAGGATTGACTCCTAATCTACTATATAATTGAAAGTAATGCACCAATGATAAAACCATGATGATAATGTTGACATATGAATATGGATGGATTTAAAAATAATGTGTAAAAAATCACCTAATAAATGCATGTAGACTGAATTAAGGCACAATACTGAAATTAACCAAATAGGCACATAAATAAACAAACAAATAAATAATAATTAATCATAATGTTAGTAAAAACAACATAACACAAACAAGATGGCAAACATTTCCCCTAGAAAATAGGTGACAACTTAACAAACAAACAAGATGGAAGAAAAGAAGAAAAGGAAGGGGTGGTTGAGCTATCTCTAGATGCACTAGGTAAGTGGATATTGTTTACATAGTTCCATGGATGTGATATCCAATAAAAACTTTAGGCTGAATGTAGTTCTCCTAGGATATGGGATAAAATAAAATGATGAGAAAGAAAACATGATGGATGGAATAGAATAATATGGGAATGAGCTTATAAAATGACGAGAGCATGGGATAAAAGGTGAAAAGGATGAGAAAACTAAATTATAAGTGATTTCTTGTGACTTAGTAAGCATTCCTAGAATCCTTGAGGCAAAGAAGTAGTCATTGTTTTTGGTTTTTCTAAACAATTTTATAGATGTTTTTGGTTTTTTGGAGCATCTCAACTCGATCAAGAATGATGAGACACTAAATGGTTTAATCTCACAAAATGGTGAGATCATGGAAAATAGGGACTGATTTGACCTCAACATGAATTGAGAATTGCCCACATAGTCCCAAAATATCCCAAGTCATAGTAGTTATGCCTTACAATGAAAGAATCTGACTAGTGTAGAAGCCAATTCAAATAAAATAGGCATAGTTAGTATAATGGTATAATAAGACATAGATGAATGGTATGTTGGTATGTCAATGCACATTAAACAAGTGTTTCCCTTAGTTTGACTAGAGGTGGTTATAATTAGGAAACAAAAACATAAATCAATGATACTAATTTTCCCATAGGTGGTTATAACTAGTAGCAAGACCAGTGAGACATTGATTTACCTAAAGGTAGGTATAATTAGGCTAGCATAAATAAGACATGGTATATAATTAAATAATAAATGAAGGATGCAACTATCAAAAATTTTATCATACCACTCGAAAATATGGCCTCTATTTGAAATTCTTGAAACAACTACTAAAATTGATCTGAATCTTCATGCTAAAAGTGGAACCAATGGATGAACCAAAGTCAAATAAGCTAGATAGGGAGGATAAAAACATGTTGGTTGATAGGAAAGGTATGGTAGAACATAATGGTGGAATGGAAAAGTGATAGAATTATAGGATGGTAAAATAGTATGGTACAAATAAGAATATTGATAATATGTTACAACTTGAAACGGTCCTCATAGACAATACACCAAGTCACTCAAGCAAAGTAATGCTTAAGGTGTATAATATTCATCATCTCATCAAGTTCATCCCTGTTTGGTATGACAAGCCTATATTCTCTAAAAAGATATTTTGTAACAATGCTAAAAGGACCTACCTAGTTAGACTTGAACTTGCCTTTATGCTTCTTATCAGCCATGGCATTCAATTACTTTTATTTAAGAACAAGATCACCAAGTTTAAAGTATATATGTTTCATGCACCTATTGGAGTGGCCATAGATTGGTTTTGATATACTTGAAGGTTGTTTACTATGTCCACGCATTTCCTATAAAGTAACTCTAGCTCTTATAGGTGAGCTACTTGATAGTATTCATCATCCAAGACATACTTAAAAGAGATGTGTAATGAAGGTAACTTGACCTAAATGGGAAGAATGGCCTCAGTGCTATAAACAAATGAGTATGGGGTGGCACCCATGGGAGTATGGTGGTTTTTATGGTATGCCCAAAGGGCATATAATATATGGAGGTGCCAATCATAGTCAGCACCATTGCTAATATTTTTAAGTATGTTGATAATGGTTTTGTTATATGTTGTTGTCTAGTTGTTACCTTGTGGGTAATATGCTATGGAAAAATATTGAGTGATCTTATACTTGACACATATAGATTAAACCTCATTATTCTTTAATTATCCTCCATTATTAGATATAATATTATAAGGGATACTATAGAGGTAAATGAGATGGTTAAAAATGAATTTGGAAATTTTCTTTCCAGTCATGTAAGTGAGTAGTATAGCTTCAACCCACTTAGTGAAATATTTTATGGTGGTAAGGATATATTTATGGTTTTTAGATGAGGTGGAATTTATATTTTGAATGAGATCAAGGCCCCATGTAGAAAATGGCCATGGTTTCAACATTAGTTTTAGAGTCTTAGCTATGGCATGAATCAGATTAGCATGTCATTGACATTTATCACATCTTTTGACATATGTAACTACATCTGCATCCAATTTTGGCCAATAATAACCAATACACAAGATATTTTTTGATAATATAGCCCCACTAGTATGGGGACTACATAATCCTTCATGAACTTCCCATAATACTAATGTAGATTCTACCTAAGGTAAACAATGAAGTAGAGTTAAATCAAAACTATGGTGGTATAGGGTTGGTTTGAGTAAGGTATAACATTGGGCATTATGGATGAAGGCTTTAGATTATTTTTAGGATAAGTCAAGTGGAATAATATGGTCATCAAGATGGGTATATAGGTATAAATACCAAGTAGAGATGGGACCAATAATATCACATATCATTGTGATGGTTGATGGTTCATGAGTTGGTGCTAGTAAATTTTTAATGAGAAACTAGTACTCTTTTGCCATGTCTATATGTTGAATAAAATATCCAATGGTAGCCATGGTATTTTTTGTCTATTATTTTCCCTTGGTATATGTTTAAATTGTACATTGATAATCATTTTCTTAAGAGTGTTGACCATGGTCTTATAGGGAACCAACTTATCATCTTTTGTCTAAAAGTGGTATGTAACCTAATTGATGATTAAATAAGAATCACCATAAACCTTTAAATGTGATATCTTCCATTATAATACCTATCAAATACATGTAATGAGTGTTTCATAATTGACCATGTTATTGGTATAAGGAAAGTTGATTTTGAGTCACTTAGGGATTAGATCCCCTTATGGTGTTATGAATAAAAGTCCTACCCCTGATCCATGTTCTATGAATGATCCATAAAAATAAAGCTTCTAATACTACTCCTCAAGAGGTGTTTCAATGATGGTTATGATGTATTCATCAAGAAATTAGAATGTGAGTTGCTTTATGTCTGTAAGGGCTGCTTTAACAAGCTGATCTATAAGAACTTTCCCCTTGAATGCTTTATGGTTCACATAATCTATCTCAAAATCACTAATAATCATGATCCATTTGGTCATGCAGCCTTGTAAAGCTATTTTAAACAGTAGATAATTGAGTGAATCTACCTTTTAAATAACCATGGTCTTGTTGTTCAACATGTAATGACATAGTTTTTGAGTTATGAAGTCCATAACTAAACATGCCTTTTTAATGGGTGTATAATTGTGCTCATACACAAAAAATGTATGGCTTAGATGGTGCATGGCATGCTCCTTTCCATTATCATCATGTTGAAATAGATGTGCCCCTAGGTCTTTGTATATCACTGACATATATAGAAAGAATGGTTTCCTTGGTATAGGAGTTAATAAAAGTCTATCACTAGTAGATATAGAAGGAATGGTTTCCTTAACATAGGAGGTAATAAAATTGGTGGATTTTCATGATAGTCCTTTATCTATTAAAAAGATTTTTGACAATTGTTATCCCAAATAAATTTTACAACCTTATTCAGTAATTTTTTAAATGGGTGGCACTTGTTATTCAATTGATATATGAAATGTTTGATGGATTGAACCTTGCCCTAAAAACTACATATCTACTTCAAATTGGTCAGTGGTGGAATATCTATTATGGCTTGTACTTTGGTTGGATAAACTTAAATTCCCCTATGAGATACAATGAATACAATAAATTTTCCTGAAGTAACTCCAAAAACACATTTCTTAGGGTTGATCCTAACTTTATATTCATGTAGTCTCTTAAATATCCTCCTCAATACTACTGAATGATCACCCTTGGTCTTTGCTTTATCGAGTATGTCATCGATGTAGTCATTAATAATGTCATGCATCATATCATGAAATATGATAGTCATGGTTCTTTGATAGGTGGACCCTATGTTCTTAAAACCAAATGGCATAACCTAATAATAGAATATTCCCCATGGAGTGGTGAATTCCTATTTTGTGTTGGTCTTCTGGTGCAATTTAGATATGATTATAGATTAAGAATCCATTCATAAATGAAAGCATCTCATAACCTACAGTGGAGTTGACAATAATTTCAATATTTGGTAGAGGAAAGTCATCCTTGGGGAAAGCTTTATTAATGTCCCTAAAATTAGTGCAAATTTTGATTCCTTCTAGTTATTGCTAACTAACACTACATTGGAAATCCATTCAGAATAGTCAATTGGCCTAATACATTTCACTTCCAAGAATTTTTACAACTCTTTCTTGACTAATAAAATAATGAAAGGATGCATCTTGCACAATTTTTATTTCACACATTTGGCATTATAATATAGCATAAGGTGGTAAATAACCAAGGTGGGGTCCAAACTACGCATATCAGAGTAGGCCCATGCAAATATATCTAAAAATTCTATCAATAGGGATGTAAGGAATTCATGCTCCTCCTTAGTGAGGGATGCACCTAATTTAATCCATCTTAGGTCATTTAGAGTCTTGATATTTACCTCTAAAGTATCTTCCACTAGAAGGGCCAAACCATCTTCAAGAATAATGGGCAAAGATTTAAACTATTTTGTAATGTCAAAGTCCTTTGTTAGTATTGGTTCCTTAAGTTCTCTTAAAAATGATGAATTATAATCCCCCAATGGAAGGGATGGCCATGTAATAAAAATTATTATAAATTCTTGGATTATGCAATCAAAATATTGTTGTTCTTTGAGACTAAATTTAGACCCATAAATAAGCTTGTCATTAGTGTTATCCTAGATGGTGTGATAAAAATCTTGTTATTCTTCAAGACTAAACTTAGACCCATAGATGAATTCATCATTGGTGGCATCCTAGTCTATGTTTGAAGAATGTTGATCACCCCCATCTAGTGGTACCTGAGATAGGTTTTCACCACTAGACTGGCCTTTATCTTTACTTTTTCCCTAGTCCAAAAGCACCTTGAAGAGGTTTTTAGTTTAGGACCTCAATATTTTATTTATTTAATTTTGGCTAAGGGTGTTCACTCGATCTAAAAACTAGGCTTCAAGATCTAACTTGAATCAAAACCCTTTTTTGTGGTCTCCCAATGAAACATTATCCCTAAGGCCTAGAAAATCATAGAAGACCTCATCATTTTAAAATTGGTCAACTGACATGTTGGATTTTTGTTGGTCCCAATCTATCAATTGGGGATAATATAATGGTAGTAGTTTATGGTAAATAATAGGTTAAAGGGTAAAAATGATAATATTATCAAACAAATTGGTATGGGCTAGGTCATTGAATAGGCTATGATTGGACTCCACTTTGCTATCAACATCATTGTCACTAGTCATTGGTGATGAAACTTGAATAAGATATGTGGGTTCACCCCTAGGTGGTTTAAATATAAGTTCATAGGTTCATTTGTACTTATTCATAGAAATTGGCTCAAGTATTCCCTATTGATTTGGCCTGAGGCCTCCTCCTTCATAGTCTTAGTTCTCCATGATCTAATTAGGAATGGGGTATTTGGAAATCTTGTAATAATCAGCTAATTTGTCATTATATAACCATGATTAATCACCTTAAAGGGGGTCTTTCTCTTGGATAGAGGATAATATGAAAGTGATAGGTATTGGACTATGTTGATGGCCTTTTCCATTTCTTTTCCATTGGATGAGTGATTAGCTTTTGGTCTTCTAAAGGACTTTCTATTCTATGGAAGCTTTGCAATGTGAAAGGTTTCATAGTTCAAGAATTCTCTTGAGCCATTATATGAGATAGTAGAATGATTGTACATTTCAAGAGGTAGCATGTGGAAAAGTGAATCAAGGGTATTAAGGTCAATGCAGTTAGACTCTAATAAATAAATAAATATTGTTTTCCCTTTGTCCTTTTTGGAAACTAGATTCATGCTAAAATGGTAGTTATAGCTTTTAAACTTGGCCTTTAAATGTTTAAATGCTCATATGGATGCAAATATCCAAGAATAGTAACCTCTATTCTTGAATGGGAGAACTTGATAAACTAATGCAATGTTGATGGGATTACACAAATATCATGTATCCAAGGTCTACTCAAAAGTGTATTAAATGACAAACCAAGATTTAACACATGGTATCATGTATCATGGGTCAAAGGCCCAATGATAATTGGTAAGCTGATGGTGCCTTGTTTTTTTCATTCTTCATTATCATAGGCTTTCATGGTGATTATTTCTTCTTAGAGATCTAGTGTTGTGTACCCAAGAAGCTGAATGAACTTTAGATACACAATATTTAGGCCTAATCTATTATCTATAAGGACATGCTTCACTTTATGCCTCAATATGTAAACCTTGATGTATAATGGATTATTATGAAGTGGGCCAAGGAATGACATATCACTTTGATTGAAGGTTAATTATTGGCCTAGAGATAAGCATCCAACCAAAGCTTGAAATTTGTCAAGAAATATGTTATTGGGAAACTTTTATTGACCAAGGAACTCTTTCAAGATGTTTTTATGGATAGTAGATGTACACAACAAATATAAAATGGAGATTTGTGTTGGCATATTTTGTAATTGTTCCAAAATGTCAAACATCTTTTATTGGATAGTAGGAAATGGCTTGTTCTTAGCTAGAATGGTTGGTTAGATGATGGGTGAAGTGGTAGACGGTTATGGGCCTAGTATGGTAATGCTTGACTATCAAGTTGTGATTTCATAATTGGGATTTGGTATAGGAACCTTATTACTAACAAATGATGGTGGAGGGGGACCATATAGGATAATTCTTGGTTATCAGTGCACTTATGCATGGTCACAAGCTAACAATAAGTTATTAGTATAAGATACAGACATGAGAATACCTACTTGTTAGTTCACTCTTATATGGTCCCTAGTCAAGGAAGGATTATTGGCATAGGTTGGTTGATTATGAATGATTATCAATGGTCTTAGATTGATGGAAATGGTGTTAACATGACCTTTGACAATATGGCCTACAATTGAGATGTAGTCATGTACAAATACATGGTATGTCTATTGATTATTTGCCTCATTATAGCCTTGGTTCTGTCCATTATTTTGACATTTTTGGTTCTACTATTGATTATATTGGTTCTATTGGTTTGGCCTTGGTTATTGATACTATTTTCATTGTTAAAATAGATGTTATTTTTGGTTGTTATGTTGGGGAAAAGGATTCTAATAGATGCTAAGGCTCTAATTAGATGTGAAATCTCCACAATACAATGTGATGTATCCATTTTCTAACATATTCTTTATCAAATTTTTGATTTTCACACAATGCTACAAATTATGGCCATTGACCTGATGATATTCATAGAATTCATTTGGCCTGTACTAGTCTAGAATGTCTATGCCCTTAAGAATTTGCCCTTTTAGAATAGGCCATTTAATCAAATTAGCTACAATGAGCTTGTTAAATACTAATTATATGGGTTCTCCAAGGTTACTAAAGACATTATGAGTAGGCATATTTATCTTTGCAGGAGGGTTTTTCAAAGGCATAGGTTGTTACATTTGTTGTGTTAGCCTAGGTTATAACATTTGCTGTGTTTTTTTAAGAGGTTATTGGTTAGGAGTTATGTGTATATGTGGCATAGGTTATGAAAATGGTGGTTTCACCATTTGTACATGTCATGACTCTATTACTCCATTTCATTAATATTTTTATGATTGAACTACTTGGGTTTGTCATAGTTATTATCTTGGGTTTGCTGTGATGTTTATGTTTGGACTTGACTTTGATTTTGGCCATATTTCTAGTTTTAGTTTAGGTTATGATTATATGAGGTTAGTTTAATGGTCCCTTTTTTAATGAAGGTTCTTTCAATTACCAAACCTTTGTCAATGATCTCTTTAAAATTATGCACACACTACAAATCTAGATTGTAAGATATCTTGCTATGTAGATTTTTGGTAAACACAGTGGCTAGTTGTTTGTCTAGTAGACTATGGGTAAATCAACTTTCAAGGATTCTCCATTGTTTTAAATAGCTTACAAAGCTTTCACTAACTTTCTATTTTTCTTGTGTCAAATATACTAATAAAATATCATGATTGATATTTCAAGAGAAGTGTTGTATGAACTTGTCTAAAAGATTATCAAAATTAGATAATAAATTATTGGGTAACTTTAGAAACCATTCCAATGATTTCCCTACTAGGATTATTGGAAAAAATAACAATAGATATATGCTACTATAGGCCATTGGTTGTCATGCAACAAATAATTCTATCAAATGGGCCTTAGAGTCACCTTTCCCCTTGTATTTGTAAAACTTAAGTGGCTCATACCTTGGAGGCAATGACATCTACAAGTGCTTCATGTTAAAGGGGTAAGAACACACATCATCTAACTTGAAATTTTTGGTCTGTTTCCCCATTTGAATGAGTGAGATCACATGATTCATTTATTATAGCTCTTGTGAGAGGAAAGTAGTAGGAACACTGGCCTATTGAGGTGGAGGCTGGGCCGTCAAAGGTGGATTAATTTCACTAAGATATGATGGAGGTATTTATTGGGTAATTTTGGTTTGGTTAAGGAATGTACTAGGAGTATGCATGCATGGATTAGGGTGAAATTATTGAAATTTCATGTGAAATTATGTAATATTCTGGTTGGGATAGGGTATGTAAGCTAGATGTTGGGAATAGTACAATTAGGATGGAGGTATATGGCCATACTATGCCTATTGAGGTTAAATAGGGACATGTTAATGACTATTAATACCTTGTTTATTGAAGAGAACTTGTGAAACAAGGCCCTTTTTTTGAACTTGTTGAACATTTTGCACATAAAATAGTTATTGCGTAATAGGTACTTGAGGAACATAAGAACCTCTTGGTTGCATGAATCCCTATTAGGAAGTGGATTAATGTTGTAGATTTGACATCTATCACTAACTAATATTTAGACATTATTGGTTATACACCATTTGGTTTTGGATCAACATGTTATTTTATGACTGAAGAGGTATGTTCACTGCTACCTAACGAGGTGGAACATTGGTTTCCCCCTTTTAAGGTGGAAATATGTTTTGCCTCTACTATGTGGATATATTTGATGATGAATATTATTGTGGAATATTACTCATCACCTATTAAGGTGGAGTAAGATTCATCACATTTTATTGTGGTGTGGCATTGGTCATTGGCTGACTACTTAATCCTTGATGTTGGGTGCTTGAAGAAGTAGCTAGTTGAGGATTATAGGTAGTTGGCTGAGGTTGGGAAGTAAAAACTCCTACTCCCTAAGTTTGGGAACCACTAATGGTGTTTTTTAAAGGTAAATTTTGTTTTTGACTAATTGTTTATGTGCTAACACCACTTTGGTTTGAATTGGATGTTACTTATGTATTATCCACTATGTTTTGCTCATTATTATACATAGAAGCATAAGACACTTTCTTGATAGTTGGGGTATTGAACATGTTTTCTACCAAATGAATTTACATAAATGGGTCTATACCCTAATTTTATTAGCTTATCAACTCAATTAAAACTCTTGTTGAAGGAGTTAGCTCAATAAGAGGAGCATTTGACAAGGTCATATTATTAAAGTTATGAACTAGGTTTTGATATGTCTAGTATGCTATTTGCATTTGAATGAATTGGTCTTCCATGAGGCATATTTTTGTGACAAGCATACAAATTTTTTGTTATGGCATTAGTATAATGGCATTAGGGTTATTAAAAGAGGCTTATTTGTTATAAGACACACTGCAAGGCCTTCTTAATAGACTTGGAAATTTATCATGCCCTACCTCTGTGGTTCTTTTAGGATCATAGGCTAATGACATTGTAACAGAATATAGTTGTTGTTAAACTGGTTCCTCAACCAAAATTACACTAGCCAAATATTAAACCATGTATTCTCGGTCTTGTTTTATGTAAGGAGGTATGCTAAAAAAATAATTAGCCAAAGGATCTTGACTTTATTCCCTTGTTTGAATTTTTTATAGTAGTTAATAATATGTCTCCCAAAAATCATTGTCTCTATAAGGGTCTTGAACAAAGTCCTCTTGTGTGACAATATTTCCATTTCTTGTATTTCACATGGTTACACTATGTGTATAGTGAGACATGGTCAAATAAAATGGAAAATATTTTGTGATGAGAGAGAATTAGAGTTCTATAAACTTTTAAAAGTTATGTTTGAAAAGATAGAGAGGTTTAACTAGGTCTAACTTGGTTTAAAAAAGTGGAGCTATATCTCAAAAAAGTCTATGCAAAGATTTGGTAAAAATAGTATAATGGCAAATTTATAACATTAAATATTTTACATAAAATATGTTAAGTAAAATGAACTAAAAATAAGATGCCAAACTCTAGGTCCAAAGATGTTCCAAATAGGTCTAAACTAGGAAAGGGAAAAAATGTTAGGTCTTTTGGCTAATTGCGATGTCAAAAGATAGGCTCAAAATAAAGCATATGTTAGGAATTTTGGCCAAACATGGTGTCAAAAGATATACTTGAAACAAAGGGATGACTTTAATCTAACAAACTTGGAACACTTTGGCATAAATAAGGTACTTGATTTTAGACATAACCATGATCAAATTGCTATAAGGCACTAAATAAAAGGTATTTGAAGATAGACTAATTCTATCAAATAAAGTCATAATCAACATATTTTTTAAATTTTGGGTAAAAAATTAACCTAAGCTACACAACCTAAAAGATAAAGATCTATGTATCAGCCCCTGTGAAATAAGGCCTAAACAAAAATCAATTAATGTTTAAATCTGAACTTGTAAAAGTTAATCAAAGACTCAACTTAATAAAACTTAGGATTTATAAACAAAAAAGATAGGAAATTTTAAATATCATGACTATGCTAAAATAAAGATCCCACAAGACACAAATGGTTTGGTTTCAAATATGGAACTTTGACACAAGACAAAACAAGTCTATTGAAACAATTTGAGTGGAATAATGGTGTTAGTGCTCTCAAAAGGTATAAATAATGTTTTATTTCAAATACTTTTAAGGCTCAAAACTTGAATTGATTTTGGTAGCATAATGTTACCCATTTCAATTAAGTGACACACACAACATTTTTGACACAAACATTATTTAAGTTAAAGTAAGGTGTCAAATAGATGGCATAATGCCTCTTCAAATAATGGAGTAGTGTAGATAAATAAAATCATTCATGACATGGTATAAACAAAAAAAACATTAGACACACAAAACCAAATAATAAAATAATAAATGACAAAATACAACTAATTATAACGTCCTAGATCCCATCAAGGTATGGCAAGTTAGGTTGACTAAAATTACAAGTTAAAACCATGTATATTGATCCCAAGTGTGGCTAACATAAGAGAAACATCATGCCAATTGAGTTCATATTGATCAACTTATCATTCAAGGGTCTATTATTTTGAATGACAATTCCATTTGTGGACTGCTTAGTGGAATCCCCTAGTTGACCAGACTTGACTTGGGCCTTCATTACTAAAGGAGAGGTTATCCACTCAACCTCTAGATCTAGCAGTATGCATACCTTAATTTGTATACCCTGCCATAGAGTGCGGTTAAAAAACTACTAGGAGATGAAGCCTCAGGTCAATGATTCCCTAGAGAACTCATGAGAGGTAATGGCATCCACTTCACAATCTAAATTGCATGAAAATAAAGATTGAGTAGAAATACTTTAGGGTTAATTTTAGATCATCCAATGCCATATAGGTTTTGGGGAGAACCTAGACAAATTTATTTTTATGATTTGGACCAAGCATAAATGTAATGAAAAAGCACTTTTGATCACCTGAGTTCCCTAGAGGGGATGGGGGGAGAATATACACACACTATTCTTTTTGAAAAAATAAATAATCAACAAATAATTTGCAAGAAATTATGATTAAAGTTTGATTTTAGGCACCAAATTGAAATGTGATGATGTTATTTACTTGTCCCCTTGGCTTAAGTGTGAAATATTGAAATAATTTCACAACACAACTTAAGCAAAAGCATCTAAGTTCATTTTAAGCCCAAAACCCAAATGTTCAAGATTTAGCCTAAGTTCATTTTTAAACACCTAAAACAAGTGTTCAAGACTTAAGCATTCATTTTAAGCACTAAAAATGAAGTTTTTACAAACATTATACATCTTAATTCATTTTAAACACAAAATACCAAATGTTCAAGATCTAAAATGTTCATTTCAACACCAAAACAAAGTGTGAGTGATATAGCTAGATTCATTTTAAAAACTAAAAATGAAATATCTATTAGCTTAAATTTGAAAATTTGTGTTCAAATTACATCTTGGAAATTAAATTTTTAGATGTTCTCCTTTTTATTTGAATAAATTTTGATAATGAGCAAATGAACTTTGGAAAATTAGCTCTCAAATTTTTATTTTTGAAAACATAGTGACTGTGCTCAGTCAAAACTGACCAATGCTAGTTTAAGGCAACTGATGCCAATCAGTCTCAAAGAGAACCAATGATGTAAATAAATTATCAATATTGCTTGACTAATATTTATGTCAATAACTTATAAACCTAAAGGTAAAACTACAAAATATGAAAAACATTAGGTTAGGCAATGATTAGCTAAAAAATCAATAAAATTTGTAAGGCAAGGATTAAAAAAAGAGTTTAAAAGCTACTGGAAATAATAAAAAATGAAAAAGAATGTTAGAAATATTCAAAATTCATTCTTGGTAAACTATAATTCACCCTACATACTGACTGACATTGGTTACATAGAATCAAGATAGATTGGGATGAATTGATAACGATCACACAAAACTGATACTAGTTAGGCTTGACTGATTTCGGTCTCTATGTAGATCCAAGTTAATTCAAGAAATAAAAATATGATGATAAAAAGATAAAACTATAATTTTGATGACAATAAAGCATTATTTCATAATTTTTAAGTTGCATCTTCATTTCCTTGCTACGTGGGGCGCTCAAAATCCCATCATGCATGCCATTTGTGATACTAGTAATTTGATGATGGAAGGTAGGTTAGATCAAGTGTTACTTTCCATTAAAATAATGAAATTAAAAACATACTAAAAAATCATAACACCTCTATGCCTAGATCATAAGAGATCTTAGTAAATAAAACTAATTGACAAAGCACAACTAAAATGTAAGAAAAAAAACCTTTCTTACTTTCCTTGAATGCTCCAAGACATATATTCATTGGATTGCTCAGATTTTTCTCAAGAAGTATGTGGTAATGGAGCTTGGATATCTCCTTCTCTCCTTGGCACCATTAGTTGGCTCATTCTTTATTGATGTAACTTGATGGGTCAAAGTGGATTGGTTTGTGATTCAAAATTTCAGCATTATAACTTTATTGTTTCCAATTTTGTCATAAAACTAGCATTATAACATTACTATGTCCAAGCTCTCCAAATGAAGAGGCAAATGCTTGTATTTATACGTTTAGAATTAACCCCAATCCAAGGTGAGTTAAAGTGTAGTTAGATCTTGAAATGGGTTTGAACCTAACCTTAGTGAGTTAATTAACCCTAGTAGAGTTAAAAGGTGTCAAATGGTCATGATTATCAATGAATAGACATGTTGAGATATTTTAGGATATTTGACAACTCACTAAAAGATAATTATGAATTCCTAGGATATTCTTTAATTTGTGAATTTCATTTTTGATAATTCATTAATTATTCATGGATTGATTCAATTAGGCATTTTATTAAGTTTTGCATGTTAATTAATTTTATTTAGGAATTTTAACATTTTTACAAGATTTGAATTAATTGATGTGTGCATTTACCCCATTTAATAGGTCTATATGCCAAATAACATGTTTTAAAGCCAAATTTGAGACGTTTAGTCATTCTTAGGTTGGATTTGCAAAGGTTGGTAAAAATCAGGCTAAATTTTGATATGAAGACATTGGTGGCTAGTTTTAGGTGTCTACAACATCCAATTTAGATGGTAGCATCAATACAACTATTCAAATTTGATGCAAGTGTCTAAGGCCCCAAAATGGAAATTTATAAAATATGATGGATGTTCTATGATTCTAATCTAGTCCACTTCTAGCATGTTTAAATATAGATATACATGCACACAATAAACCAACTAAGTAATCTGGTTTCTAATTTATTGTAAGATCAATCAATGGTTGTACTTTATATTTTTAACAAATCTTAGTATTTTAAATTTATAACATTATTTATCTAAGTTTGTAAAATAATTAGCATATTATAGATATATTTATAACCCTATACTAAATTTACCCATATAAATTTAGGATTAAACATTTAGTGAACCTGACCTTTGGTCCCTAAAACCCTAGATATTGATATAGGGTTTAATATTTATTTATTGTTGATTTCTAATTTAACAAGTTTTAAAAAATTAAAAATTTATATTTCATTTAACTATAAATATGTTCCATATGGATGTATCTATATCCCATTTTGAACTCCAATTTATGATTATGGTTGTGGTTTGTTACCTTAATTTCTTAATCAAACTTATCATTCACCAAAATAGGAAAATCTATCAATCTAGTGAGAGGGTTTTAAAATGAAAGCAACATTTAATCTCTATTCATAATTCCTTTTATAATATTATAGATCATATATATATATATATATATATATATATATATATATATATATGTATATATATATATATATATATATATATATATATGTATATATATATATATATGTATGTATATATATGTATGTATGTATGTATATATATGTATGTATGTATGTACGTATGTGTATATATATATATATATATATATATATATATATATAAACCAACATGCATGTTCTCAACCATTTGATCCATCTAGATCTTATTCAAGTGATAATCACTATCCCACACCCATTATGCACCCATGATTTATATTAGACTCCATGGTCCATGTTGTTATTAATTGAAAAAGGTAAAGGTGTCCTAACTAATCTACCACCTATTAATATACAACAATTACCTTCTAATCCATAATTAGTGATAAAATATAAGGGACAAAACCTTTTTGACCAAATGAGTAACATACATGCTAAGATCTCAATATTTTCACTTATAAATAAAATCCACTATCTATAAAGATATCTTATTTGAAACATTGTGTGATACCCAAGTTCTAAGAGATATCCATCTTACTTTATATCATGCAAGATCTCAAAAATAATGAAAAACTCATTACCTTTGATCCATAAATATTTTTCATCCAACATATTATTGACCAAACTTCACCTTTGTTCATATAAGTGATTATGCATAAAAAAGTAATTAAAAGGGTGCATTGATAATGGATCAAACCTTAAGTTTTGTGGCATAAATTTCCTAACCACCTTGGGTATTAGCACTAATATTCTTAAAAAATATGTTATGAAATTCAAGGGATTTGATAATTCACATATCTGTCAATTGGCCAAATAACATTGGATATGATAGTGAGACCAAAAATAGTTCCAAATAGTTTTCAAGTAATGTCTCAATCATTACATTATAATGTCCTTTTGGGTAGACCATGGATAAATAAAATTAAGGCCAACTCATGTACACTACATCAATGTATAAAATTCATACATAATGGGACCTTATTTTCAATTACTGTTGATAATGAACCTTTTAAATTTTATAAAACAATACATTCTAATGTAAAAGGCATCCCTACAATAGTTTAACCTAAACAATGTATTCCACCAAAAAATATATACAATTTCTAAATAGTCGAGTCAATAAAAATGACTCCTTTATCTCTAAATTTAAATAAATCACTAAACACCAAGGTACACATGGATGCACATCAAGAACAAGAACCATTTTTAGAGGAACCAATGATACCAAAACCAAAATAAAATTAAATACTTTATCTTCCTTTCATAGTTAATATTGAAAAATAAGATGGCTATGTTTTAGATTACTATGACAGTGATGATGATCTAACCCATTATATGATAGATGAGACATTTCAAAAAATCAAATTTTATCCACTTTCATATCTTGTTCATAACCTTATCATACCTACAGGTCCTAGTATATATAAGTTAAATTCACCTTTGTAGGATAGATAACCAAATCAAGATAAAGACAAATTAAAAATAGAATATGAGCATGTAAATGCCTATTATTCCATACATCACTCTTGACTTCACATATTAAGTCAACCTTACAATGTTCAAATACATCTTCATCATGTAAATAATGTGGAGGTCTCTCATGAGACTCCAAAATGAACTCTACATATCATAGCAAACTAATATATTTTAGATACAATACTTTCCATGTTACTTTAACATAACATCATACATTTACCACATAACATGCACAAATTAGGCAATAAATTTTTTAATAAATAAGGATTACCATATTTTAACTATCATCAAAACATCAATCATCATATAAATTAATTTTAGGCATTGAAAAACAATATTTATAAATATAATATTGAGGTTTGCATATAAATCATACCTAACAAGTAAAAAGATGAACTACTTCCAAAAATTCACCAGAAAACCATCATTCAAAGTGACCAAGGAATGAATATCTAACCATTACAACTATATAGATAGGGGTTATTACCAATATCTCAAGTTATATAATAATAATTAGGATATAATGTGTATCACCACATTTATTCAAAAATGGGACATAATACAACTGAACTAACATATTCCCCATTAATTCCATAATATCACGGGTACATTCATCTACCAATAATATGTGGACCATATGTGTTCCCCATGATTATATGGATATTAGATCAGACCCAGTTTTGACATTTAAATTAAGATAAAATTGGTTTAATGATTGTAATGCAACATTGAATATTACAGATATGTGTATCCCCTTCATTATCAGGGATATGGACATTTGCCTACACCATGATGGATATGACCATCACTCCCCATAAATGCATATATAAAACCATTACATAGAAACATTGAGGTGGTGACCATGCATCTCTATAAACAAAGTTTTTAAAATGTCAAAAATGACCCTACAACTTTTGATAATGAGGACTTCTTCGATTAATCCTTTCAAATATTTATAAAAATACCAAAAATATTTCCAAATTTTACATGTTCTATTAACTCCTAGGTGTCTATATTGCTAGTTCCATCTTGGCAAATAATATATGATCTATTTCTATATACACATATATTTCATGCATATTTTGAGTGTGATATAGGCATACCCAAGCAATGATCTATACACTTTTGGATGTTAGGCCTTCCCTCTACTCATGTCATTTGGATATTAGGGGCAACCATTTATTTTATCATGATACATCCAGCTTATATCCTTCTATGATCATTTGCCATTATCATGTTTGAGCTTATATAATTACACATGTCTTTATACTTGATTATATCTTTCATAATGTATTTGATGTATGTAAACAAAACTAGACATTTATCTAACTTATCCTACTCAATAATATTCAATCCTAATGAAGGTAATCAACCAAAAATCATGCTTGGGGATATATTTAAATAAATTTCATGATCAATAATGGATCCATTAAATCTATACTAAGGGATCTATTATCACACTATGGAAAAGGAGCCATGTTGTGATAACCCTAAATAGGTATTATGATTGTAAATAGTATTAAACATGCTAATCTACTAAACAAATATAGAAGCTAATATATTAAATTCATGTACAATATAATCTAGTGCTCACCAAAGCTTGTGGCACAAGTGGGGAATATAATAAACAAGTAAAGATAAATCTATCTATAATATAGAAATGATCTAAGGAGAGATACAATCCAATATATATTTAACTCTACAATGTCTACTTATCAAAATATGAAGGGATAGGAATATACTTACCTTTGTTGAATAACCCATCATACCTCAATATTTTCCTTCACCAATGGTGCTTTGAAAGATGTTGTGAACTTGTAAGGATCACATGGATAAATCAAGTCTAAGCTACAATACCTATCTTATGCATCCAAAACTCCCATAAGATAAGTGTTAATTCTCCAAGGGTAAAAAACTAAGAAATGAAACCTCCTATTGATTGTATAAGTAAATTTGTGAGTAGTAATGATGCATAATTTATTGATCTTCTATTATAAATGAAATTAATGAGGGTATATATAGCCATAGATTGACCTTAAATTATCACAAGGTTTTAGCTGATGTAGTCAACTTAGTTGACCTTGTTGGGTAGGAAATAGAGATGTTAGGCCTCAAAATATGTCCTCTTAAGATATTTTTTTAAATGTGTGGTAAATACTAGGATGGGGTAGACCCAATTAACCTAGTAGGATACATGGTAAAAAGGGTTTTTTCTTAGTTAGGGGTTATTTTGGACTATGAGATATTTAGGGAAATTTATAAGTTGGGTTTCATTTCCTATGGAAATGGATAAAAGTAGCTTGCATTGGTTTTAAGTGGTGGTATAGGGGTCAATAATCCTATGAAACACCAAAGCACTATCAACCCATTTCCAATTGTACCCTTTAAGGTGTGCACTTAGAAATATTGAGATTCAATAGGTTCCTAAAAGAGATAAAGCATCATTAACTAATAAATTTTAAAAATATTATATGTATACATATGCCATACTTGAAGCTCATCATATGTCACATAGTTTTAACATGGGATGGCGATTTGGAAAAAGAACACACCTACCCATAATGCTAATTTAATATATTATAGTAAAATCATAAATTTAAATGACAATAAGGAAATAAATTAAATAACTAAAAGCATCATATATCTAGCTTTAAGTACCTTTATCATTGAATGGTTGTTTGATGTATTTATAATTTTGAATGTGGAGGGTGTATTATTACTTTAGACAAACTCCAGGGATATAAAACTAAAGAGAAAAAAATGTAGGGAAATCAAAGTAACTAATCTTTATAGAATTGAAATAAATCACTTGGTCAATTACTAAGCTAGGGTGATAAGTGCAAATTTAAAACCAAAAGGATCAAGGAAAATTGAGAGTAAATCAAGGAACCAAAAAATCCAAGGCTACTAAATGACTTAAAAACTCAAATAAAATGTACCTTAAGTAAGAAAAGTAACAAACCAGATAAAATAAAGGACATGCAATAGTAAGGTGATAAATCTAACATCAATGTAAAATAAGTAACAAAACATAGTTGAATAAATATGGAAAAGGAACATAAATTAAAACAACATTGGTGAGTGAGAAGTAACAATACAAAATCATTCAAGAATGGAAAAATTAAAATTAGAAATGGATTAAGATGACTTGAAAAAAGTTTTATATATTTTTTTGTAATTTTGAAATGAAACCAAGAAAATCCAAGAAGGATAAAGTAATGGTGTAAGGAATTAATGCATAGTCACTAAAAATATAGTTTTATCCTTTAATATAAACACAAGTGAAACATAACTATTAATAAAATGTTTTAAGATTTGAAGAAGAGGGAATAAATAAATTGGGAAAATAGATTTATAAATAAACTTTCTTGTCAATGGAGGAAATGAAATGGGTGGTGGGGAAAATGGATGTGGTACCAAGGTATAAAAATATTTATCAAAACCAAGACACTCAAATTAAGTTGGAAAAACAAAAGGACTTTTGATAATAAAGACTCTAGAGAACTTACCTTAGCCACAAAAATTTGGGTTAAATAATGAAGTATAAATATCATCCCATGAAGACTATATGAAATAAAATTAAAATAGACCTACCTTCCCACAACATGTTCCCCATTCCTCAGGACCCCTTATAGATCCATTGATTGATTGTGAAGATTGGGTACTTGTGTGAAAAAATAGGTAGCACTATATATAATTTTTAATCTTTTATTCCAATCTACTAGCCTATAACACTCTAATGGACCTTGGCTCTATCATGAGACCAAATGTGGAGTTTAAGATTCAACTAGAATAAGAAGGTGTGATTAATATTCATGTCTTTTGGTGTGATTTTGAATTTTTGATATATAATTACCTTTTATTTTAAATGATATGTATTTTAAAATTTTTTATGGATTTTTAGATTCCTCCTCCATATGGATTTGGAAAACCAACATGGGTGTTAAAAAAATGATTGACACTAGAAAATTCAGACTTGATGGCTAATGAAAATAACTTAGAGAGAATGGTATCTATGAGTCTTGTAATTGCATATTAAATAAGAATGTTATCTTTAAACTAACCTTATTGTTCCTAAAGTGTAATTAAAGTAAGGGAATCAAGGATAATTAACATGAAATAATTTATTTACCTCAAATCATAAAAAATGTGACACTATGAGAATGATACAATGACATGTAAGTATGACTCTACATCATAAGAAGTAATGGATGTGTAGGTTAACATGTAGAAATAGTTTTTTATAAAGGTGATACCTTAAAATAAATAAAAATTATTTTGATATTTAGAGATCACAATACTTAATCATTGGCTTAATTTCTAAGGAAAAAAATTGGTTTAAAGATATTTTTTGAAAAATAAAGATTTTATGAGGAAAGCATATTCCTATCTAAGGTCTTACACTATAACTCATAAAATATAAACCAATGTGAGAAAAAAATGTTAATTTGAGGAAGGCATGGTCCTATACAAGGTATTATACTACAACTCACAAAATATAAACTAAAAATGGTAAAAATATATGTTATTTTGAGGAAGGCATGGTTCTATCCAAGATCGTACACTGGAACTCACAAAAGAAAATGGAAATAAACAATGAAAATAAACTTATAACATGAAAAATTTATGATCAAAACATTTAAGATTGAACAATGAAAATTAAAGATATTCATGAGGATGGATAGGTCCTATCCTCAGTATTACAATGCAACTCATAAAGTAAATAAAAGTAATAAAGATAGACCTAAGGACCAATGGTAGGGATGAAGACTATTGAATAGAATCTATTTACTATAAATTGGAGATCTTTGGAATATACCTACAATAAATGTTAATATTTATATTCTATGTAAGTGTGAAAATAATTTATATATTTAAGAAAAATATTTCTATAAAAATTGAGCATTATTAGGTTCTTTGAAGATATGTCCATTATTTTGTAAATGATAGGTACTAGGACCAAGGATATCTTTTAGTAAAGAAACCACAATTTTGAGCATATTTTCCTCATTTTTCAAATGTATAATCTAATTTGATGACTAAATCACCAAAATTTAAAGTTCTTACTTTGATATTTTTATTATGTTTATCAATATGAGCCGTATATTGGCGATTATGTTGTAAAGCAATCATACGGTTCTCATCAAAGAAATATAAATAATGAAGACATGTTTCACACAATTATTAATAAATAATTATACCATGAAGGGATATACATAATGATTAGAGTTTAAATTCTAATGGTAAGACTGATTTAGACCCATATACTATTGAAAATGGAGTTGCCCTAGTAGTAGTGCATATGGTAGTATGGTAAGCCCAAAGTTCAGGATAGAGATGGAGGTGCCAATTAGTAAGAGTTTATCTAATAGTTTTTGTAAAATTTTATTTGAAATTTTATTAGTGGATTTTACTTGTCCATTACATTGAGGATGGTAAGTTGTTGATAATTTATGAGAAATTTTTAATTATCTCCATTGTTAGAAATTATGGTATGGGGAAATCCAAAATGACAAATGATTTGATTGAGAATAATTTTTTAAATGGTAATACTAGTGACATTAACAAGAGGCATGGCTTCTACCCATTTGGTAAAATATTCAATAATATTTATAATAAATACATGCCCATCTTTTGATCAAAATAATTTTCTAATAATATCTAATCCCAACATAGATAATGGCCAAGGAGACTACACTGTTTAGAGTTTGGTAAGAGGAGAGTGAATTAGATCATCATGGAGTTGATAAAGATTATAAATTTTAGTAAAATTAATAACATATTATTATAGAGTAGGACAAAATTAACCCATACATAGGCATTTGAGGGATGTAACATAACCACTACATTGACCGCCACCAATCCCCCCACATGCTTTTTCTAGGAAAGTAGGAACTTCTTCTTGAATTACATAGTGTAGCAAGTTTCCTTATACATTACTATGGTAAAGGGTATTTTATCAAAGTACATATTTGAAATATTGATTATGTATTCAAGTATTTTCATGAGAATCTATTTAGAGGGTAAGTTTAGTCTTCAATTAATTGAATTATGTTTTTATACCATGGGCTTTGTTGAATAGTGACAACCACAATATGGCAAATGAGAGAATAATTTTCATGTTGTAATTAAGGAATTAATTTCCTTATTTGAATAAGAAATTAATAACTATGAATTACTCAGTGAGGGTGAAACAAATATGATGATGGAGAAAGAGAATTTGCTATAGCATTTTAATCTCTTAGAATTAATTTAATGGTAGAAGAGGTAAATTATTTTACAAGTGTAGTATCTATTTGATGATATGCGATTAAGTTTTCACTTTTGAATTTATAATCACCACTAAATTGATGGCATATAATTTTTTAATCACCAAAACATGTAAATATAGGATGTCTAAATTGATTATGGCTGATATGCCTAGTATTAGATCTTCATATTCAACCATGTTATTTGTGACATTAAAAGTTAATTAAAATGATAAAGGTATAATTTTACCTTGTGGGTTGGTTAGAATGCATCCTTACCCAGCTCCTTGGAGGTATTTTTCACCATCAAAGCAAAGTGTCCAAGTATATTCATGTAAATCAACTATAATTTCTAGTAATTATTCAATAACTACTTTAGATTTAGTGGTAGGAGTGTAATCCATTTATTCTAGATTATATTCTTATGGATTAGTAGTGAAATTAATAAAACAATATTTAAGAGAAATTGCTTGATTAGGAACTTCAATATAAATAATTTATTCATTTATAAGTGTATCTTAAAGGTGATTTTTATCTCATAAGTCATTACAAGTTGGTCTATGATGATTTGTCTTTTGATAGATTTTTGTGTAACAATTCAAAGGTCAAATTACACTAGTATAGCCATCCATTTTTTAATTCTATCTCTAGGTAATAAATATTTGAAGAATAAATGATGAAGTGGATTAGAATGGATAATGACATAAGTGGTTTGATATAGCATATAATGATGGAGATTTTCAACTGTAAAATTATGGCTAGATAGTCACACTCTACTTTGGTATACCATTTTTCATAATTGGCAAACCTCAATTGATATAATAAAAAACATATTCTCTACTAGTATCATCTTGTTGGGAAAGCATTGACCCAAATGATATGGGGGTAAAGGATGGATATAGGAATAATGAGTAATCATTTGAAGGTGGATGAAGAGTAGGAGGATGAAGAAAATATTATTTCATACTATCAAAGGATTTTTGGCATGAATTCACCAATTATAGAGCATTACCATTTTTAACAAGAGAATTAATGGATTAAATATAGTAAGCCATTTCTATTAGAAACTGTAAAATTAACCCAAGTTTCCCAAGGTATATTCATATGTCAAGAATGGAATGAGGAATAGGTTGGTTGATTATAGCATTGATATTAGCACAATTTACATCAATGCCTTGAATCAAAACTAGAAAACCTAAAATTTTAATAGATGTTACTTTGAATACACACTTATATGGATTAAGTCTAACTTTATACTTAATGAGTTGATAAAAAATGATAGATAAACCATTGAGGTGGGTTTTAGAATTTTAGATTTGGTAACGAGATCATCCACATAAGTTTCAACAATCTTGTGAATAAGTTTGTGAAAAATATGGGTCATTTCACATTGATAAGTGGATCTAATATTTTTGAGACCAAAAGACATTTGAACGTAATAATAGGTGCCCCACTCTATAGTAAATATTGTTTTATTTTGGTCATTAGGAGTTATGTGAATTTGGTTATATCCTAAAAAACCATACATAAGTGATAAAATTCCATACCCAACAATAGAATTGACAATAGCATCTACTGAAGGTAAGTAAAAGTTGTCTTTTAGACATGCTAAGTTTAGATTATGAAAATCCATGCATACATGGATAACTATGACTTTTTAATGGATGAGAACTATGTTTGATACCCATTCCAAGTAATCCATAGTTTTAATGAATTTAACATCCAAAAATTTAAGGATTTCCTTATGATATAAGGTAGAAATATTAGGTGGGAACTTTCATTGCTTTTGTATAATAGGTTTAACATCTAGATAAGTGATTATATTGTGAATAACGATGCTAGGATAAATTCATAGTATATATTAATATGAACAAGAAAATGATTCATGATATTTATCAAAGAGAAAACTAAATTTATCATGATCCTCAAGAGTGAGCTCTTTGGAAACACTAATACGTCAAGGACATGTTGGTGTATCATATTCTATTTTGTGGTTTCCTCAATGAGCATTATTTTCCATCTTAAAAATGGTATGGTGCTAGAGGAAAGGAAGAAATAAGATGTGTATTAGGGTCAACACTAGCAATGAAATTATTAAAATAAGAAACTTTTTTCTTGAAGTTACCAAGTCTATGATGTTGGTGTGGAAGCTGAGGTTCTCTAGCATAGAGTAGCTCAATTATAACTTCATCACTAGAGAACGTAGGTAATGGTCCATAATATTCAACATATACTTATAAATCAATTATTTTATTATGATTGTGATCATATTTGGAATGTATCTTTCTAACTTTAGTTTCTAAGTTTATCTATGGTTTAATAATGTTTATAGATTCTATATTTGAAATATTTGGTTGAGTAGAGTCAACTAGGTTATTATTGTATATTTTAGTTTGTTCCATGGGTAAAATTTCATTCATATTGAGTTATATAACTTCAATTGTATTGATCTGGTCATAATAATAAGGAATAGGTGGTGTATAAAGTTCATAATATTCTTGAGTACAGAGTTCTTCAATTACCCATGGGGTATCTAATAATGGAGGATTAATGGGATATACTTAACCTTCAAGTTCTGATTCAATGTTAGATGATATATGAATGACATGTAAAACATGTTTGAAGGTATGTGTTTTTACTAATGTATTTTTTTAATTTTATACATCTAAATCTCATGATTGGGCTTGTTCCATGGTATAATTATCATCATAAGTGCAAAATAGTGCATGTTTCTATTTCTATGGGAGAATCAGTAGGGGAAACACCTATATTTCTAAACTTTTTAGGAGACATTATTAAAGGATCATAAAAAAAATTGGCTAATCCATATTCATCACATGTAAATTCCTCTTTTGTGTAAGAAAATTCATATGCATCACATAGAGGAGGAGTTTTAGTAATGTGATCAATTAGAGGAATGGTGCAATCTCATGGAAGTAAAGGAGGAAGACATTTTGCTATATAAAGAGGTATCCTATTTTTATTATAAGTGTTTTGTAATTTATTAGGTTCATCATCATCCAAATTAGTGAGGTAACATATAAATTAGGATTCACATTAACATATTTAGGGAGAGGTACACTATTAATATGGGGAATGATTGGAATGCAAGATTGAGATTTAGGATTTGAAAAATTTATACTCCATGAATTAGGGTTGGCTTCATATTTTTAATATTTTACATTAGGAATGAATTCAATACATTCATTACCTAAGGAGGAAATTCCCTTCATATGACGTGTCCATGGACAACTAAGGAGTATATTGTAAGATAATGGTAAATCAAGAACCACGAGCTTAGTGAAAATTGTCTTAGGCCCAATAGTAAGTGGGATCCAAATACAACCAAGTGGTTTTTGATTTGTTTTATCAAATAATCTACACATGATATATGTTTATTTAAGGTTTTATTTGGTGTATCCAATTTATTATATTAACCAAATAGAAGTAACATTAATATTTTATTCTTCATCCACTAATACTTTTTGAATAAGGGTATTATTAATCACAATTTTAATAAATAGGGGTGGATCATCCACCTAAAAAAATTTCATCATTAATCATATATTCTTAAATAAATTATATGGATGGTTTAGAGGATGTAGAAATGGTTTCAATTATATGTAATTCTGCAAGTGAATTATCTTTAGAAGGTGTTTCTAACTCAAGTGATTTTGGTTATTTAATATATTGTAATTTTTTCATAATAAACTTGTGATGATATGGATAGGTTCAAACTAAATCAATTATGGTAGTTTTATGAGGCATTAAATTAATTTCTTCCAAAAAATTACAATGTGATTTAGAGGATGAAGAACCAACACAAGCTTTATTAGGTACATTATTTTTCGTAAGAATAAGATAATTAGGTTGGGGTTCTGGTTGTGGAAGTGTTTCCTCATTTGATTCAAAAGATGTAGGTGTAGTATTTGTAGTATATTTGAGTATTTTTTATTAGTGGAAGGTCTCTTAGGTTTAGTGATAGGGTCTTTGTGAGGAGGTAGTTGACTTTCACTACATTCACATATTGTGAATTTGTATAATACTAATCACAATCAGCATCAATTATACAAATATTGTCATTTGAATGTTTTATGTTAAGGGTAGAATAATATTGTTGAGGTTTAGAAGTTGTGGTCATGTAACTTGTTTCTTTTGGGAAGATTTGACATACTCATGATGAGGTAGTTAGATCATAACATCATGGTATATTGTGCCTGCTAACATAAAATAAACAACAAATTTGATAAGCCCATGACATGTTTCATGTGAATGACCCACATCAACATGAAATCAACAAAATGTATTAAGGTTATAACATGAATGTATGCCATTATTATAGGTGAAGGGTTTAGACAAAGATTATAACTACTTCATTTGTGGGATTATTAATGGTGGGTGATAAGCAAGTTGATTATTTACTTTGACTATTCATGCTTTCATTTGAGGATTAACACTAGTGATTTTAGTAGTTGAGGTGTGTAAATATTCCTTAGTTGATCTATGAATTGGTTAAAATTGTGTCATAAGGAAATCTTACCTTTTGGCTTGATAAAATTCTTCAATTAAATTATATGGAGAAATTTTTTAGACCTTGTATTGAAGTGAAGGGATTAAAGCACTTATAAATAATTTAAAGAGATTGCCATCATTCATGTTATTATTATCTTTGTGAGCTAATTATTTCCATTGTTTGATGAAATCATGAGCTAATTTTGAGGTTGATTACTTAACATTGATAAAATGACTAATATTATATTATATAAGATCATTTTGTTAAAATTTCTTTACTAAATCATTAACCAAGTATTCAAAAATTTTAATGGAATGTTCAAGTAGTTGATTGTACCATTCTAAAACATCAGCTATAAATGCTTGAAGTAACAGTTTATTTCTAGTAAAGGTATTTGTTTATATCCATTCTTTATAGAGATTACCAAATGACTTAAAAATTATGTAGGGTCTTTAGTTCCATCATTTTTAATAGTTGGATAAATGTTTCCAATATCAATAGATATAATGAAAGGGTATAAATGTTCATTTTGAATATTTTGGAGCATATTATTATGCACGAAAGGTTATAAAATGAGATTCCCATTTGTATCTCGAAGAAGAGGAATAAAATTTTGATTATTTTGAGATAATGTAAGAGGAGGTTGATTAGTCATTTGTAGTAAATGATGTTGCATTTGCATCATTGGAGAGGTTTTTAATGTTTGCATAACATTCATTTGTTAGAATATTTGTGCAAGGATTTGAGTAGTGTCAACTTGATTATTAGCATTTAAAGGTGGAATATTAGGAGGAATATTGGTGTTGGTGGGAATGTTAATGCTCCCACTATTATGGGTAAGGATGTTTCTTATTAAAATATTCATTATAGGATTATTTATTAAACTTGTATCAATTACTCTAATGATGTAGTAGGGTAGTTTGGATAAGGTGTTATCTTGAGAAGTGTGGAATAGATCAGAACATATCATCCATTTGGGTTATTTAAACCATATTGAAAGTAATGGATGAGGGATAGGTAAAATTACACCAAGAGTGATTATCTTCTTGGGTAGCAAAAGAAGGTAAAAAGGAACAATCCATGTATCATCTAAATGGGATAAGATTATCAATAAATATTTGGATTGGTGATTTCATGATGTTTAAACAAGGTAATGAAAGTTAAGAAAGTGAAGATTATGTTTAAAGATTAAAATTATAGGAATAAGAGGCAATCATTGAGATACTATATGGGATCAACTAGTTAGTTTTTTGGGATGTAAATAACTATATCATGAAAGTACCATGTAATTAGATAGGGAAACCATAAAACTAGATCAACCAATTAGTACATAGTCAAATAGGTTGACAAAATTAGCAAAGAAGGAAAAATAAAGTAACATGTAAAATATTGTGTTAAAAAAGTTAATCTAGTTCTATATGAAAACAAATATAATGGTCTAGAAAATAATGGGTCAAACAAGTTGACTTAGTTATATAGGAAGATGAAAAAAAATAGTATTTAAAATATTGGGTCGAATAGGTCAAGTTAGTTCTATAGGAAGACAAATAGAATAATTTGTAAAATATTGGTCAAACAAATCAACTTAATTTTTTAGGGAGGAAAAATAGATTAGTGTATAAAAGACTAGGTTGACTTAGTTCAATAACGAGGAAAAAATTAAAATGATCTATATCTAGTAGATTTCATTTTAATTATAGAAAGCAAAGAACTAAAGACATATGAAACTAGGTCAAACAGGTTGATCTAATTGTGGCACACAATAGAAACCTTGTATCAATTCTAACTAATACAATTTTGCAATACAAAAAAGAATAGAAAATAGTAAACAAAAATAGTGAATTTTGAAAAAATAATTAACTAATTGTTTAAAAAGAAGATTAAGAATTTGTACTAAAGGTTTTGATTGAAGGTGTAGGCTCCCAAAGATACTTATCTATTGGATAGTGTTAAGCCAATATTTTAGAGCACTAACTATGGAAGAAGTACCATTCCCATAGCCCACTAAATTTGATTTCAAGGGTAAGCTAAAATTAACTTCTCGATACTAATTACTAATTGATGGAACAAAAAAATAAATGGATGGCTAAATTTATAAGGTTCAATAAATAAAGAGATCCTAGATGTTTCCAAAATAACATGAGGTAGGTCGAAATTAAAGACCATGTTTAGCTCTATATTATGGATATCAGTATTGGGACAAGCCACTCGTGCCATGAGATATGTAAATGATAGACAAGGATTGTAAACAAAGTATTTAATAACACTTCATGATATTAGATAAGTATTTTGAAAAATATTAGTACATAGTTTCTAGGGAAAATTAAAAAAATGAAAAATAAGAGCAAAAATCAAAGTTTCAAAAGCTATTTTGTAGTTTTTTAAAAAGTAAATAAATAATTAGCCAACTGAAAGTTATGATGAGTTTAATTAATATAAATATAGGTTAATTATATTTTATTTAACTATGATAAAAATAAACATAATGAAATCGAGTTGGTCAACTTAGTTCTAAAAAAAGAATAGAAGAGAGTCAAAATAGTCAACGTAGTCTGTTAAAAATAGTTTAAAATGAACATAGGTGAGCTAGTCAACTTATTTTTGTGGATAGAAATCATCTACAAAACTAATCGGACCCAATCAACTTGGTTTACTATAAGGTTAAAATTTTATAGAATTAAATAACTAGTAAAAACAATACTAAAATTTTAAATTTGAAATATAGTGGGAAAATGAAATTACTTAAAATTTGACAAAAAGTAATTAATGAGATAGTTAGAATGAACTTAGCAAATTATATAGAGTCGACCAAGATGATGTATTATTTATCTTTAAGTTGTTAAATTTCTATTTCAAATTGTATTGTCTAGATGGAATTTTGAACCTACAAAGGTAAAAATAGAATATTTAAATGGTGTCGAGCCAATCGACTAAGTATAAATGAAAACTGATAAATGATAAAATAAAATAAAACTATGTTAATTAGATTGATTTAGTATGTTGGAAGGAAAATGTATAAAATAAAATATTTAAGTATTGATTAAGTATAATGTGAAAAAGTGATAAAATAAGCTATATCGATTAGATCAATTTAGTTTTCTAAAACTAAAAATTATGTGCAAAGAAAATCAAACAAAATTGATAGTCTTGACTTAATTGGAAACATGTAAAATAGTCCCTAACTAATTTGAATAGGTTGATAAAGTTGTAAAAACTTGCACATATAGCCGAATAAATTTTATCGGGTCAACTGAGTATAAAAACATGTGCACAACAAATTTAACTAGGTTAACAGAGTTGATCTAGTTGTTTATAAATAAAAATTAAAAATATACAAGGGTTAGATTCATGTTAGGTTCACCAGAATGTATGAAAGTGAAACTAGACAGTTCTATAACTTATCCTACTCAATAATATTCAAGTTTAGCGAAGGTAATCAGTTCTAAAAATTATGCTTAGAGAAATGTCTAAATCAAGATCATCACCAATAATGAATCTGTTATACCTATAATAAGGGATCTCTTATCACACTATGGAAAATGAGAGGTTTCTAAGGCCTCTTATCAAATGTCATCTTGTGATAACCCTAATTAGGTCTTATAATTGTAAATAGTATTAATCAAGATAATATACTAAACAACTATACAAGCTAATCTAGTAAACAAATATGCAAGATAATCTGATGTTCACCAAAGCTTATGGCACAAATGGGGAAGATAATAAAAATTCAAATATAAATCTATCTATAAAATTGAAATTAACTAATTAAGGAGAGATATAATCAAATATATATTTAACTCTATGACATCTACTTATCAAAATATGAAGGAATATACTTATCTTTATTTAAGTGAACCCATCATGGCTTAATATCTCCCTTAGCCAATTGATCATTGCAAGAGGTTGTTGTGGAATTGAAATGATCATAAGGATAAATCATACTTAGGATAAAATACCTATCCTACACATCCAATAATTTCAAAATACAAGTGATAATTCTACAAGGGCAAAAACCTATGCCATGAAACCTCCTATTGATTGTATAAGCAGACTTATGAGTAGTAATGATGTGTAATTGATTGATCTTATATTATAAATGAAATAAAAGGGGGCATATATAGTCCTGAATTGACCCTAAACACTCCCAAGATTTAGGCTAATGCAATTAGCCCAGTCAACCTCATTAAGTGGGAAATGGAGTCATTAGGTCTTAAACTATGTCAACTTAATATGACACCATTCCATAATGTGTGGTAAATCCTAGAATGGGATTAGCTAAGTTAACCTATTAGGAGACATGGTAAAAGGGTTTTATTTCTTAGTTAGGCTCTATTTTGAATGGTGAGCTATTTAAGGAAATGTATACATAGGGTTTTAATGCCTAGGGAAATGGATAAAAGTAAGTTATATTGGTTTTAGGTTGTGGTATATGGGCCAACAATCTTGAAAGCCACAAAAGGCATACTAAACCCTTTCCTAGTGCACCTATTAAGGTAGGTACTCATAGAGATTGAGATTCGATGGGTTCCTATAAGAGAAAAAACATTAATAATTGATAAAGTTTAAAAATATTATATGTATACATTTGATATTTTATATACTTAACATTTTTTGCTAACACATATATCAAAGAGATATTATGACATGTTTATGATAGTTTATTATGTTCCATGATTTCCATTTTTGCACTTTATTAAGTGTCCTTTTTTGCATTTTATTTCTTCTTCTAGCATTTAAATATGTTCCATTTATTGTGGTCTTGATGCCTATGTTTACCTAATGTAATATTTTCACATGTAATAGTTTTTTATATGTGGGCATTTGAACATGTCATTATATGCATTATGGACATTTAACTAAGTCACATCTCTTCAAATGTGAAGCATTTTAATATGCCCCTTATTTGATGTCTCTTAAAACCATTATCTTTTGATTTTATTTTGAGTGTTCTTATATGTGTTCTTGATGAACTTCTAATGTTACTATCTAAATGTTTCCATGACTCACATCATATATCATAGGACTTGATGTGGTCATATACTATATACCTCATTACTATATATACTTACACATGATACTCATATATGTTACATGATACAATCAAAAATTATATATCTACCTTATCATTTTGAGGTAAGGTGATTACCATTTTATAGTTCTTCTCACCTCAACTAGGGGCATATCAGTATGGGCATGTCATAGAGGTATGGATTTTACATTTTCATAGTTTCATATTTCAATGGGGGTATGCTAGAAAAACATAACTTACACACCTGTACTAGTTATAAATTTCATGTTATAGAGGGGGCATGTCATGGGAACATGTATTCCACACTTAATTTTTTTCAAAATTAGCCAAATTTCTTACTTATATGATTTAGTCAAACACTTGTGACAACATTATATACATTGGTACTATTTTCATACCTAGGTTTCATCTTGAGACATATATGAGGTGAATGTTCCATGTAAAAGAGAACCTTATATTATAAAATAAAATTAACTTTCAGATTTCAAATACTTTTATGAACTTTAACCTACACCAAAATGGACTTTTATGGACTGTTATTGAGCTAATATACTATAGTAGTTGGTTGACTTTTGGCAAAGTTGAGGTGATTACATTACTCAATATTACTAAGTTTATAGGATGGAGTGATCAAACCATCCACCAACACTAGTTTTATGATGTGAGCTGACTTAGATCACTCATGCTCACTAGGTTATAAGTTTGATTAGGTTGCATGATTGAGATAATCTCAACTATTAGATGGAAAATCATCTTTTCTCCAAAGTTAGGAAAAAATTTCCTCCAATATCTATATATATTTTCACTTTTAGTTTTGTACTATTGTCCTAATCTTAGCTAAAAAACTTTGAAATAAAGAATATCTTCAAATAAAATTTCTAAAAAGTAAGATGGTTGCATCGATACATAGGTGTACTCTTAAACATACTCTATATACTTTCAAGTATTTTTAGTTTTTCAATTATAGATTATATACATTGATTATATAATGTAACATGCTCATGGTTGTAGGTTATTTATCAATAAAGCAATCAAACAAGACTCATGTAAAGATAAGGTGTGTTATACATACCTAGTTACACATTCCTTTTCATTTAAACTAATAGTTTCATTTATATATTAAAGTTGGGGGGAGGGGGGAGAGACACTAAATCTAAATTATATATCACCTTAGTCTTGTATACTTGTAAATTACTTATCATGGTTATACCCTTCAATTCCTATAACCTTCCTACTATCGAAAGGATCACATCCACTATCTATGTTTCTTATATCTTAGTCCCACTATGTGTTACTCTAATGGACATACATTCTATATTTCTCAAAATTATATAAACCTACTTATTATCATCCTATATAATTTTTGGACCTATACCAATTTTCTATCTTCTTTGACACTAATGCCCTAGGTAGATGCATACAACAATGTTAATGCCTTGTGCTAAACTAAGTTTCCAGTTCCATAAGGTCATCAAATTTACAAATGGAATGTATAAAAATGGTTAGAGTAAGTTATTTAAAGTGATATATATATATATATATATATATATATATATATATATATATATATATATATCCACCTCACTCATTCCTCACCTAGCATGGACCTAAGAACTCACAAGGAAACATACCATAGGTACATAATCAAGAATTTAAGTGGGAAAATATTCCCTATTATAACCTATTGTAATATAAATCATAGGTACAAATGATACATAGGTCTAAATTATTAAAGGAACACCCCATGAGCCATACTTTCTAAGTTACAAGCTAAGTCACTCTATGTACTTACTTATCATATGTTACATCATTATGCACATGAAAGACAACACATATGGGAGAACTACATAAATATGGGGCCATTTTTATAGTATTTAATATTTATGTAGCACCCATTTATAGAGTGGTCCTTGGGGAAACTCAACACCATGTGCCCACTAACACATTTTTTCCATAATCACACTAAGGGTGAAAATTCTAAGGCTTGATCATTTGATAAAGAGTGGTAGTGTGTGCATGAGATGTTAACACACTAGAGTAAATTTTATATAAAAAACATAATTTTATAGGTGTTCATGCCTATATATTGTTTATATTCTATATTATACACTTACGTCCAAGTTAGACAGTGGTGTTGATGCAAGTGTCTGAGGCCCCAGAATGTAATTTTTTATAATTTGATGATTGTTTTAGGATCTTGATGCTATCTAATTTCACCCTATTTTATCATATATCTACATGCACATAATAAAATACATAATAAATATTGTTTCTATTTTATTACTATATCAATCAATAGTTGTAGTTTCTATTTTTTTATATTTTAGTATTATAAATTTAGAACATTGTTTATATTAGTTTGTAAATTAATTATCTTGATATAGATATGTTTATCACCCTTATTATTATTCATTTATATATTATTAACCTTATAATATATTTACCTATCTCAATTTAGGGTTAAACAAAATGTAGGCCATATGCCAAACTGTGCTTCAAGTAAAAACTTGCAATGAAATATGTATAAATCAGTCCTTACATAAGATGTTTTTTTATGAAAGACAAGACAAGAAACTTATAGATAAAAATAACAAGGAATGAATAAAACTATTTGGGTATACAAACCATTGTGTTTTATAATGAAAAAAATGGTGAGTAAAGAGGGTAGGACCCTTGGATATTTTTAATGTTGAAACATTTAGTTTAGACTATGCATGCTCCAATCCTCATTAGAAAAAGAGTGCGATTAATAAATCAAGGTGTGATTAACTTCATAATTATATACCTAAGGTATTATATTAGCTTCAAATCCTTGTATGAATTATAATATATCATTATGGTGCAAAAATTTGAATCAATTAATGCAGATAGAGTAAGATTTATTTATGAGAAAAAATGGCACAAAATTGGTGAAAAATAATATGATTTGAGTCTAGTATATACAATGTAAATAATGACATGATTTAGTCATTCATTTTGCATAAAACTAGTGTAAAACTGAGTAAGAAGGCAGTCATGTGCTGCACACATGCCCCCAATATGATACCTAAGCATACAAATTATAGAACTAAGTAATATCAATTGATTTTTTGAGAAAAAACCTATGTGATAACATGTAACATATGTTGTGTATGGTTCCCAAAATTCTAATAAAAACTTGAGTATCCATCTAAAATAATTTTTAGTACCTATATAAAATTGTCTTGTAACTGCCTCTTATTTTAATAAATTTTGGAAATCATTATTTTATAACTATCAGGATGACAATGCATTTTTTAAGACATGGTCAGTCGGTTCTCTTATCTAAATAGAGCATTGTTGTATAAAACTACTTTATGGGTAAATTTTGGGTATTTAACTTTTTAAAATTGAGTAAGACATGCTTTTTTATTTGTGAAATATAATATTTTATCTTAGTATCTAACACAAGCAACTATGTATGCCCCCTTTATTTAGGTGAGTTATGAAGCCTACTTAATAAGTTATTTGAAAAATAAGAGACTTATGTGAATGATTTTATATAAAAGATTTTAAATATAAGTAATAATGATAACATTGGGGATCATGTCAGCACTGTGTATTAACTAATAAATATAGTAAAGTAAGATTTATGTAGAACCAAGCATACATAGTGTCATGTCAAGATATATGTTAGCAATGAGAAACATGGTGAATAATAATCATATACTGAGGAATTGAAATTGATTATAAAAAATTATGGAGAGACACACAATATCCATCATGGCATATAAAAAGCTAGTAAGATGCATTATATTGACCCTAACATCAAAAATTAAGTAAAAAAGGGTCATGGACATAATGCACACACATAAAGAGTACACAAAAATTACACAAGATACATAATAGAAGAAGGCCATTAGAAATTAATCATTTTATTATGAAAGAGATAAAGGTTTCAATTTACACATCATAAAATGGGGGTCAATTAACTTCAATGGTTTATTAATATGTAAATATTACATATATAGGTCCATAGAACTCCTATGAATAAGGAGTATTTACCTATCTCTTATCCCCACAGATATCTCACACTTATTTCCTAAATATTATCCCTAAGTCATTTAACCTATCCTATCTTCTACAAATTCTATCTGATTTTTTATAACAAATCACTTAAATTATTTTCTACACACATTATTTACACACACATATTAATAAATTAATAATATAATGTGGAGAACTATACCCACATGTGAGGACTAAATCCTAACATTTATCCCAATGCTAAGATGGGGAGAATAAGTGTATCCACAATATTTTTATCTGTATCATTTACTGATGCTTTCTCTTTTGTAGGAATCTATTGAGTTTCAATCTCTCTAAGTACATGCCTCAAAGGGTGCACTGAGAAAGGGGTTGGCATACTTTTGGTGCTTCACAAGATTTTTGGTCCCTATACCATTACCTAAAACCACTACAATCTATTTTTATCCAAATATCTAAGTAATTAATACTTACTTATCCACTCCCATAAACAATTCACCTTCCAAAATATATACTAACTAATCATATAATCTTTTTCTTCATTTTCCTAGTATGTCAACTTGGTCAAACTTGTTATGGATTGAGAACACATTACAAAACTCCATCATCATAGTCAGCCTTGTTTGAGTCCTAACAACTTTTTTCCTACTAAACAAAGTCAACCTAACAAACTTTGTTATCTAACTATTTAAAGGGGTTTAGGGTCAATTTTTAGCTATAAATACCTCCTTCACTTCATTTATAAAGAGAGGGTCATTTAATTATTCACAATTATAGATCACAAAATTCCTTATACTACTATTTGAATGTTTCATTGCTTAGGGCTTCAACTTGGAATAGTAGCATTCATCTTGTGGAGGTCTTGGATACATATGAAAATTCATATAGCCTAGAGATGATATATCCTTATGATCCTTATAAGCCAAAACAACCTCTTAAAAAACACCATTATCTAAGAGAGAGATTGAATCATGATAGGTTCAATTCAATAAGATAAGTATACTCATATCCCTTCATTTTGATATGTATATGTTACATAACTAATAGATTGAATTGTATCTCTCCTTACTTAAATTAATTTTATACTATCTTGAATAGAATTATCTTTATTTATTTATTATCTTCCCCATTTATTCCACAAGATTTGGTGAGCAACATATTAACTTGTATATTTATTTACTATATTATATTGTATGTTTGTTTTGTAGATTACTTGATTTCTATTTACAACATTATAATACTTAGTTGGGCTATTACATGATGACATTTGAATCGAGGTGGAACCCTCTCCTTATTTATTATGTAGTAAGATATATCTTAGTTAAGTTTAGTAGATCCATAATTGGTCATGACCTTGATATAAATAAGAATTGCTAAGTTGATTGTTAGTTGATTACCTTATTCGAGCTTGGTTATTAGTGAGTAGGATAATCTGTATATATATCTTATTTAACCTACATACATTATAGGTAACTTAACGTGAATTTAACACTTTTAATTTTTAAATTTACATATATATTTAATTGGATCAAGCCTATCGATCTAGTTTAATATTTTGTGTGTAGGTTATTAAACTTCATTGAGTCTATCAACCTTAGTTTGGATCTATATGTGTAGTTTTTTTAACCTTTTTTATCCTATTGACCTAGTGTGTAGGGATTCTAACTTCATCTAGCCTATTGATCTATTTCAACTTTCTATGCATAGGGTTTCCAACTTTGTTGAGCATGTTGACCTAGTTTTATCTTCTAGATGTAGTGTTTGTAGTCTCAATTAGCTAGATTAAACCAATCCATATTTCTTTTATTTATCTTTATATGCCTAATTGAATTGACCTATTTGATTTTATTCATTTCTACATTTAATTTTAGCTAACTACCTCGATCTAATTGATCTGATCTTATTTACCATGTTATTCATTAGTTTTATTTTAACTAGATCAACCAACTCAATTTTGTTTAATAATTCTATTTTTTACATCTATAAGATCAAAAAATCACCTAAATGATCAATTTAAAACATCAGTTTAACATCTTTAGGAAAAATTACTACATTGATTTGATTGATATTGTCTTATCTACCAGGTTCACTCTAACCAATTCATAATTTTCACTCTATCAATTTCTAAGCAAATTTATTTTTCCCACGTTTCAGTTAAATTTTAAATTGAGTATTATTTTTACCAATTTTTCATTTTTATCAAACTTTACCAACATAGTCAACTAGATTGAATGACTCAATTTAGTTGTGTCTACTTTCTACCTAGGGAATTAAGTTTACTTGACCTTGTTTATTTTGACCTATTTTAATAATATATTGAGATGACCATCTCAAGTTCATTCTATTCTTTTTGTCCAACTAGATCAACCAACTCAATCTTTTTTTATGTGTTTCACTTCTAAGCTTAAATAAAGGTAACTAACATATATCTAATAGTAATTACAATCACTTTAATTTTTAGTAGGTTGTTTATTTATTTACTTTAAGAAACTACAACTTGGATTTCAAAATATTTATTTTTGCCTTTATTTTTCACTTTATTTAGTTTTCCCTAAAAATTGTGTACCAATAGTTTTAAAACTACTTAGCTACTATCGTGAAGGGTTATGTGACATTTTTTTATGGTCATTATCTATCATTAATAAATATTATTGCATGTGGGGAAATTGACCCAATACTCAGCCATAATATAGAGCTAAACATGATCTTTGGTTTCCATGTACCTCATGATATTTTATAAATTCCTAGTATTATCTTCTGTATTAAACCTAAAAATCCAACCATCTATTTGATTATTTGCTACATGTGTTAGTAGGTAGCACCAAGAAGTTACTTCTAACTTACCCTTGAAACTAGATTTATTGGGTTATGGGAATGGTACTTCATAATTATCACTCTAAAATATTAGGCAAAGACTATCCAAGATACAAGCAAGTATCTTTAGAAGCTTACACTATTAATCATAACCTTTACTACAAATTCTTGATCTTATTTTTGAACAATTACTTATCATCTAAATTGTGTTCTTATTACTTATTATTTGGTATTTTGTTTTATATTACAAACTATATTAGCCAACATTGATACAAGTTGTGTTGTGTTTTAACTAGATCAACAATATTAGCCTAGTTACCTATGTGCTTTAACTTTATTTTTTGTATTTAGAACTAAATCATCTATTATCATACCATTAATTTTTTTTACTAGACTAAACAACTCAATTGACCAACTCGACCTAGTCTTCTTACAAACTATTCTATTTTTATACTTTTTAGCACTCAGTCGACCATATCGACTTAGTCAGATTATAGATTGTTCTAATTTTATTTATTTTTAAAATAGATTGACTAGCTCAACCTTGTCTATTTCCATATTTTTTTGTCATCTTATTTTTCCAACTAGATTAACTATCTCAACCTAGTTAGCTTACAAGACATTTATATTTTTATACTTTCCTGACTAGATCAACCAAATCAACTTAATTTGATTCCATATTTTTATCCATCACATATATCTAACCAGATCAACCAACTTGATCTCGCTCATTTCCATAGTAAGTGTTTAAATCAGGTTTTCATCATGCAACATCTATTTGATACAACTACATAGCAAAATAAAATTAACATGATGATATTTAATAATCATCATAAAGTCCCTAAAACACATCTACCATATCATGTGATAGATAATATGGATCTTATCAATATCATGTTACTATTAGAACTACCAACTATGGGACTCCTACCTATTATATTATACTTAATATTTTATTTTTACAAATGTTATAAGATGAAAGTGACCTTGAATATATGATTTAAATGATCCTCTTAATCAATGAAACCCCCCAACATTGGGATAAGGATCCTATAATCATTTAAAACATCATGATGGGACCTCATATTGGATAACCCCATTCACATTCACCTACCTTTTTGTAGGATTTATGACAAGTCATCCTATGACTTATATCATACCATTTCCTCTCTCATCCCACCCTATACTATAATTAAAACATATTTCATGCCATATTCATCCTCCATGCCAACCATTTATAAAAACACAGTAGGTATGACTTTTAATGAGTCTATTCAAAATGCCCACACTAATGTTTAATTTCATACAACTACTAGTGCATCTCAAATTACTAGTGCATCACAAAGTATTAATGCCTTGCATAATATTAATTCATCCCATGATACCTCCATGAATAAAAATACCATTAACACTAATCAATTGTTATGGTAAAATTTAAATCAAATGATTACCTTTTAAGATAACAATACCAACCAAATGATGTAAATTTAAAACCAATTAATGTATTTTCAAAACCAACCTCAACCTACTCAATGGTGAATTAAAAATCATAATTCTCCCCTATGTTGGTATGTTGTTGTCATTGATTTAAAAAACATGTATCATGCAAAGGCATAATGGTCATTGATGTCAAAGATGGATCATGTCAAGATTATACTATCAAGGTTGATATCAAAGGTGACTAAGGACAAATTTTAGTATGTGATATGTCAAGGCACATAATATTATTGCATTGATGATAATTGTCATAAGTAGTGTGAGCATGGAAGGTATATGTCATGGAAGATGTTTAAAAACAACTAATGTGTTCATAATGAAGCATAGTGTATGAAGAGTTTCAATGTAATCCATGTGATAGGATACATTTTAAGGCAAGAGAGAATTTTAATTCAAGAGATAATTTGAAGGAAACTAATGTCTTTTGGTTTTATAAAGGTACAAGTCAAGGTGTCAAAGGTGTTCAGATGCATGAAAAAGAGATGTCTAGTCATATAAAACTTTGTCATAGGTCTATATGAGGCTATGAGAGATTGTTGTTATTATAAAGAGAATGGTGAAGTGATATGAGTGGGTTATGATGTCTTATGATTGATTTTTTTTATTGAGGTCATGACATGAAAGGAACAGGGTAAGGTGTTAAGCTCATTAAAATCTTGATCCCAATTATAGAATGGTGAAGGTATGAGCTGGTGGCATGATGATGTGATTAAAATCAAGAATGTGAGAGATTTTATGGAATTATTTGAGAATGTGAATAAGGTTTAGAATAATCCATGAGAGTCTTAGGATGAGCCTACAGGGGTAAAACCTTCAGACCAAGTTTGCACTTGGACCACTCCTAGACCCTACCTATACTAATGAGGCATGAGGATTATATTTCAAGGTGAATATGTGAAGGAGAGAATGGATAGAGGTAATTCAATTTTCTTAAGATTGATCATAAATTATGAGGTTATGGTTTATAGTAAAAGCCATGAAAAGTGGGTTTTAGGTGTCTCAAGTACACATAATGAAGGTATGTAAACCTGAGAAGGAATTTCAGGTGTTCATTGGCACATGCAACCTCTACATGGGAAATTTATGTATTAAGGAGATATGGTTAATGGTATTATATAATAATTATAGGTATTTTTTTTGGATTTAAGGGGTAATCTTTTACAAACAATTGTTAACACTAAAACTAGTGTTGAACTTCCCTAAAACACTAATAAGGACCCAATATTGAATATATTGTTAAAATAAGAATATAATGGTATAAAATTACTATAAAAATTATTATATCATGTATTAAAATATCCCAATTACCTCTATGTGGTGATGGTTAATCAAATGAGAGAGAAAATGTGTAGATAAAGGCTTATTTGTGAAAAATTTGTTATAGCAATCAAAAGTTGCATTAGTGAAGAAAATAAAATGGATGGAAGGATATAGATATTTATAATACATTACTATTAAGGTTCATATATATTTTCCACCCTTTAAGTGTACTAAACTAGTCATCCAAGTTAACTAGTTGTTAATAGGCCTAATGGTGTAAACAGTGAAAAACCCACATAGCAGTGAAAAGATGAATTGGAATATGTTTTAATGATAGAATGATGAATAAAATTTCATGGATATGTTTTTAAAAACTTTTAATACATATTTTTTCTTGGTATAAGTTTTGGAGGTTAGTGAATATGGTGAAAAAGTTGCTCACAAGTTGACATGTCTAGTTCAGATAAAATAGTGAGATATAAGGTCATAAGATTGGTCTAAAAGACAAATATTTTCCATTAGACCATATGATATTTATATTTTAGGATGGTATGGAGATATCATATAACCATATACATCTATCATAATTAATTCAAAGTGTCTATATATCCATTGGAGGTTTGAGTCACCATGACTAGTCTTTAAGGTAAACTATTAATTTTGAGTGAGTGAGTTATAGAGATGATCTTAAAGCCTTAAGCTTTGAGTCAAAGTATATAATGCATTTGGTAATGAACCTAAGGTAATTCATAATCTATATATGTAATTGGATGATCATATTTGAGTGGACTAATTAGTTTTGAGCTTCAAATTTTTAAGACAAACTTTTAAAGCACAAATGCCTATAGGACAGTTTATCCTAAAAGAGGTTTCATGGTATGAACAAAAGACACAGGTGTAACCAAGCATGGATAAGGTCATTATATGTATATTTATAAGTAATTAAATATTTTTTATTTTTTTAAGAAAGCCATATGTTCCTAATAATATCAAGTTTTGATGTTAAGAGATAGACCTAATGTAATTAGGTCTTCACGAGACCTAAAAGTGAAATAAGGCCTAATTGAGTCATGATAGACCAAAAGGGACTCAAAAATCATTTTATTCATGTTAAAAATATGTCCTCAGATCTATTTTATTACTGACCTAATATTTTAAAGGTGTGTGGCTAATTAAGTGGTATATGAACAAGGAATGGTATATATACAAGATAGTTTTAGGCCTATTTGAGCAAGCTTAGAGGAAGTGAATAAATTGATAAATAAATGAGACTGATGAGGATGGGTAACATGTTTTAAAACCTAAAGAGCTATTATAGAATAATTTCATGAATATCATATAGGTGCTATATAATTGAATATCAAGGTCATATGACGTATTCAGACTTGATGAGGGCTAATTGAGTAAAGAAGCCTAAAAGTAAGTTTGAGAGAGATCCAGTGGATAAGAGTTGAAGGAGTGATCATTGATTATTGAGAGGATATCAGAGTTTTGTCATTTATGTGTTCCTTATGTATGACATTGGATATATTAGACATATATTTGAGTGGAATTTTAGAATAAATAAGGGTGACTGACTAAGTTGGTGCTTGGTCAAAGAGGGAGTTGAAGCTTCCTTGTAGGTTGGTGCTTATAGAATTTGTCTTGGTTGAGTTGTTGCTTTGTCAAAAAGGAGTTAGAGATGATTTTTAGGTCTTTACTTATATAATTGTCATCTAACTTAGTTTGTGCTTATTCATAAGGGGTTGTAACTTCCTATCAATTAGGTTCTTGCTAAATTCAAGTGGGTGCTTGATTAACTTGGGGTTGGTGTTCCATGTTGGGTTGATGCTCTACTAAAATTGATACATTTTATTATATGATAGTTTGTCCAAGATTTGGTTTATCTGGTTTTATACCCCATGAGGGTTTCCAAAATATGTGATATGTTGTTTCATACTCATGTGATTGATTCTTAATGCATTTTTATATCATTGTGTTTCTTTCATAGTTCATATATGAGTGGATGTAGTTGATTGAAAGTTTTTGAAGACTAATCCAAACCCCCTTAGTCATTGTGATTCCAACATCCCACCCCATTATAGGATCACATGGTAACCTTATACCAAAACCTTCACTTATTAACAAGGCTATTAAACAATTATAAAATGAACCTTTAGTTCCTCAAATTACAATCATTAACATAGGTGGCATAGTTCCCACTATCACTTATAATGGATACACTTATCCAACCTTTCATTTGAAGACTTTTGGAAACTTATATAAAGATTTGTTTAAAATTAATACTTTTTATACCACCAAGCTATCATCTAAAACCTTCTAAGGTGATACTTTAGACTGGTATATTAACATTAAAACTCATTCCATAACTAGCTTATAAGAATTAGTCAATGCATTGGTTCAATAGTTCCAAACTAATAATCTTCTAAAAAATAATTTAGACCATTTTATCAACTACAAATAATTATAACCCAAAAAAACACAAGTTTTCATCAAATGATGGAAACATTTATCTAATAAAGTTGAGCATAACATGTCTGATGATAATCTATTTCATTTATTCAATAATTATCTTCACTCTAAATTAAAATATCATATGAGGACTCTTTCTAAAAAATCCTTAGAATAATCCCTCAACCAAGATAAACATCAATATTTCCTTATATTAAAATTTGAGCCTTTTGACCCTTCAATGAAAACTCAAATGCTTATAAAAGCTAAAAATTGGCATTTAACTAATGATGGTGTTATATATGCCTATGATTCTATACAAACCATGCAAGCCATTTCTCCAAGTAATCACATGGAACCTAATACTTCATTTTCACTTTCCAACATTTCTCATCCTAGTTCCACATTTTCTCAAGTACATAATGTAGATGTCTATAAACCACTTTCCTTAATAAAAATTCAAATTCATCTTCCTCAACATTTAACATGAGATCTCGATCCCAATTTCCCTATAAAACATTGGTATTATCCCTAATTTTTTTTGGTTTCTTACAATTTGGGTCCATTATCATGAAAATCATCACCAACTAAGAAACTTTACTATGGATTATCTATTTGAACCTAAATTTTATCATGAATCACTCATTCATACACATCAAGATTATGAAGTGACAACTAAGGCCCATGAAACAAAAACTAAACATGAAGCCTTAAATCAAACAAATTCTCATTTGGATATTTAGTAGTATCCTCTTCCTAATCACCAAGCTAACACTAGACAGCCTCCTACTACCCAAAATGTTGAAATTTTTATGGATCCTAACATGAATGATGAGAATATTTATAATATGAATAACATTAAATAGTAGTTTCCTATATCAATCATTAACTAAATTATACTTGTAAAAATTTCCCAAAGTTTTGTATTATGCAATGATCTTACCCATATCACCTCATAAAATTAAGGGCACATGGAAATAAATTCACCAAATTAAACAAACTCACAAGTGTCAAATCCAATGATAAAATGAGAAAATACCTCGGATACCATCGATACAAGTTTTATTTCCCTTTCAACTAAGACACCTCACTTGAAAATCCCACAACCTTCTATCATTTATACTTCTTCCTCTTAAATAAAAGAAAAAATTAATGATTCAATCATGTAATATAAAACAACATAAAAATATATAATCAGTCAACCAAAATTAACTAAATATAAAATAAACAAACCTTACCAACATCAATTTCAATGCACTTCCCCTACACCTCAAAGGATTTACTACAATACTATGCACCCTTAAATGATAAAATTCTAAAGGGATATGATGAAAGGGATCTTATAGCTAAACTTTCACACCTCCTATCTCAAATCCTTTTCTTATAAATCATGATAAATTCTCCTCATCATCGTAATCATCTAATTCAAATCTTATTTTAAATTAACATACCTCATCCCCCACCTATGGGATAAGAATCTATATTTTTGGTTCTGAAGATAACATCCTTTAACAATGAAAAAAATAGATATCCACATTGATGAAATGGTAGACACCTCTCTTTCACATAATTATATATCTCTTCCATGATTATTGATGAGATATTTCTTTGTGAAGATGATCCTCCATTATTTATTAGCATCCAAATAGGATATATATCCAAGTTAAATGTGCATCAATTGATGAATGTTTAGGAATATGTGTGGCTTCCATTGATTTATTAAAACATTTAACTATTCTAAATGTAATCTCAAATCTACCCAAAGTACAATTCAAGGATATGATTGATTACAAATGCCTCCTTTAGGTTGTGTTTGCATCCCTATCATAGTTCCCACTATCACAATGCATGTAAAAGTCATGGTATTTAACTTTTCACTTTGTTATAACATAATAATCAGTCAACTTTGAATATAATTCATTAGATTAGTAGCCTTATCAGCATGCGAATGTGTTAAGTTTACTTATAATGGTGTTATATACAAGATTCAAGGAGATACCAATCCTTAAAATTTTAAGCAATTCTAATAAATATGCATTTGTAAAATACCTATCCTCAAACCTTTAATTAGCATCCCATTTTGCATATAAAAATGCTTTAATTATCTCAACAATTCTATTATAGGTTACAATGGTCATCTATAATTAATAGGAAACATACCACCTAATATTTTAGATTAAAATAATGATGAACCATATGAGATCAATTTGAAAATCAAAACCTCTAATCTCTATCCTAACATAATCACTCAACTACCTCTTTCCCTCTAACCTAGGTCTCATAAAAAACCATTAGACAAAATTCTAATCACTCCAACCGTAACTCAACACTCCATTCATCATACCTCTTCAATCGATAAAATCATTGATGCATATATTATTAACCTTCACGCTCTTGATTATGATGATGAATATTCTTGAGAAGATCCCTTTTTAGTTAGATTTGATCAATATAAAAATGTAGAGATACTTAGGTACCATTCTTATTTACAACATTATCTTAGTTATATTCATATAGTTCCTTTTTATATAGTTCATGGTATTAGTTCTTATTCTTATGTTCATAGGTCTGATATGGAGCACACACACATAATACTCCTCTAGTTACTAATGAGACTATTTGGAGAATAACTTTTGACCTTAATATGATAGAACCTTTAGGTTATAGGTTTTTTAGATATCATAACCCTTATAACTTACTTCCTCCAGATATGTTGGCTATACTATGCCAACCCACTATGATCTCATCTCATGATGTATCCTAGGCTAAACACTATCTTATTCCAAGTTATCCTCATATTGGTAATGTTATACTATATTTTTATAAGCTTGACCCTCTATTGGCATGATGGGTAGATGAGCCATAGTGTGATATCCATAGAGTTACTAGTCATTGGGCCAAGGATTATTGTGTGCATTAGCAGTAACAAGGCTCAAGATATACTTCTATTACAGATATAAAAAACATCAAATTCTACTCTTAGATGTACTTGTTGATTTTTTGGTACACGTAATCATTATTCTACTCATTTATAATAGCTTCAATAGTACATTGATACACTTCATCTAGAGAAGGCATAGTCTACAAAAATAGCCTACCACCTCCTAAGTTACTTCTATAATATGTCATTAAATATGGGGAGGTTTATTATCTTTGGCAATGGTGTAATACACACCATATAGGTATATTTTGAGTGATACAAAAACATTTTCATGATTTTCCATGGCCTAAGCCTTCATCAACTCATTTTCATCTCTAGAACACATGAGGATAAAAGTTCATCCTTCTCCACAACTTACATCTCCTCATAGAGTTGAGGATGTTAGTCATAATTCAATATAAATTCCTCACATTGAGAATCCCATATATTGGATGCTTCATGAGAATAATTATTCTTTTAACATACCTATCTTCTCTATAGAGATGATACACCATAAATTATTTTCATTACTTTTTATGAATATTGATGAGATTTTGAATAATGCCAAATTTTAACTACATAAGGATGTATAAGATGTTATGGATGATGCTTTCCCCAAAATTTATCAATATTTTTAAACACATCCTAGTGTTTAATCACATTATTCATTACATTAAAACATGATATGGACTTGATTTATGATCATATATTGATCTTATGTTTTACTCATATGAAAATTTCTTATGGATTAATTTCATTTTCATGGATTAATTTATTTTTCATGGATTAATTTCATGTTTCATAGATTAATTTAATTATCATTTATTTTATTTAGGATGGTTTCTCTTTTATGATTTTTATACCATTTTATTATAATTAGTTAGTTATTATCATGGCATGGTTCTAAATCCACACCCCTTTAATATCCTATCTTTACCATATGATCATTTAGCAAGCATATTTCTCAATGTATAGCTATATACACATATCTCTTCGATATCCATTTTTATTTTACAATCATAAGAACAAATATGGTTAGTCTTGAGATCATATGCTTTTTTATAGGCAATATTAATTATTTAGTAACATGACAAAATATCTATATATTTTTATCCTATAACCAAAGCCTACAACACATTTGTGGTTTTCACTTTTATCACTCATGTTTGGTTATTCTAAATCCATATGGATGAGAAATTGAAAAATCCATAAAAAGTTAAAAGACAAATAGTTTAAACAAAAGGCATTGATAAAAGGTAAAAATAAACATTCAAAAGTCAAAATCACACCAAAATATGTGCTTCATATCTTAGCAAATCTCTTATTTTTTGTCAAAATCTCAAAACCCATAATTGGCCTCATGATAGAGCCGAGGTCCATTGGGGTGTGACAGGATAGTAAACTAGGATAAGAGATCTTGAAATTCTCTCTAAAGATACCTGCTTTCTCACTCAAGAACCCAATATTCATAGTAGACCAATGGCTTTATAATCAATCTTGAAGAATGGGTAACACATTACGAAAAGATAGGTCCATTTTAATTTTGTAGTATGTATAAGCTTCATGAGATAATCTTAGTAATACACTTATTTTCCCACAAAGTTTTATGTTTATTGAAAAAAATATCTTTTAAATTAGGCATCTAATAAATTCGTAGAGCTTACTTATGTAATTAGTGTGGCTCATGCCTACTTAGGTTTATTCCAAACACCTATGTCATGATTTTTCCATTCCTTATTTCACTACAACATTCCTAGTATTCCTACTTGATGAATATTTTTTGTTATTTGATCACATCCCTTTGGTTCTCCTTTTTATGAGTTTGCAATGTAAGACCTTGGATATGACTAGACATTCCTCACAAACATCCTCTTATCATCCATAAAATCATTTCTCATTATTAGCATATACCTCATTGGTTTACCCTTTGTGAGTTTTAGTGTAAGACCTTGGATCAGACTAAGCTTTCCTCACAAAGTATACTCAAAGATTCATACCATGATTAGTCACAAAAATAATTATACTTATTAAATTTTACATTCTTTTACTTGTATCTCCTTTAATTATATTTTATACACTTCTCAATTGGATTTAGTGTGTTTTACATTTCATTTTTTCAACTCATTTACATTTTACATGCTTAAAAACTTGATTTAGTGTGTTTTATTTTTTTTTTAATTTTTCATACTTCCCAACTTGATTTAGTATGTCTTATACATTTTATCATTTCATTTCACTAATGACGTTAACACTTCTCAACTTGATTTACTATATTTTATATTTTACCATATACTTTTGTCTTAAATGCTTTTCAAAATTGATTTAGTATGTTTTACAAATTCCTTTACTATTTAACATTTTACATGATTCGTAACATGATTTAGTGTGTTTTACATTTTATTTACATTTCTATGTTTTACACATTTACATATTTACTTTTCTTATCATTATTTTTAACCATTCATTTATTCATAACTGCTAGAAAATAATCTAAAATACATCATACATTTTATCAAAAACATATATCATAAATTAAATAGTGATAAACACAAAATACATGCCTACATAACATCCATGAGTCATAACAAATATATATATATATATATATATATATATATATATATATATATATATATATATATCTCACTAAATTAAATTATTTTATATAATATAACAACATACTATGAGAATAAGATGATAACAACACTATGGTTTGTGGTCCACCCTACCCATATTATGGATGGCCACACAACCCATAAAATCTTGAAATTGTCCCATTTAAATGGTTCACTTTAGTGAATTTATACATGAATGAAGGACCTCTAATTATCTTTGTATATTAAACACCTAAGATTAAACATGTCCCAATTCTCTAGATCTCTCGATATGATTAGCCAGTTCTTCAGCCACTATCTACCATTCCTATAACTATCCATCACCCACTCCTAGTGATAATTATGATGTATCTCCTCATCTCTATATCTCTCAAACTACCTCATTGACCAATCAAAAATAACTATAATACATTGGGTTAAAGGGTATAATAGGATCAACCATATCAATAGTATCATGATGCAACAACACATCATCCAAAATATCATGATGTGTTGATCACACTATAGTAGACCATCTAAACTCCTCCTTTTAAATATCTATAAATCAAAAACATAAATGTACAATAGATATGATATATACATCATATCTCAAAATCATCTAGAAAAACAAATATATATATAAGATATCAACTCAAGCAAAATCAACTACATAACAAAACACAAAACATTTACCAATAATAGTATCCCCATCAACACATCCACCAAGTGCATCTATTAGAGAATTTCTTTGAGGTGATATAAAAACCAAGATAAATAATATGATCACACTATGGTCCACTCTGAATCTATCGCTCTATGGACTAACTCTATGTAGGTTGTCACATAGGATCTTCCTAATTAACTACATATGCTTATAGCTCCACCTCCACTTACATCTATAGCAACTAATGTCTCCATCATCATGGTACATGTGGTAGTAATTGAAACACCTACTATGGTATAAAAATCACCACCTCCACTACCTCCTCCTCAACCACTCTAACCTCTCTCTTTTTTCATCATCATCATCCCATCTAAGGTATATATTTACATGTCCAAATAATAAGTAAAATCGGTAGGCAATCCTACACCTCCACTTACCCTCTACTCATTCACATGTCATGCCTAATATGAAAGCACTATTATAAGTGTCATTATAGGTATAAACCCTAATTAACTAAGTAAATAAGCAATATGATGTGTCTTTACTCACCAAGTATAATTTTTAGTAACCCAAGCATGAGCTAGTCCATGAGAAATAGTTGGACAAGAAGGCCAACTAGCCAAAATACCTATATATGGATACCAAAAATATATCCTTACATCATAGTATGTAAAATTGGGATATGAGGTACAACCTTTAACACAAGGTCTTGACACCATATCAAGATATGAGGTAAAATATCATCTATAACATGGGGTAACCCATATGGATAATACATAGGAAATCTCTCATAAATATAACTACTAGGTTAAATGATAGGGCCCATAGTAATATACTCATGAAAAAAATATGTTATACATATCATGTACTAACTATATCCAAATAAATAACCCTAAGTTTTACATAGTAACTTATCTAGTATAGAATGACATAAGGCAACCACATATAATGGTACCTTCCCATCTGACTTGTGACATATCACATGATATTTCAAAAGGATAATAATTTCCTTATGGATATCCATAATGGATAATACATAAACATAAAATATACACACTCATAAAACATAAAAATACCTCTCTAAATAAGACACCCATATGTCTAGGGCTCATCTCTTTAGATCTATATCAAGGGTATCACAAATCACATGAGTGCCTATAATAAAAAGTCTTATAATTTCATGGAATAATCTAGGGTGATACCCACATTAATAGTACCCCCATCTTGTTGGGGTCAATATACCCCTATTTTTGAAAAATGAAGACCCTTATTCAAATTCCACAAATTTGTGCTATAGATTGAACACTCAACTTGATCAAATTACATTTTTTGAATATCATGCTTGATCTAGTTTACATTAACATGTTAACATTTAATATTCATTTGGATTTATCTAATATTACTAATGTTTTATTTTTGTGTTTTCATGTTTTAGGTTTAATGGGGTCCCATTTGAATGAATAGTGTTTAGAGTTTCATGCTTAAAATGTTAAGCCTTTGGTCTTTAGTCAATTAATTGAATATATGTATAAATAGTATTGAAAAACCTAGTATAAATGTTTATCCTAACTTACTTTTGAAATAAATTAAAATTTATGTGAGAACATTATATTTTAAACCTAGTTTAAGTTATAGCCTAAGCTCTAATCATGTTTATTGATATGATTAAAACCTTACTCTAAAACTATATACTAAGTCTCTACATATATCTTGAACACTTATATCTTTGGTTTTGTATTTGTAAGTACTGAATAAATCTAAACATGCCAAGTGACAAGATCCTAAGAGATTATATCAAATATTAATGATTTGCATGTAATTCCCTGAGTTAAAATTTTAAAGATCCTAAGGAGTAACATAAGAATTACAAGTTTCATGATCTTGGCAAAGTGGTAACAAATCTAATGGTGAGCCTAGGTCAACAAGTCAGAGATGTTGAGAAGGGATGTGAGAAGGACAAGTGTCACAATCTTGGCAAGTGATCAAGTAAATTGATGGTTTTCATTTGAGCTTATGCATAACTAAAAGAATAAATGATTTGCATTCACTTGTATACCTAGTAGATTAATGGTGAAAATGAAGGTCAAATTTTTAAAGGGATTAAATCAGATGTGGTAGTGACACATGTCACAACCATGATGAATTAGATGGAAATCGATGAATCACATTCAATCTTCTAGATCAAAATCAATGGTGTGGAATAAATTAAGAAGTCAAGGATTTGAATTGAATTAGAATCTACAACATGGTGAAAAGGCATTAAGGTGATGCAAAAAACACAAAGATCCTATAGAGTTTCCAAGTGACACACTCTTAAGAACTCAGACGGAAGACCAATATTTCATAATGAAGGAAAGGCTATGAGGAATTCTTAGGAAATCAACAGTGCAAATTGATCAACCTTCAAGATTTCATGAGGTATCGACATGTGTCCAAAAGTGATAAATGGTCATATTTTAAATAAATGAGCAGCATGACATGACAACACCACATAAGTAAAACACTTCAAAGTGGAGATCATGTGGACCCAAACATATGAAAGGTATAAATGTGCAATCCAAATACAATCTAAGGAACTGAATATCGCATTAAAACTAGCTTAAAACCATTGAAGCTATGCATAAACCTTTGAAAAACCTTAGAGTGTATGGATTGCTCTAATTGTCTTTAGAATCACTATAATTGAAATAAAATAGTTGGATTATCATCCCCAGTTAGATAATTCAATTAGGATTATATAAATGGTGACCCATAAGCATGTTTCAAAGCATGATGTTGAGCTATATTTGACATTATATGTAGAGGGTCATGTGTTCAAAGACACAAAGTTTATAGTTGTTACTTTAAAAATGGGGATAGTAATTGTTCTCGATAATTGAAAACTAGCCAAAAATCACCAAGTAGGAAGAAAATATTATCTCTATAAAGAGGCTCTATGATGACATTATAGAAATATAGATGACTAGACTTCACTATGTAGCTACAAAACTAGAGGTACTTTATTAAATTGATGTTCTGGGTCCCATTTTTAATGAAGATAAGATAGACAAGGGCATGTTAATTAATGAGCATAATCATAGGAAAGTTGTTTACATTTCCCCATTTTCCTTTGAGTCTTATTTCAAGCTCCCTAAACCCTATATTGACTTAAACTCAATTAACTCATGGGCTAAGTAACACAACATGGTGAACACCCTAGCTATATGGTTAGAGTTTGGTAACTAGGTCTTTTTTGACCTTAATAAGAACATTAAAATAAATTAATTTAGACCAGGGGTTAAGATGGTAATGAAAATATTAACACATTATATGGATGTGAAACCATAGCATATATTGATCCAATGTGGGTACCCATGGTGTATTTCATTATTGAAAAGGTAATGATTCCCCCACTAGGTGAGATAATTAGCATCTCCTTTAGTAGGCAAATATATGCAATCAGGCATAAGAATAGGAATGAGTTTTTCATGATGTATTATCTCCTATATGACTTATGTGAACCAAAAGGATCCCCAAATAGAGAGAATGGTCTCCAAATGGAACCCAAACCATTTCTTAACACTATTCTAATTTACACATTTATAAATATAGGGATCACATATAGTTTATTTGTGATTGTGTCTACCCAACATTGAGTGACTCTATAACTGGTATCTCTATGTCGATAATTAGTCCTTTGATCAAGAATTTTTTGAAGAAATGGGGGATATATGGTTTTACCTTGATTTCACTATCATAAGGATTGAGGGAACTCAAAAATATCCTCTCAAGTTGCCAGTCCATGTTCCTGATAAGTTAGCAGAGTAAGAGGTGGCCTACCAATTATTCCATGGTGTAGATGGCCTTTGCAAAACCAAAATAAAAGGAATTATTCATGGATTCCATATGAAAATTGGTAATACTACCTTTAGATAGTGGGATCACATTGAGGCTGCATCAAATCATAGATCATATTTTAATCTATAGATAGATGAATTTAGACAATGGGACCCTTATGGAAGAGTTAAAGAGAATTTTAAACTCAAAGGGATTCTGAATATACCCTATGATCATGAGTTTGGTTCCTTTGATCTTATATACACCAAGGCATCTACTTACTTTAAAGTCACTAGAATATTTAAATAACATGAGTTAAGACCTAACTATAGACTACAAAGAAATAAAAAAGTAGATGATAGATGAAAATTGAGCCTCACGAAGTATCATTTGGTTAGTGGTGAATTTTATAGACTCTCATCAATGAAAAGATAAATAGAGACACAAATAGACCATAGTCCTAAAGGGAAAAGGCTAGATAAAATCCCTTCAAGTTCATTAGCCCCTAAATCATTTAAGATAGCAGAGCATAATCTAACTTTAGAGGAGTTTCATATGATATCCCTTTATCCTAATGAAACTATTGAAGATGCATTAAAAATGTTATCCATGGCTTATGATATACATTTAGATGAAGGAGAAGCAAGTTTTGAGGGAGTTAAGGAGGAGAAAAAGAAAGAAATAGAATTAGACCTGGTAGTTGTTAATCCTCCAAAAAGAAAAGTTAAGACTTCCATTGTCTCAAAAGATAAGAGGCCTAAAGTAAACATCACTCCTCCCTTAAAGGAAGTCAATTTATTCAGTGAAGAGAACATCATTTATGGACCTCCTCTTATTGAATGTTTCATTTATAAACATAGATTGGAGAAGTTGCCTACTTATCATCCATGGGCTATGGTAAAATCCACTAGCATTCCTATGCAGCAAGAACTAAAACCATGGATTGTTCCTTTACAAGAAGAGGAGGCAATGAGAGTGGCTACTCCTAGTCAGCCAACCCAATCATAAATGAAAATACCAGTCCCACATGTGACCCAATCTTTATTAGGGGTCAAGTTTAATCTAGAGACTAGTGGTTTACAAAGAGTGACTAAGAAAATAGTCTTGGCAGGGGGTGAAGAAATTATATACAAAAAGGTGGAACCTTTGATTAATTTCACCAAAAAAGAAGGACAGAGATTAGTTGAAGATCTAATCTTTGAAAAAGATGTCTTAGAATTGGTCCAATCCAAAAAAAGAATAGTTGCAAGTTGCTATCAAAGGGCTAAGGCAATAAAAGAATAACTTAAAAGAGTAGTCTATCTTATCAGTTCTAGGAGATATGGTCAATTAGTATGAAACCAATATGTATGACATATTAAAATCTTTGAAATTAAAAAGGTCCAAGTAGGATATGTTGTATAAATAGGGTACCTTGGCTGCAAGCTAAGTTATCCAATGGTAAGCTTTAAGTAATAAAGTGAAGGATTTGACCAATGTTTTCATAGAGGACCAAATTCCTAGGTCTAAGATAGTCAACCTATCCCATTTTAATATGGTTGTGCCAATATTAATAGAAAATATCAAGGATTTGAGAAAATGGTCCAAGGAAATGGGGGATTTTTCTAAAGATTTCAAGAAATTGGAAAATAGAATGATGTATATACTAGGGAGATTGATCATAGACCCAACTACACTCAATCTTATTAGCTTGATAATTAATGAGGAGTTAAATCATAAAACTACTCAATTTATGCATGAAGTTAAAAGCAAAAGCCAAGTCAAAATAGGGGTAGACAATAAAAGTATCTTAGACAAGATCATGTCTATAGAAGAGAATATTAGTGATGCTAAAAGCATCAAGGAGGCAATGAACAAGGCTAACAAAGATTTGAAGGATTTGGCAGACCAAAAGGAATTGTTTTTTATGGACCCCATCATCAACCTTAAGCTAATTGATGATCAACACAACAAGGCAATGAAGATGAAGTAGTAAAAATAGAAGAGTATAACTAGAAGATCTTCTCAAAGTCAAATTTGTTAACTTAAGCATATTCTTTTGTAACTAAACATGTATATCATTTGAAAGGATAATATTATATTATGTACAAGAATGTGCACCTTGTAAAGTGCATTTCTTATAGGTTAGTCCATTTATAAAGTGTCACTAGTTCTATAATATTGTAGAAGGATAGTTATCCTTGACACTTGTATAATTATCATTTGATATGATTGACTGACATACCTCCTTAATATTATATGAAAGGGGTATTGTCATTTGTAAAAGAGTAGGGAGTTTTTGAGAAATAAACTATTTTTAAACTTGGATAAATCAATACAAGAAAGGAATTTTGTAAATATTGTCTAGTATTTGTTTGTGTGATTGTTATATGGCTGCTATTAAGACCAACATACCCCCATTTTTCTACTTTTATTGAAAGGGGACCCATGTGAATGTTTCAAAACATCTATGTTTTGGATTGATTATGAAAGGGTTATTCTCTCTTGAAATTTAAAGGCAATTCAATTTCAAGAAAAACATGAGCTTCGGTGTATTTGGTTGCGATTATATTTCATGGAATAATGTTCCCAATGATTGTCTTTGAGGTGATTAGTTGCAGGTTCCATGGAGAAATCTACGGTTCCTAAGTAGTAAACCCTAGGGCTTTGAATTAAAAATGTTCATAAAAAAAGTGTAGTGAGAAATTTTATTTCCTTTCAGTTAAAAAACCCTAAGTCTAACTTTATATTAAGCTTGGATTTTGTTTTTCAACATGACCAAATGTTAATATAGAATCAAGATTGGGACCTTTTTCCCTTTTAAAACTTGAGATCCCTTTTGGATTAACTAAGTATTAATAAGTTTTAAATGTATTTTTTTTTGTAAGCACAAACAACATTTAAAGGTTTAAACATTAGGCTAAACCTTTATACATATTGAGCCTTAACTTAAAGCTCATGCACTTTTACATATCTGATGCTTCTCACTCAATCAGAGATTTTGATCCAATGGTGTAAACCAAAGTCAACATTGAAAGGGAAACCAATCATTGTCAAGCACTCAGATTATGATCTAGTGGTCCTTGTTGCCTCAAAATCTTTAATCTAATGGCACACATCAACCTTGAAGCCTCAAGAATTCCTAAAATTATGATGCATGGTACTTGGTCATTAGACCAAAGCAATTTCATTATCTAGAATTTAACAAGTTCACTCCTATCATTTAACATTTTTGAGGACATATTTGACGTTATCAAACCCATCAAATTTAACCTCAAAAGCCTAATGTGTGACACTCAGTCATTAGATTGAAGTAATTCTATTGTCTTAAATTTGACAAGTTTTCTCCTATCATTCAATGTTTTCAAGGACATATTTGACGTTACCTAACCCATCAAATTTAACTTGGATAACTTTTCAAAGCCTAAGTAAAGGGGGCATTTCTAAAGACCATTTCAAGGAATTCCTAGCATTTTTATGTAGGAAAAATTAACATAAAAGGTCTTAACCTAAGTTATTTTGTGTTTCTTAACATAAAAGGACTTTAGGAACATCATTTTAAGTCTAAGTTTATATAGTTATGAAATTGATTAAAAGGTGTACATCTTGTAGGATCTAATGATGATTGTTGACTCACTAGATTTGATCCAATAGTGCATTGAACTTGAAGACTTTTCAAAGGCTTCATTATCTTAACACATGCCAATGTATGTCCTAAAGGCATATAGTTAATGATTTGGGCCTAATAAAAATCTAATGGTAATCACTTACTCGCTAGATTTGATCCAATGGTGCATCAAGCCTGAGGACATTTCAAAAGCCCTGTGAGCTTGACACATGACATAACTAATGAACTTATGGATCAAAGGGAGAATGAAATGCAAGGACCTAGATTCTAATTTTTAGAGAAAAATAAAGAAGGCTTTTGAAGGCCAATAGTTAATCTCTAACTAAAATTTATGAAATTTTCCATGAAAGGCATGGAGTCATGCCACATAAGCTCCATGTAAGAATGAAAGATCAAAATCAAATAAATCCTAGGCTTAAAAGGGCATAAGGAATGAGAATCAAGTCCCATCAAATCTAAGGCATGTATAAGATTAATAGTTAGATATTTCCACCATGAAAGCTCAAAAACCCTAAGCCCTCTATAAAGAAGACCTGAGTCAGCTCAATTGATCACAAAGCAATCAAAATAGTGTAATTAAATCTTGAATCAAGTTCCCTAGTGAAACCCTTAGTGACCTTGCAAATATAATTTAGTGTCATCAATGTTGGTAGGTAGGCAATAGATGAAAATGGAAGTAGAACTTTATCTAACTTTAGATAGTGAAGGAAAGATCTTCAAGGACATAGAGTTAGACATGAGAACCTTGAATATCCATGGAATTAGGAATTGGTTTAAGTTGTTCTTCCTTATGGATGAATTATAACTAATTTCCCAAGAGGAAAATAAGAATGCCATTATGCACCAAAGATACAATGACCTAGTCTCAATTCAACTAGTAGACCTCCACCATGCTATAGCCAAACCAGAGGTAATGCATTATATCAACCTCCTTGCTCCAATTTTCATTGATTATAGAATATATGGGGAAAGTATCATTCAAGAGGTAATCACTAATAAGGTTGCATGAATTGAACCTATGGCATTAAAAACTTGTTATAAGATCCCCTTGCCTCATATTTATCTCCCATCCTTGAGAGAGTGGACAAACACCCAGAACTTGGATTAAGTCCTCACACCTTGGTTAATCCAAGACTCACATGTTTTAAAGCCCCTTAAAGGTGGGTTTCATATTTTCAAATTTAGGGAGGGTGTTAGGATATCTACGACCTTACTAATTAGAGCCTTTTTTTCCTTTTAAACTACTTATGTGAGCAAGGTCTAGGTATCTTATGTTCACTACATGTTGGAGAGGAATTTAACCCCTCCCATTGGAGACCTAATAATATTTTTCTTGGACAAAAAATTCACAACAATCAAGAGAAGGACCTATAAGAAATAATTTATGATGTCATACCTTTTGGATTCACTTTTGGCCTCTATACATTTCCCTGGCATTCAAAATTGGTCCCTTGATGCTAAGACCACTACTCTAAATTACATATATTAAAATATAGGAACCACATGAAATTTATCTATGATAATTTTTTCCCAACTATCTATGAGGCAATCACTAGTGTCCCTATGCCAAGACTCCATCCTCTAATCAAAAGACAAGTGCAAACCATGGGGGATGTTTGGTTCTATTTAGATTGCACTGTAATAAGGATAGAAGGAATCATGATTCAACCATACAGATTGCCCATTCATGTCCCTAATAAGATTTTAGAGTAATAGATTGCTTATCAAATCATCTAAGGAGTGGATGGGATATGTAATAAAAATAATAAGGCTCAAGTCCACCCTTTTCCAGTAGACATTGGTAGGATTGTGATCAAAGATTAGAAGAAGCTAGAAATTATGGTGATCCACATGAATTCTTTTGATTTCCAACTAGATGACCTTAATATGTGGGACCCCAATGATAGAGTGGAAAACCAAATATAGGATAAAAAGATCCCAAATATTAAGTACAAACATTAACCAGGTGTTGGAGATGGTATTTACACAAAGTCAAAGAACTTTGAATAAGTCTTATCTAGGGTTAAAGGCTAGAGTATCCAATTGGATCATAGGCTAGTTAGAGATAATAAACCCTTAGGAGAAAGATGGAAACTACATCCCTTGCATTATCACTAGTTTTTAGGACCATCAGGGACTGCTCATCGAGAACCCCCTATTGGAGGATAATCTTTTGAGTCTTAATGAGTAGAATTGACAAAGCAATCTTAGGTTGGGAAACTTAAGGATACAAAAGGAAAGGGTAAAGTTAAAATTGAGGAGTAAAGGATAGAGAATAGACATGGAAAAGGTCCTTAACCAGAGGCATCCCCATAGAGGCCTCATTACTCAATGGAAATCATTAGCATGATTGCCCTAGAGGTAGGAGAAATAGTGGAGAGTGCCCTTATTGACATTATAACTACCTATGGTTTTGATAAGGAGGAAGATCCCTATAATATAAAAATCAAGTATTTAATCCCAATTGATGGAGGAAAGAGACAATAAAAATTGGCCTTGGTGCCCTTGGCACCTAAAAAGAAGCCTAGGTTAACCTTCACTCATCCTACTAGTGAAGTTAACCTCTTCAGTGATGAGAATCCTATTTATAGACCAACCATTCCTGACTTGTTTATTTATGGGAAATTATAAAAAATCCCATCTCTTTCTCCATCATTGGATTTAACTAAAGTTGGCATAGATGCTCAAGATAATATCAAGCCATGGATTCAAGACATTGTGAAAAAATAAGTAGAGAGAAGGATCTAAATCCTTCACAATAAGGAGAGCCAAAGGATTAACACCCTAGGGGCCTCTAGGAGTTCAAATGTAGAATTTATTGAGAAGCTAAAATTAAAAGAGTTTGACCCAAAGGTCCACTTCAATCCAGACACATTAGGTCTTGAGAGAGTAGTGATAAAGAAGGCTATTATTGGCACTAAGGAGTTCAAAAGGTGGAACCATTTGTGGGCTTAACTCCCATTGAAGGGCAAGCATCAAGAGAACATCCTATCTTTCAAAAGGATGTAGCTAGTTTGGTAATGAAATAATCAATAATGACCATGGCTAGAATCTAAGGAATAAAGTAGAGGATCCTCAATTTGGAGAAGGAGAAGCAAGATTTAGAGGCTCAGGTCCTACTTTCAATTCATAAGGACATATTAAAAATGGTGAATAAATCTTTGTTGGACACATTTGAGAATTTAAATAACATAAAGATTAGATTAAGTGCTTTAAACCATCAAGCTAAGATGGAATAAACCTTAATCACCCAATGGTAGGATTCTCAAGCTTAAATGAAAAAACTCATCAAGGTGCATATAACAAAACAAGCCCTGGACATCAAGATCATCAAAATCATATACATTTATATATACTCATGGTAGTTTTGATGGATAAGCAAGAAGATTTGATCACTTGGTATAGCAATGTTGATAAATTCATCAAGGAAGATGAGGACCTAGTAACCAAAATGGAGAAACTTTTGGGGAGCCTATTAGACAACCCTTCTCAAACCACTACTATGAACCTAATCAGTGATGAATTCAATCAAAGAGTTGGCATCCATGTCTAGAGTATCAAGGGGCATCAGAGCCATCCTACCAAGGATAATCAAAAGATTGTTGACATCATTATTACTACAAGGAAGCAAATTATAAAATCACAATGTATCAAGGAACTTATTGTTAAGGCTGATAGTGAATTTAACAAGTTATCAAGTCAAGAAGAGGATTGTCTAATGAAGCTTTTAGTGTATTTTGAGATAATCAAAGAGAAATACACCAAGGTGAAAGACTTCCTCAGATAGGGCTAATTGAATCACCCACCAACGTAATTTGTAAAAGAATATTCTTTTTATAAAATATATGCCAGTCTATTAGCGTATACTTATTCTTGTCAAGTTGGCATGAAATCCTTTCACATTGTATATTTGTATTAAGGATAGCTATCCTTATCATGCATGTGGATATTTTGATAAAATTAACTGGTAACTACCTATGTTTCCTATAAATAGGCAAGGAGTACCATTTTTTAAAAGGGAGAGATTTTGAGAAATTATAAACTAGAAGCATTTAAGATAACTAAGGAATTCTAAAAATATTGTCTTTATAGTTTGTTAAATGTCAATGTTGTCTCTCAATTACATGTTGTCATCTTAAGTTTGAGGGATTCTTGATACTTTAAGTCACTTTCTCTATCATAAGGCTATTGATTTGTGCTAATGCTAGATTAACTATAAATACATCAAGTATACTTTGTTTTATTTTGCTCTGCATTTGGATGTGCTTAAGTTATTCAGACCATAGTAGCAAACATTTAAAGTAAACTTGGTTCTTGTGATTTTTTATATTTTCTTCAAATTTTTCCTAATTTTTGATGTAATCTTAGTTCATGCTATTTTATAACATAAATTGGTTCATGTGTGTTCAAATTAATTAGAATTTTGTCATAATATTCGAGATGAGAATATGCAACCATGTTTCCTTTCTACCTTACCCTTCTCTTTTCTTATTTTTATCAAGACTCACTTTAGTTTAAATATCATTGTTAATAATAATTTAGATTAGTTTGAAAATTATTAAATTAATAAATATCAAAATATTTAGACCCTAGTTCCTCCCAACCACTAAACTAAACAAATATTGTGGATAGTTCTCATACTCCACTTCTATTTCACCATAGACATCACTAAATTGTCATAAACTACAACTCAAGCCTTGTATTTTTCAAATACTAAAATGAGAAGTGTTCATCAACACTGAAGATCACATGTGGTACATTTAGAAGCATCAACATGAGGAAGTTCCACTGGCACTAGAAGGAAGGCCATGAATCTTTAAAGATCTTTACTAGTTTTGGTTTATTTGGTAAAATATCACTCTATATTTTACATGATTGTGTTTGTTTTGACATAAATTGTGTAAAAATTGGTGACCTTCATGGTTTTATACTAGTCTTTGGGTTTACTCAAACAAAGATTGATATTATTTGAATGCATATACTTAATCCTAGTAAATACAACTTTTGGTGTTAAGAATTCATTACTATTTGAAATTAAGATGGCTTGTTCTAGTTAAAATTAACAATTCTTTTTCAATAGAAAGTTTATTTGAGTCATAAGTTACAAGGAATAGTCATCTTTGCATGATTTAACACATGTTTGAGCTCATTCAGTCAAAGATTTATGTCCTTTGTCCTTTTATGATCAAATCCTTACAAAATAAGATATACAATTTGATTATTGATTATCTATGAGGATCTAAATTTATTCATCATATTTCAAATATGAGCCTTAATCCTCAAGATGGAATTGCTAAGGATTAGGACCAGATCACATTCAAATACTAGAAAACCCTTGCTTGAGCTAGAAATCCATAGAAGAACTAGGAAAGATAGAGGAAGGCATATTCACTCTAAATCTCTACCATTTTCACCCTTGTAATGGATTCTTGTGTTCAATATTCATCCAAATATGGCATGGATTAGAAGTTCCCCCATCAATATACCAGGTGTGGTTCATGACTTACCACATAATCCTAAAAAATATTTGCCAATATTTAGTCCAACTAGTATTACAACTACAAAGGAACATGTTAAATATTTCAAAGCTACATTAAGATTGTTAAACATTATTCATGAAGATGTAGCATGTAGGTTTTTCCCATTTACATTCAAAGATGATGCATATGAATGGTTCCTTAATTTTATTGACAAGTGTATTATCTCATGGAATAAATTTGACACTATCTTTATTGACTAATTTAGAAAGATCATAAGCCCTTATGTCATCTATCATCAATTCACAACTATTAAGAGAGATACAAGTGAACCTATTAGGTACTTCAATGCTAGGTTTCAAAATATGTTTAGTTTGACCATGGATCCATATAAACCTAATGAAGCTTTAGCTTTGGAAGTTTAAAAAAATGTTGTTAACCCCATGACTTCTGTAATTTTTAAAAGATCTATCCCAATTATCATCACATTAGCTCAAGCTTATTCTAAATCACTAGTTATTAATGACCAAATGCAACCCCAAGGATAGATGGCTTATTCTATCCCAAATATTAATCCTCAAATGCCCGCATTAAAATTTTTCCCAAATAATAACCAAAATACTCCATCATTAAACCAGTTCCCTACTCTGAGTGTATTGCCTACTAGCCATGGTACCCCTAATTAGAACCTAGGTTTCTTGAGCCATAAAGATACTAATGGATCTCATAGCAATGACCAAAAGGCTTTAGTTCTTGTCACTGGCATTATTAATATCCAAGGTTAAAATTTTGAGACTCTAAAGAATGAGAATGAATCTATATTAAAAATGGTCTAAAAGCTCAACACAAACTTCTTGCAATTATAAAAACAAGTTGGTAATGCTAATGACAACTTTAGAATGAATTTTACTTTCCAAAAGTTTAATAGACTTGGAAATAGATTTTAGAATGATAGTTTCTATAATAATAAAGCTAATAAGATTTCCTCTAGCAAAAGGAATATGGACATCAATCCTATTAATATTACCTTACCAAACTACTATAGGGTGCATGATACTTCCAAGCATGGTGAGATTGGCTACATTGAATTTTTTAAAGCCTTTGAAGCTTTCCAAGAAGAATTTGACACATTTGAAGTAGTTTCAAAAAAATATGTTGCTACAGGTCTTTTTGAATCTAAACCATCTGACCAAGTGCATATGGTAGAAACTTTTTGATTCCTTTTTCAAGAAGATAATGAGCCTGATAATATCCCTAAATAAATTCAAGCATTCTATCAGTTCCTAAAGACATATCCTTTTATAAATAGGGAGAAAAAATAGCCATTGATTACTACTCCACCTAACAACTATGGGACCCATCTAGACACTGTATCAAAGAATAATCTTGAACCTCCCAAAGGAAACTCTTCCAAACCTACTACTAATCCTTCAAGCAATATTGGTTACAATATTGTGGAAGATATGAAAAAGATTAAATCCAACATCATTCTACAAGAGCTAACTGAGCTCACATAACAAAGAGACTTACTCTTGGAATCCTTGTCCAAGAAACTTGGAAAGCCCCCTAAAAGATATAGTGCTAATATAATTATGCAAGTAACCAAAGCAGAGTCCTCACCCTTATTGCTTATAGTTAGGATATTTGGAAAGAATCTCCATAATTGTCTTTTAGATTTTGGAGCCTCAATGAACATCATGCCTATTGGGATATGTGAAAAACTTAGGTTAACACCAATTAAGTTTGATAGGGTGGTTACTCAATTAGATAAATCTAGAGTCAAGGTCATTGGGGAACTAATAATTGTACATATGTAGCTAGCTACTGAACCAAGGGTTCAACAATTCATTAACATACAAGTGGTAGGTATTACTAATGCTTATGGATTGCTCTTGAGTAGAGAATGAACTAAGGCCTTAAATGGGTACATGTCTACTAGTTTCTCACACTTTTGGCTACCTTGGAAAGGTGTGCTGAATCAAATAAGAGTAGAAAGGGAACCCAAAATGAAAAACATGATAATAGAATATAATTCTATCAATGAAAGGATAAACTTCCTAGATTTTGATCTAGGAGTTTTCACTTTAGAAACTACAAAGGAACCTAGTTCCAAGAGCTCTCCTTCAATGCCTAGCCTATGGAAGTTATATGTTGATGGTGCCAAATGAAAATCAAGATCAAAGGTTGGTATTGTATTGATAGACCCTATAGAAAAACAATACCATGCATCTTATAGATTAAAATTCCCCTACACCAATAATTTGGCTGAGTATGAGGCTCTCATCCTAGGATTATACTTTCCATCAAGCACAAGGTCAAGGAACTCCTTATTTATGGAGATTCTAAACTTATAGTTAATAAAGTAAGGAGTAAGTACTAGTATAAGTTATCTTACCTTAAGAGGTACAAATTCAGAGCTTGAGACTTGATAGAATCTTTTGATGCCTTCAATATCTTGTCTATCCATAGGAAAGAAAATAAAGTTTCTAATGAGTTTACCTCTATTACATCTAACCTCATGCTTAATCATAATTCTCATAACCTTATTATTGACCTTGTACCATGTCCCTTAGTCCCTGACAATATAAATCACTTCTAGGTTTTCAATGATGATCAACAAATTATGGATTTCTTGACTAAATTTGAAGATTTTGAAGCTCACATTATTGATAAAGCTAATGAAACTTTTCCTGAGAAAGAACTTAATGGTAAAATCATCCAACTAAGTGAAAATAAGATACCTAAAGGGATGATCTCATTGGAAAGACTATTTTATCTTGACAAGATTTTTGAAGCACCTAAGCAACCCAAGGTAAGGTATAAGTACTATCATGAAATGAACCTTGGACCACATGATCAGCCCTAAATGGTGAATATAGGGAAGGATTACACTAAAATGGAAAATAGAAAAGCTAGAGAGTTCCTTACAAAATACAAATATGTAATCATTTTGTCTTATAAAGATGTAAAAATATTTGACCCAAGGGTTATTACTCATACTATAACTCTCTAGGAGGGTTACAAACCCTTTAGCCAAAATCAAAGACTAATTAACCTTATTTTATAACCCATGATCTTTAAGGAGGTCAAGAAATTGTTGGATGCAAGAATTGTGTATCCTATTAAGCATTCCACTTGGGTTACAAACCTGGTCCCAGTCAAAAAAAAGAATGGGGAAATAAGATTATGCATATATTTTATATATTTGAAGAGAGCATCCAAAAAATATAATTACCCCTTGCCTTCTTTATACCAAGTTATCTAAGTTGTTTCAGGATCTTCCATGATGTCATTTTTGGATGTATTTTTTGGATATAACCAAGTGCTTGTTGCTCTAGAAGATAGGATGAAAACAACCTTTAATACTAAATGTGGAACATATGCTTACAAGAGAATGACTTTTGGATTAATTAATGTAAGGGAAAAATTTTAGAGGGCCATGAACCATGATTTCTATGGTCTAGTGGGAAAATACATCATAATATATATGGATGATCTCACAGTATTCTCTAGGAATAGAGAAGAACATTTTGTGCATTTGAGACAAGTATTTGACATATTTAGGAAGTATGGTGTATCTCTTAACCCCAAGAAAAGCATATTCTATGTCACTGAAGGAAAATTATCGGGGCATGTCATTACCAAGGATGGGATCACCATAGATCTTGATAGAGTGGAGGCCATTTCTGTAATTAGGTTACCCAACCACCGAAAAGAACTAAATTCATTTTTTAGAAAGATTAACTTCATAAGGAAGTTTATTTCAAGCTTGTTTGAGATTGTCAAACATTTAAATGATATGATTAAGAAATATGCTAAATTTTCTTGGAATGAAGAATCCAAAAAAACATTTGTAGACATTAAAAGAGTAATTAGTCAAGCCCCAGTCTTGATAAGTCCTAACTTTTCAAAGGATTTTTTCTTATATTCATTTGCTTCTGACCACACCATCATTGTTATCTTAACTTAAAAGGTTGGTGGGAATGACCACCTTATAGCCTTCATTATCACTAACTTCAAAAATGTAGAGGTGAACTATTCCATCATTGATAAGCAAGCCTATGCCTTGGTAAAGGTAGTAAATAAGTTCAGACATTATCTCTATAGAAACAAGGTACATGCCATTTTACCTGATACAGTCACAAAGCTTATGTTGAGTCAGAATGAAGAGGTAAGTAGATGGTAATCCTATAAGAGTATGATATAGAGATGAAAATTATCAAATTAGTGAAATGTCAAGGCTTAGTTCAGATGATTACCAATATTGACCCCAAGCCCCATGTCATGTAAGTGGATCAACAAAACTTCCAACCTAATTAATGGTATAACTATCTGATGCATCTTCTTATTAGAGGTAGTTATCCCCCAAGATTCACTAGAGAACAAAAAAGAGATTTAAGGCTCAAATCATCCCATTACCTCATCAAAGATGAAGTCCTTTATAGAAAAAACTTTGAAGGGATCTACTTAAGATGCGTGTCTAAAGAAGAGGCCTCATAAATCATGTCTACTTCTTATGAAAATTTGGGTAGTGGACATCCTTCAGGGAGAACCACAACCCACAATATTCTCAAGGTTGGGTATTATTGGCCCACACTTTTAAAATATGCACACAAACATGTGAGGGAGTGTCATTCATGCTAGATCTTCAACATAAAAGAGCCAAAGGTGGCCATGCCTTTACAACCTATGATGGTGAACAAGCATTTTACACAATGGGGATTAGACTTCATAGGAGTGATCAACCCCAATTTTTTTGAAGGTCACAAATATGTCCTAACTGTTATAGACTATTGTACTAGGTGGATTGAGGTAGTAACCACTAAGTAATGTAGAACATAAGAGGTGATTAATTTCTTAGAGGAAAATATTTGCACTAGATTTGGAACCCTAGTTTCCTTAGTTTGTGACAATAGATTTTCCTTATTATCCATTGAAATGATAGAATGGAATTATGACCAAGGCATTGCACTCAAGTTTTCCTCCAATCAATATCCTCAAGGAAATGGTATTCTTAATCTAGAAACAAAAACCTAATGAAAGCCATCAAAAAATCTATTGAAGATAAACCTAGAACATGGCATAAACTCCTTAAGTTTGCATTATGGGTAGATATAATTAGGATCAAATAGGCCCTCAAGGCTTCACCATTTTTGTTAGTATATGGTCAAGAGCCTCTCTTTCCCATCACCTTAAATTTTCCTACATTAACATTCATGCAAGAATACATGGAAGATAGATATAAACTTGCTAATTCCAGGATATTAGACATTATTCAATTGGAAGATGCTAGGGAAAATGCATTTGTAGACTCTAGTAAGCACTAATCAACCATGAAAATATGGTTTGATAAAAGGTCCAAAGTGAAGGTGTTTAGGTAGGGAGACATAGTCCTCTTTTGGGATAAGGCATCAGAGCCTAAAGGTAAACATGGCAAGTTCACCCCTTTATGGATTAGCCTATATGAAATTCTATAAATCTTAGGCAATAACACTTTTAGGTTGAAGGATCTTCAAGGAGTAGAGTTAATTTTTCCCACCAATGGGCAATACCTCAAGAATTACTTTGTTTCTACCCCACTAGGGGTCTTCATGGAATAAATCTATAATATTGTTAAGGTTAGATTAGGTAGGATAGTTAGTTTCCTTTCTTGATTTGTTTTTTTATTACTGGGCTTTTATATATTTATTTGCTTATGCTTGTCTATTTTTTAATTTATTTTTTATGTTTCATCTTTTCTACTTGGTGGTGTTCCTTGGTTATAGTCAAGTCTCATAGATTACCTTTGTTTTTAATTTCTCAAAAAGTGTGATTATGAATCTTAGAAAAGTGAACATGAGGTGGCGATGAAGCATCATGATGCAACCAAATACACTAGCATAAATAGGTATAAGAGCTAAATGTCCCACAAAGATTAAAATATTCTCTTGAATCAAAGCTTGGTTTTAAGAAGAATCATGTGTATAATTTGAATTTAGTTTGTTAATTCACATTCATGTTTACAATTAAAACACATCCTTGTATGGGATTAAATTTTCAACTAAAGGAGAGTATCCTAAGACTAGGACATTTGACCAAATCCATAAACCTAGCTATCTTGGCTCCCAACCTTTATTTTAAAAAAAGAAAGATTTAATGCTAAGTCAATATATGTAAAGTCAAAGGTGATTTAGGAAATTTCCACCAGGGCTATGGATGCCTGGTTGGAAGTGGAGCAAGGCCATGAGTGGATCCAAAGGTATTTCTATTAGGGCCATAGGTGCCTGGCTGACAACAGATCAATGGCCAAGCCTCCCATAAATTAAGATCAATTGTTCCTAAGAGAATATTTAAATATTCTCAAATTCAAATGTAATGGGAAAAAGGATATGAACCTTGTAATGTTATTTCTTGAAGTCTCATGGAAAATAGTAAGTGGAATCAAAGCACACATGGCATGTTTTTGTTTTAATATCTAGGTTCAAATTTTACACATAAGAAGATTATTTCAACCAAAAATTGATTCAAGAGATGGTATATGTCAAAATGGGATTTAAAAGAATTATGTATAGGTCTTAACCAGAGCCTTGAGTTCCAACATATTGCTATGTTCCCCCTATGAGTCATCATTTGTTGAGACCAGCATACCCCCATTTTTTTTCCTTTTGTTATGAGGGGACCCTTGTGAATGTTTCAAAACATATGTGTCCTAGATTGAATATGAAAGGGTTATTCACTCTTAAAATTTAAAGGCAATTCAATTTCAAGAAAAAATATAAGCTTCAATGTATCTAGTTGTGATTATGTTTCATGGACTGATGTTGTGAATGATTATCTTTGAGGTGATTAGTTGCAGGTTCCATGGAGAAGGCTAGGGTTCTTAAGTAGCAAACCCTAGGGGTTTGAATTCAAACATTCGAGGGAAAATTCTAGCAAGAAATTTTATTTCCTTTTGATTAAAAAACCCTAAGTCTAACTTTATATTAAGCTTTGATTATGTTTTTCAACATGACCAAATGTTAATATAAAATCAAGACTTGGACCTTTTTCCCTTTTAAAACCTAAGAGCCCTATTGGATTAACTAAGTCATATTAAGGTTTAAATTTATTTTTTTTTGTAAACACAAATAACTTTTAAAGGTCTAAACCTTAGGATAAACCTCTATACATATTGGGCTTTAACTTAAAGCTCATGCACTTTTACAGATCTAATGCTTCTCACTCAATCAAAGATTTTGATCCAACAGTGTGAACCAAAGCTGACATGAAAAGAGAAACCAATCACTGTCAAATACTCAGATTATGATCCAACAATCCTCACTACATTAGAATCTTTAATTTGATGGTGCACATCAACCTCAAAGCCTTAATAATTCCCAAAATCTTGACATGTGGCACTTGGTCATTGAACCAAAGAAATTCTATTATCTTAAATTTGACAAGTTCACTCCCATCATTTGATGTCTACAAGGATGTATTTGATGTTACTAAACCCATTAAATTTAACTTCAAAATATTGATGTATGGCACTCAGTCATTGGATCAAAGAAATTCTATTGTGTTAAATTTGACAAGTTTGCTCCTATCATTTGATGTCTAAGAGGATGTATTTGACATTATCAAACCCATCAAATTTAACCTAGACAACTTTTTAAAGCCTAAGCAAAGTGATAATTTCTAAAGACCCTTTCAAGGAATTCCTAGCATTTTTCTATAGGAAAACTTAGCATAAAAGGTCTTAACCTAAGTTATTTTGCATTTCTTAACATAAAATGAATTTAGGAACATCAGTTTAAGTCTAAGTTTATATAGTCATGAAACTGATTTAAAGGTGTGCATATTGCAGGATCCAATGATGATTGCTCACCCATTGGATTTGATCCAATTATGCATCTAGCTCAAAGACTTTTCAAATGCTTTATGAGCTCAACACATGGCCAATGTACATCCTAAAGGTGTGTAATTAATGATTTGGGCCCAGTAAAGATCTAATGGTGATAACTTACTTGCTATATTTGATCTAATGGTGTGTCAATATTGAGGATTTTTCAAAGGCCCTATGAGCTTGACATGTGGAATAACCAATAAACTTAAGGATCAAAGGACCAATAAAATGCAAGGAACTAGATTTAGATTTTTAGAGTGAAATAAATAAGGCTTTTGAAGGCCAATGGCTAGTCTCCAATTAACATTTATGAAATTTACCATGAAAGGCATGGATCCATGCCACATAGGTTCCATGTAAGCATAAAAGATCAAAATCAAATATATCCTCAGCTCAAAAATTTAGATAGCATGATAATAAGTTCCCATGAAATCTAAGGCATGTATAATATTAAGAGATAGATATTTCCACCATTAAAGCTCAAAAACCCTAAGCCCTCTATAAAGAAGACTCGAGTCAGCTCAATTGATCATAAAGCAATCAAAATAATGAAATTGAATCTTGAATCAAGTTCCATAGTGAAAACATTAGTGACCTTGAAACTATAATTTAGTGTCATCAATGGTGGCAGGTAGGTAATAGATGAAACTGTGAACAAAGATTTATATGACTTTAAATAGTGAAGGAAAATCTTTAAAGACATAGAGATGAACCTGATAGCCTTGAATGTGAATGGAATTAAGAATTGGTGTAAGTTATTCTTCCTTATGGAGGAATCACAACCAATTTCCAAAGAGGTAAAGAGGAATGTTGATGTGCACCAGAGATACAATGACCTAGTCTCAATTTAGCTGGTAGGCCTCCACCATGTTATAGCTAAACTAGAGGTAATGTATTATATCGACCTCCTTGTTTTCATTTTTATTAATTTTAGAATATATGGGGAATGGATAATTTAAGGGGGAATAGCTAATAAGGTTGCATGCATTTCCCATATTGTGTTCAAAACTTATTACAAGCTCCCATTGTTTCATATTGATCTCCCATCCTTGAGAGAGTGGACAAACACCCAAAACCTAAATTTGGTCCTCACACCTTGGTTGATCCAAGGTTACCATGTTTTTAATTACCTTGATGGTGGATTACTATTTCCAAATTTATGTATGGCATTAGGATAGGTATAACATTACTAAATAAAGACTTTGGTGCCCCTTTCACTACTTATGTGAGCAAGGTCTGGGTATCTTATGTTCACTGCATACTGGAGCAAAATTTAACCCCTCTTATTGGAGACGTAATAAGATTTTTCTTGGACAAAAAATTCATATCCATCAAGAGAAGAAGCTCCAAGAAATTATTTATTATGTCCTACCTTTTGGATTCACTTTTGGCCTCTATAAATTTCCATAGCATCTAAAATTGTTCCTCAGATGGCAAGACCACTATCTCTCACCACTACTCTAAATTACATATATTCATAAATAGAAACCACATGAAATTTATCTATGATAAGGTTTTAACAACTATAAATGAGTTAATCACCAGTGTCCCTATGCCAATACTACATCCTCTAATCAAAAGACAAGTACAAACCATGGGGGATGTATGGTTTTATTCAGGTTGCACTATAATAAGGATAGAAGGAATCATGATTCAACCATATAGATTGACCATTAATGTCCCTAATAATATTTTAGAGAAAGATATTACTTATCAAATCATCCAAGGAGTGAATGGGATATGCAAGAAAAATAAGAAGGCTTAGGTCCACCCGTTTCCACTAGACATTGGCAAGATTGTGATCAAAGATTGGAAGCAACTGGAAATTATGGTGGTCTATAGGAACTATTTTGATTTCCAATTGATGACCTTAATATGTGGGACCCAAATGATATAGTGGCCAACCACATCTAGGATAAAAAGGTCCCAAATATTGAGTATAAACATCAACCAGGTGTGGGAGATGGTATTTACACAAAGGCAAAGAACTTTGAAGATGTCTTGTCCAAGGTTAAAGGCTATAATATCTAGTGGGAACATAGGATGGTTAGAGACAATAAACCCTTAGGATAAAGATGGAAACTACATCCCTTGAATTATCAATTATTTCTAAGAGCATTAGGGACTATTCATCAGGAACCACCTATTGGAGGATAATCTTCTGAGCCTCATGGAGCAGAATTGACAAGGCAATCCTAGGTTGGGAAACCTAAGGATATAAAAGGAAAGGGTAAAGTTGTATTTGAGGAGAAAATGATAGATCATAGACCTAAGAAAGGTCCTCAACCCTAGGCATCCCCATAAAGGCCTCCTTCTTGAGTGGAAATCATTAGCATGATTACCCTAGAGGTAGGGGAAACAGTGGAGAGTGCCCTTGTTGACATTAAAATTGCCTATAGTTATGATAGGGAGGAGGATCCCTCTGATATAGAAATCAAGGATTTGATCCCACTGGATGGAGTAAATAGATAAGAAAAATTGGCCTTGGTACACCTAACACCTAAAAAGAACCCTAGGTTAACCTTCACTCATCCTTCTAGTGAAGTTAACCTCTTCAATTATGAGAATCCTATTTATGGACCAGCCATTTTTAACTAGTTTGTTTACAATAAATTATATAAAATACCATCTCTTTCTCCATCATTGGATTTAACTCAAGTTGGCATAGATGCTCAAGACAATATCAAGCCATGGATTCAAGACATTGTGAATAGACAAGTAGAGAGAAGGATCCAAATCCTTCAAAACAAGGAGAGCCAAGGTATTGACACGCCAAGGGCCTCTGGGAGTTTAAATGTAAAAATTATTGAGTAGCTATAGTTAAAGGAGTCTGACCCAAAGGTCCACTTCAATCCAGACACATTATGTCTTGAGAGAGTAGTGACAAAGAAGGGTATTATTAGCACCAAGGAGTTCACCTTTCAAAAGGTGGAACCATTTGTGGGATTAACTCTCATTCAAGGGAAAGTAGTATGAGAACATCCTATATTTTATGAGGATGTATCTATTTTGGTAATGGCATAATCAGTCATTACCTTAGACACAATCCAAGGAATGAAGTAGATCATCCTCAACTTGGAGAAGGAGAATTAGGATTTAGAATCTCAGGTCCTACTTTCAATTCCTAAGGACATATTAAAAATGGTGAATAAATATTTTCTAGACACATTTGAGAATTTAAAGAACATCAAGCTTAGATTAAGTGATTTAAACCATCAAGCTAAGATGGCATAAGCCTTAATCACCCAATGGCAGGATTCTCAAGCTCAGATGACAAAACTCATCAAGGTGAATAAGAAAAAATATGACCTATAATTCAAGATCATCAGGCTTAGACATTTAAATATCTTCATGGTATTTTGATGGATAATCAAGAAGATTTGATCACCTAGTGCAGAAATGTTGGCAACTTCATCAAGGAAGACAAGGACTTGGTAACTAGAATAGATAAACGTTTGGGGAGCCTATTGGATAATCCTTCTCAAATCACCGCTATGAACTTGATTAGTGATGAATAATTCAAGTAGAGAGTTGGAGTCCACATCTAGAGTATTAGGGGGAATCAAATCCATCCTACCAAGGATAATCAAAAGATCCTTGACATCATTATTACTATAGTAAAGTAGATTACAGAAGCACAATATATCAAGGAACTCATGGCTAAGGCTGATAGTGAATTTGACAAGTTAGTAAGTCAAGAATATGATTTTCTAATGAAGCTTGAAGTGGATTTTGAAATAATCAAAGAGAAATACACCAAGGTGAAAGACTTATTTAGATAGGGCTAGTTGAAGGGCCCACCAATGTAATTTGTAAAAGAATATTCTTTTTGTAAAATATATGCTAGTCTATTAGCATATACTTATTCTTATAAAGTTAGCATGAAAACCTTTTTCATTATGTATTTGTATTAAGGATAGCTGTATTTATCCTGCATGTGGATATTTTGAGAAATTTAATCAGTAAACCACTTATGTTTCCTATAAATAGGTAGGGAGTACCATTTTGTAAAAGGGATAACTTTTGAGCAATTGTAAAATAGGAAGATTTAAGATAACTAAGGAATTCTGAAAAGATTGTCTTTATAGTTTGTTAAATGTCAATGCTATCTCTCAATTGCATGTTGTCATCTTAAGTTTGAAGGATTATTGGTACTTTGAGTCATATTATTTGTCTTAGGGATATTGATTCATGCTAACCTAGATTAATTGTAAAGATCTCAAGTATACTTCATTTTATTTTGCTCTACATTTGGATGTGCTTAGGCTATTCAGACCATAGTAGCAAACATTTAAAGTAAACTTGGTTCTTACTTATTCTTTTTATATTTCCTCTAAATTTTTCTTGATTTGTGATATAATTTGAGTTCATGTTATTTTATAACATAAATTTGTTCATGTGTTTTCAAAGTAATTAGAATTTTGTCATAATATTTGGGTTGCAAATTTGCAATCACATTTTCTTTTTACCTTACCCTTATCTTTTCTTATTTTTATCAAGACTCACTTTAGTTTAAATATCATTGTTAATACTCATTTAGATTAGTTTGGAAATCATCAAATTCACAAAGATCCAAATATTTAGACCCTGGTGGCTCCCAACCACTAAACTAAACAAATATTGTGGATAGTTCCCATACCATGCTTCTATTTCAACATATTGTCACAAAATACAACTCATGCCTTGGATTTTTCAAATCCTAAAATGAGAAGTGTTCATTAATAATGAAAAGCACATATAGTACATTTAGAAGCATCAACAATTGCTTCCTCAACCATCTAGTTTAAATTATTTATATGGATTCTTGATGTGCACATATAAATGTAGAGTTGTCAATCTATGTTTATGATAGGTTGATTGAAATATCTTAGGTTCATTTCATTTTTCATGTTTTCCTTGAAAATGTACTAATGCAATTTGTTTGTGGGGGAAAATCTTTAAATTAAATCTAGTTTATTATTTGCATTATTTCACCTTTACTTAAATATTTTCCTAATATAAAGTAGGATCTATGATTTATCTATTTCATGTCATATATTGGTATTGGTGAATGTTTCGATGAAATTTAATCTTTATCATAATGTTTGGACTTCAAATCAAAAACTTATTTTTGCTACCCTACCCTTCTTTTTGCTCATTTTTTGATCAACTCACTATATCTTAGTTTTCATTATACATATACATACTAGATTAGACTTTAAAATTAAGTTTTTGATCATAATTCACTATACTTAGTTCAAATTACTTTCATATTCAGGAGAAAGATTTAGACCATGGTTGCTCCTAAAAACTAGTTATATTATCATTTTGTGAAATAGTTATATTGCTTTACTGCTCTTCCACCAAATATCTCAAGAAGATCACAGCCAACTACTCATATAATGGATTTTTTGCATCCAAAAATGAGAAGTGTTTATTAAACACTCTGTAAACCCTTATGATACACTTTCAGGCATCAACACATTCACCACTCATCTAAAAGTGCTGTTTAGTCACTCTTATGTCTAAGAACATGATGACTAAGTAAACACTCAATGGGATACAACACATCTGCATGATCCCTCCAAATCCCAATGATGTCAAATGTGCATGATCATTGGTTATCAATCTCTCTAATAAGTTTGGTAACCATAATGGATCCACCAACTGATAGAGCCTCCATCACCTTTGAAAAATATCAAATAAATAATAATGTATTAATCCTTCACATCAAATAATAATTAAATTACATCGTAAAAATTTAAAAATACATGGAAATTACCTACTTCGTCAATCTATTTTGACATTTTATTTACATTTTACACCACATCAACCATATAACTAACTACGTCAGCAAAAAACTAACTATTATACTAAATTTTCCATGAATCTAATAATTCCATCCAAATTTAAATATATACTCAATCATCTAGGTATCTAACTATGTCGATTATTGTTAAAAATGAACCTAAATAAATCACTTTATATGAAGTCAACCACCTAATATGACTATGTTGACCACTCACTATACAATAAACTAATTAATGCTACTACATAAACCATTTTAGATGAATTGAACCACTCTTTTATACTACATTATCCACCTAAATAAAATACTAAATCAAACATGTTATATGCACTAGCCCCCTAAATAATGTTAAACTAGATCATTTTGACAATACATAGTCGACTAGCTATTGAAAAACTACATTAGCCATTACTACAAAATTGGCCACCTTAATTAACATATCAATTTTCAATTGTGTCATCTTAGATGATCTCATTCAATTAACATGGTGATTTTTCACCATTTTTTAGTAATGCCTTTAATATTAATGACCCTTTTTGACCCTACCCATTAACTATATTTATTCATAATCTAAACTAAAATTTTATGAGGTAAATTCCATTACACGGATTGCCTCAAAACCTAATGTTTCAAATATACCTCATTTTCTAATTAAATTTGATAAAAAATAGAAATTTAGCATATTTCATACTTAGATCATGCTAACAACCATCACTATGCATCCTCCACCTTGTGATCCTAGTCTTTATTCCATAGTCTCTCTCATCACTCTTTTTGGTTACATAGAGCTATGATTTTCTCAAAATATTAAATTCAAAAATGAATAGTTAAAAATCTATTCATATTTCAAATTTACAAAATTTTTAGTTATCAATTATTTCCTAAAACATTTAGTGTTTTAATCATAAATATGTTTCTATAAAATATTTTTCAAAACCATAAAAAGTTTGAGAATCTTGATAATGTAGATAAATTTCCTATACTTAACCCACATTTTTGTAAAAAATTCAAATTGTATCTTATTTTTTAGATTTGCCTAACGTTTTGCACATTAGACACCTCTCCTTTATTCTAATGCAACTTTTAAAAGGTAAGTGAAAGTATGTATTTTTTGATTATTTAATTTCATTTATTTACCATTATTTAGTGAAGTTTATTAACTCAACATTATGTTTTTCTATGTTCTTTCTCAAAGCACCATCCCATGTTGCAATTTTATGACACATGTTGAGCTTCTAGTGGAGTATATATATAAACATAATATTTTTAACTTTATCATTTAATGACACTTTATCTTCTATAGGAACTTTTCAATTCTCAATATCTCAGAGTAAACACCTTAAAGGCTACATTAGGAAAAGGGTTGCCAGACCTTTGGTGCTTTGTAGGATTGTTGGTCCCTATACCATTACCTAAAACCTTTACAATCTACTTTTATCTAAATCCCTAAGTAATAAAAACCCACTTATACACTCTCCTAAGAATTAACCTTATAAAAATATCCCCTAACTAAACATACACCCCTTTCCCTTCATTTTTCTACTATCTCAGCCTAATTTATCTTGTTAGGTATTGAGTGCACATTATGGAACTTTGTCAGTCTACTTGACCTAGTTTGAGGTGTAACGACTCTTTTTCCCACCAAACAAGGTTAACCCAACCAACCTTGTCATATAAATTTGCATGAGGGTTTAGGGCTAATACTTGGCTATAAATACCCCCTTCACTTCATTTCTAAAGAGGGAATAATTCAATTACACATCATTATAGCTTGTAAATCTACTTATACTATCATTTAAAGGTTTTAATACTTAGGGTTTTGACTTGGAGTAGTAGCATTCATCTTTTGGAAGTTTTGGATGCATATGGGAAATATTATATCCTAGATATGATCTATGATTATGATACTTACAAACCAAAATAACCTCTTACAAAGCACCATTGTCTAAGGGAGAGATTGAGGCACAACAGGTTCACTTCAACAAGGTAAGTATACTCATATCCCTTCATTTTGATATGTAGGTGTTGCATAACTAATGGATTGAATTGTATCTTTATTTACTTGGATTATTTTTATATTTTATTGAATATAATTATATTTTATTATTTTTTATCTTACCCATTTGTGCCACAAGCTTTGGTGAAAACTAGATTAGCTTGTATGTTCATTTACTAGATTAACTTGTATATTTATTTATTAGATTAGTTAATTTCCATTTATCACATTATAAAACATAGCTAGGGTTATTACATAATGACATTTGACTAGAGGCCTTAAAATCCTCTCATTTTCTATTCTCTATTAAGAGATCCCTTAGTTAGGTTTACCATATCCATAATTGGTCATGACCCTGATATAATAAAGTATTGCTAACTACATTGTCAGTTGATTACCTTATTTGAGATTGGATATTACTAAGTAGGATAAGTTTTAGATCTACATTATTTCACTTTCATACAATAAACACTAAAAATCCTCTATCCCCCCACACATAAGTTTAAATTATTGTATGTATGATTCATCCAATAGTGTGTCTATTTTACAAAAATAATAAATAATTAAAAGAGTCTTTGTACATACTTTATTTATGCTTGCCTTTTGAACATAGTCTTATTTAAGTTTTTTTTGAAAAATGACAAAGAACTCACAAATGACTATTAAATGACACTATAAACTTAAAAACATGTCTATATAAAACTAAATATAACTAATTAAATATGTGACTTAACTCATTAAATACAAAACACTAATAAAATAATAACAACAAAAAATAAATAAACCACCTAAGTAAAAAATCAAACCATACCTATAAAAAAAACATTAAATGATAAAATTTTATAAAATCCTTTTTAACGACAATAGAGATATCTAAAATAAGCAAATAAAAATTATTTTAAATTGGCACATGACATTAAAAAAAAACTCTAATCTAAACAATGAAAAACCTAAATACCTATAACTACATAACATATCTTAAAATAGAACAACTTTAAAATAAATTAATCTAAACAAAAAACTTAAAAGCTAAACATTAAAATAAGTAAACCTATAAAATAAGTAAATAAAACTAGAAATTAAAACACATATCCTAATAAAAATATTGAATAACTTACTAAAAAATCTAAATAATAACCTAAAGACATAAATGATATAATAAATTACATTAAAAAATTACTTTTTTCCTTGAATAAATAAACCTAAAAAAACTATATCAAAATAATAAAATCATGTAATATAATATCTAAACATAACACAAATATTGATGTCTAAAAAATACCTAAAACCATAGACTTTTCAAAGTGGTTTCACTATGATTTTCCTTTCCTTTATTGAAAATGGTGGATTGGGTGGTGATTTAGAGGTGGATGGAGTGGAATGGGGATTAGAGATCATTATGATGGAAATTTGAACACTTGCACTCCAATATGGATACTATCAATGGAATCAAAGACAATGGTTTATGATTTGGCATTGTTCAATAGAGGTTAACAAAGCTATTGATAGAAGTTTCAGCCTCTGTTTAAATTGAAAGGTTAGTTGAAAGTTTAAATTTGGTATAGGGTTCAATCTCATGTCAATATGATGTGATTTCAATCCAATATAGAATCAGAATAGATTAAGCTTTCTATGTGGAGTATAGTCAACATGTCGAGGGTCTTCAAATTTGGTATTGAATATGAAATACATATGTCCAATCTATTTCAAATGCCTATATAATGTGATGCATTCAAACTAAGTATCTTGTATGAATACCAAATTTAATACACTAGTATATGAAACACATTATTTATGTCAAGTTTCTCACTAAAGGGAATACATGGGAGAACATGTCAAGGCCAAACACAAAAAATACATACATACATATGTGTGTGCATGTGTGTTTTATTATTTTTAAATTTTTTGTATGTAAATTCTAAACAAGATGGAATGAAAATAATGAAAAGGGTAAAAAAATGGTAGAAGATAATACAATACAAATGAATGGTGAATGAGATAAAAATTGCAAGTTATCTACACTATGAATTGTTGTCAATGTGAAAGAAGGGTGGATGAAAAAAATGGCATTTTCATGTGGGCTACAATGAATATCCACTAAACCAATTTTATGCATAAAAAATTGAATGAAATGAAAAATAGGCAGGTCCGTAGGGAACCTACTCTAATACTAAATGTATAAATTACTCCATATTGAAGAATTTATTCATTGTGAAAAAATGGAATGTTGAGATGTGCAAAATATAAAATGGGGGTCAATCAACTTTTATATTTTATTCATATGAAATTATTACATATATAAGTCCATATAAATCCTATAAATAATGAATATTTACCTATATCTTATCCCCATAAATATCTCACACTTATCTCCTAAAGATTATCCCTAAATCACTCAACCTATCCTATCTTCTAAAAACTTTTTGTGATTTATTATAACAAACAACTTACATTATTTGATACACACATTATTTTCACACTCATATTAATTCATTAATAATATATTATGGAACACTATACCCACATGTGAGGAATAAGTCCTACTATGCCAAGGGGCCACACAAAAGAGACATGTTCAAATTTTATTCTCACACACAAAAACATACAACAAGCTTAGAGACACAAACAAGGACATGTTCAAATGTTTGTAATCCAAATTAGTTAATACACATGAAACATGAAGCACATAAGTAAACATGAAATTAATTCATTAGTAAATGTAAATTTTCAATGTATAAAATAGTAACATAGTATATTTAACAACTTAAGTAACCAGTAAGATATCAATATAAAAGTAAGTGGGAAAAAATGGAAATATTTTATACAATGTACTATATTTGTAATATTAATAAGAGGGATAGTCATAGAGTGATAAAACTAATTATATTATGACTCTTATGAAAATTTTAAGATGTAAACAAGTTATAGAAGGTCTTTGAGTGTTTTGAATATGAGTATGTATAGCTTGTGTTCATTGGGACAAGTCCATTAGAATTAGACAAGAGTGAAATAGAATAGATAATTGTCATTTATTAACCCTAAAATATAGATATGGGGAATATAGGGTTAAATTGGTAGTGATATCATAGGGAATAATGATGGTATACTATCTCTAAAGTATGCCATTTTTTTACAAAACTCAGAAAAACATACACAATTTATTATTATAAGATATGGTAAAAATGGAAAGAACAACTATTATAGATATTAAAATGATAATGAAAAGAAGATATTTATTTGGTTCTTATGTTAATATATATCTATATCTATAACATTCATAAAGTAGGTTGGATATGGATTTTATATCAATCACCTAATTCTATAAATTATACCTCTATAGCCATAGACATTTGCATCAACATAAGACAATTATAGTGATGTTACTTTATAACTCAGACACAAGTGTCTAGTATAGAATAATTTATAAAATTTGGATGCAACCACCTAGATGCTTCTAAGTTCTATATCACATTTGCTCTGGTGAATTTAGAATTAGTCAAAGACTATCACTCCTTTTAAGATAATAAAACCCTAGTTCTTCATCTTCATAGTGGATATAGAAAAAATGGGTTAGTGAGCACATGGTTTAAAGTTTCCCTAAATACCCCTCTATATGTTAACACTACCTACATATCTAATACTTCAAAGAGGGACTCAAATTTATGTAGTTATTCCCTATGTGTTGGACTTATGTAGTTCTCCCCTATATGTTAGCTTGTGTGTGAATCATGTAATGTGTGATAAGCAAAACAATGACCTAACTTGTAACTTGGTAAATGTGGATCATGGAATGATCCTTTAGTAATTAAAACTTGTATATATGTTGTACCTAATATTGATATGGAAATAGCAGAAAATAGGGAATCTTTGTTCACTTGAGTGCTTGATTGAGAGATGTTTTGTCTATGTTAGGTATTTTTCTAGGTGAGGAATGAATAAGGGTTGATATTATATTTATAATAATCCTTTTTGAGAATATATAGCTTTAAATCACCTAGGCCAACCTTTAGGATATGTTTCATCTGAAAAGATGAATTTATGGCATTTGACACTTGCATTGATGTAGGCATCGGATTAGGATATAAGTGTTTAAGAAGTTGGAAAACATGTGTAGGTATAATACTTGTATAAATAGAATATAAGTAGTTTTATAACATTTTGGGCAAGATATAAGCTCTAATTCATCTTAATAACAATTTTCAAATTAAGAGATAAGTAATGAGGCATAGTTAGATAGTGTATGTGATCCTTTTGGTAGTATCAAAGATATATAAGTTGAAGGTAAATCCATGATATGTATTTTAAAACTATATAAGACTAAGGTATTATATAATTCAAAAATAGTGTCTACAATTATCTATTTTAAATTTTTGGGTTTGAGACAATATCATCATCTATAATTTTATCTAGGGATATAAAATTGTATGTTTTTCAACTAACTTGTGTAAGTGAAGTGTATTTGATATAAGTTACATTTCTAATCATTATAAGTTGCTAATTTTCTATTTTTAAAATATTTTGAGTGTTTTTAAAATTTTAAAATATCTAAATTTTGTAACAAGGACCAAAGAAACTAGAATATAAAACCTTGGGTCCAAAAGTATAAGAAAAGAGGGATCTGAATAGTCTACATTTGTCCATGTAAAGAATGAACTAAATATGATGGAATGTTTATGTATAAGCAATATTCCCCTAATGCATATGTGAATTGTAACTTTTAAAGGCATGTAGGAGATAAATAATGTATTCACTAAAATTAACATTTAATACTAAAATAATGTACTTGTGACCACTCCTTATGCATACATAACCTATGCTCAATTTCATAATTTCAAACTATTATTCCCCTACTTTCACATAAAATACCCCTATCTTATGTAATTTTAATACTGAATATTTATATTCTTAACTCCAAGTGACCTAGACTCAATATTGGACTGATTTAAACTTTTAGTTTAGATGTCATTGGTCATCAAATAAAAACACTCCTTCAAGACAATCTCATTAGGTGGTAGTATATGAATCCATTGGTTTTGTCCTCTCATAAATTAATGGTTAATTGCCTAAATTCAAATTCATCATAGTGGGTCATCCTACATGTTTCTCAAGTCCCATTTGAGTAAATCCCTAAAGTACCATTATATGAGCACATTCATATTCATTTATTTAGTAGATAGAAATAGCCTACTGGTATTATAAATTCAAAATTTATCTAACTAGACATTGAAAGGAAAACACCTATTCTAGGTTTGAATATAATAGAAAGGTCACATGTCATTGTTCAAGCATATAATTACATCAAGATTTCACAAACATATAATATTTCACACAAAACACTATATAAATGGATAACTACATAGAATTTGCTCCCTCTTTAAAGTATTGGTATGTAGGCAACCCTCAAAACATAGGGTGTTGAGTTTAAGAACAACTTTAAACCTTAACCCATTTTTCCATATTTTATTACATCTAGTCTTCTTTATCGTTAAGCTAGGGTTTTAAGAGAATAAGAAGGTACATAGTTGCTATTAAAATGTATCAAAGATAGATATATACACACACTATATCTATAGGTGAAGGTATACACAATAAAAATTTCATAGAGGGAAAAAACCCTAATAGATTATAGTGTAACCTACAAACACTAGCATAGGCCAACCTTATCCAAATAACATGAACTTATGCCAGAGTAAAGTGGATCCCTATTATTAATTCAAAGTGATCTCACATAGCCCCATAATCAATCAAATAATCTCTATTGTAGTTCTTCATATCCAAGTTCTAGTTAATTATTTTTCCTTAGTACTGTTATGCCCTTAACCTATAGTGCATCCAGGGATATGTGTGGCTGACATGTGGCTTACATACCTTAATATTATCTTGTTATATTTCTAAATGTTTTTAGTATGTTTAACCTATATAATTACCATGAAGAAGTAGATTATATATAGGAGGTAGTGGTTAGTATTTTTCATCATATTTCAAATTATGTTTTTATTGTATTATTTTAGAGATTGCCCTCCCCAAAAGTGGCTCACTCACAATATTCAATTATTCATATATTTATCAATTTTTTTTTTGGATATTATTATTATGTTCTTAATTATATTATATATAATTTAATTATTTTGAATCATCTAAGTAATTTCATTACAAGTGGTAGCAAATATTTGATTTGGGCAAGTTTTTATGACATAGTTTTTTTATCTGACATCCTGAGCACTAGAACGTCAAAAAAACATAACTTGTGATCTGGGATGGATTGATTTCTTTCATCAGCATAGTTTTGTTCATGCATTTTTTAACAAAAATAAAAAAAATACTTGTAAAAAAAGTCTATAATTTTTTTATCTTATGTAGATTAGTAGTTATTATTTTCATCTTTGTGATATGATTGAAACAATATATTCTACCTATACACTTTTTTGGGCCTTTGTACACATTATCAATCATTAGATTCATCTTGGTAAGATTATCATAATAGTATCACATATTGATACATTTTTTGGGGGGTCACAACCTTCCTAGGGTTTGTGTTTGGTTGGACCTAACACTCATGGATGCAATAAAGGGAAATAAACACCTAAAACTCTTCACAATGATGACATGGAGTTAGAAACTTTTGATTCAAGTATTTTAGAGGTACTTCAACAACTTAAGTCAAATTTTTAGGACATGACACAAAAAATGATCTTGATGTAGTTAAAGGGGACCTCATGGGGTTGAGAGTGGACCTGAATCACTCATAGGATGAATTAAAAAAATCACTAGATAATTGACCAACTTTTTAGTTGAGTAATTACAAAATAACCCTCCAACACTCTAGTTTGGTTCTCTTCCTCCAAACAATCACAATGCCAACCCTAGTATAAAACCACTATTACCAAAAGTGGACTTACATAAGTTTGATGGTAATGATCCACTCACATGTATTACTCAAAATTAAAATTTATTTGATCTACATCAGGCATCTTGTTCAAAAAATGTGTTCATGGCCTCTTTGTATCTAAAACTTGAGAAATTCATTTGGTATTGTTGGTTGTGTGCTTAAAATAAAATTAAGGGTGTCATGGTTTCATGGTTAGTATTTTCCAAGGAGTTTTATCTCCACTATCATAATAATGTATCTAAAAACTACTTCATCCAACTAGCCAATTTACACCAAACTAGTACTATAAAGGATTACATTCATCAATTTTAGAATCTTTCCTTACATATGGTAGACATTACTAAGGAAAATATGACTAACCTATTTTTGGGTGGCCTCAAATATAACATCTAATTTGGGGTTTACATGTTTTATCTTAGTAATGTATCTAAAGTCATACCAAGGGCACACCTAGATAAGGAAAAAGAGTTGATCAAATGAATATCTTTCACCAATATTCTTGAATGCACCTTCCAAACACAATCATTTATGTATCTTACTAGATTTACACCTCAATAAAATGAAGAAAATCATGCAAAATGTTTGTGTTTTAGATATGATAAAAATAGAACAAAGGGCATTGATGTGTTGATAAGAAGTGGTTTTACATTGAATGTGCCAATGAGGAGGAAGAAGATAATGAGGATTTATGGATAGGTTTGGAAGAACCCAAGGATAAATATAAATACTCTCAACCTACTATTTATTTTCATGTACTTTCAAGAATTATTACTCCTCAAACTCTTAAGGTGGTGGGTTTACTAAAGAAACATAAGGTGACTATGTTAATTGACTCTAAGAGTACACATAATTTCATCAATAGTAAGTTGTCTACTCATTTGAACTATTTCATTTACCCAGCTCCATAATTTTAGGAATGATTTTAGATCGTGGTAAAATCAACTATTATATAAAATTTCATATAATTAATCTTGTTATGGGATGCTACTTGTTATATTACCCTATGTTTTCTATTCCCATGGGAGTAGTTAACATTGTTTAGGGAGTGCAATGGCTCACCACTTTAGGTACTATTGAGATGAATTTCCATGAACTATTTATGAGGTTCCATTTATAAGGTAGGATATTTCAACTATGTGGATTATGGGCTAAATCACCCCAACTATTTAATTCCCATTAGATGATGAAGATTCTTAGAAAATGTGTTAAGGGATTGGTGAAATGTTTATTTTCTATATAGGTTCAACCAACCAAGGACTCTACACATCTTGATTTTTAAAGGGTGTTAGATGACCATTCTATTGTTTCTAGTGGCATGCCAAAAGTACTTCCTCCAAGCCACATGCATGATCATGTCATCATGTTCATTCTTAGAAGTACACCACCCAACATCAGACCCTATAGGTATCACTATGCCTAGAAGAGTGAAATTGAAAATATGGTGTAGGATATGCTAGAGGAAATAATCATCTGACATAATCAAAGTGAATATTCCTCCCATATATTCATGGTATGGAAGAAGGATGAAACTTAGAGGATGTGCCTAGACTATAGATAACTCAATGATTACACCATCAAAGATAAGTTTTATATTCTAATAATTTATGGTTTACTAGATGAATTACATGGTGATATTTATTTTACCAAGTTATAAATTCACTTTGGGTATCATAATATTTGAATCCACAATGAGGACTTACCTAAAACAACTTTCAAAACTTATGAAAGCCATTATGAAATTATGCTCATGCCTTTTGGCATCACAAATTCACCATCTACACTTCAAAGTTTGATGAATATTATTTTTATGCCATTTTGATAAAAAAAATTATTGGTTTTTTTTATGATATCCTCATCTACAACAAAAATTGAAAAGATCATTTGAAGCAAGTGAAACAGTTAGTTTAAATTCTATAAAACATCAACTTTATGTAAAACCTTCCAAATGTGTTTTTGGTGTCTAGGAGGTGGAGTACTTGGGTCATATTATTTCACATGAAGGATTGAAAGTTGATCCTAAAAAAATATAAGTGATGATCGAGTTGTAGGTTCCTAATACCCTTTAAAAGCTTCAATGATTTATGGGGTTAACTGGCTATCACAAGTTTGTCAAAAAATTTGGTAGCATTATATCCCCACTCACCTCTTTTTTAAGGAAAGACTCCATATAATGGATTGATTTAGCTACAAATATATTTTAATAATTGAAAAGGGTTGTGTGCACAACTTTAATTTTGGATACTCTTGATTTTTAAAAAACTTTTATTATGGAGTGCGACACATTGAGATATGGTGTGGGAGGTATACTCATGAAATAAAGTAGACCATGGAATTTAAAATTTTATAACTAAATGGAAAAAATAGGCTCAAACCAATCTATGAGAAAGAGATGGTGGCTATTTTGCATATAGTCAAGTAATGCAGACCTTATCTGATGGGTCATCCCTTTTAGTTAAAGACTGATCTGATAGTCTCAAATATTCTTTGGAATGATAATTATCATCAAAATAAAAAATAAAATGGGTTCATAAAATGTTATAATATGATTTTGAAAGAGTCTACAAGAAAGGAACAGAGAATTTGGTGGCAGATGCACTATACTAGAGGGATGAATTAGTTAAGGCATTGTTATGTACAATGACTATTTAGTAGGTAAATTGGATATGGGAAATAAAATCAAAATGGGATAATGATAATACTACCCATGATTTGATTCAAAATATTTACCAAGGTTCTATGGGAGATAAAAAATTATATTATAGGGAGAATGCATTATGGTATAAATCCATATTATACCTTTATAATCACTCTCTCTTCAAACATAAAATCCTTCAAGAACTTCATGCATATCCACTGGGAGGTCACTCAAGATTTTTGAAAACATATCATAGAATCAATAAAGATTTGTTTTTGTTAATTAATAAGGGGTATGTCCAAAAAAGTGTGACCAAATGCATGGTTAATAGAACAAAAGTGAAAACATTAAGACCCAAAGTCTTTTTTATCTTTTATCCATCCCTATCTAACATTGGGAGGAGATTTTTATGTATTTCATTACTGGGTTACCATGATCTAAGGGTAAAAATTTTATCATAGTAGTTTTGGATCAACCAAAAAAGTGTGCTCATTTTTTTCCTTATCATATCCATTTGTTACTAGTACAACAGCTTCTATTTTTTTAATATAGTTCAAAAATTTCATGCTACTCCAAAGATCATTATAAGTGACTTAGATCCCATATTTACTAGTAATTTTTGGGATAAATTATTTGCATGATTAGGCACCCATTTGGACCATAGCGAATCTTATCATCCTCAATATGATTGAAAAATAGAGGTATTCAACAAATTTATATAAGGGTGTCTTCATTATTTTATTTATAACAAATAAGACAAATGGGTTCATTAGCTACCATGTAATGAATGGTGGTATAACACTTCTTTTCACACTTATTCCAAAATTTCTCCCTTCATGGCATTGTATGGGTATCACCCCATATCCATAACTTCCTCGTTGGTGGTGCATCCCAAGGTTTGATCTATTGAGAATCACATTCACAATCAACATGAGCTACTTAGTTTCTGATAGAATTTAACAATGGCACAAAATAGAATGAAGTAGCACTCAAATCAACACTATAGTGAGTGGAATTTTTACATATGTGATTGGATATTCGTGAATTTTTATCCTTATAAGTAAATTTATATAAATCAATATAAAAATGATAACAATATTTCAACTAACTATTATGTCCCTTATTAGATCTTGTATAAAATTGGTAGTGTGGCTTACAAACTAGAATTATCCCCATCCACTTGCATACATTTAGTTTTACTTTTATATTGCTTAAAGAAGTTAATTGTACATAGAGTTTACAATCAAAATGATTTACCAGAATTGGATGAAGAAGGTTGAGTCATTATATATCCTAAAGAGGTACTTTACATGCACACTAAATAACTAGGAATGAGAGTGATTAAGGAGTATTTGATCAAATGGAATAACCTACATTATAAAGATACAAAATAGGACGATGAATAATTCCTAAAAAAAATCTTGATTTGATTCAATGTTAAGGACAATGTTTTTCTGAAGGGTAAGGGCATGTTATTCCCTTAACCTATAGTGCATCTAGGGATTCCATGGTTAACTTATGGCTTACATACTTTCATATTATCTTATTACATTTATCAATGTTCTTAGTATGGTCAACCTATGGAATAACCATGGATAAGTAGAGTATATATAAGAGGTATTAGTTAGTCTTTTGTCATCATATTGTGAATTTTATTCTTATTTCATTGTTATGGAGATTGCCCCCTTGAAGTAATATTCATGTATTTTTCTCTTTCACCAATTCTTGTTGTCGATCTACATATTTTGTTTTTAATTCTAAGATATATATCTCTATTATTTTGAATCATATAATTAATTTAATTACAACTTCCCCTTTTAGTGCAGTTCTAAATATAGTAATTTGTAAATAAATCATGTGTATTTATTGCATAAATTACACATTCTAATTTATTGAGTAGTTTATCTTAAATAGATTAATACTCTCTTAATATCTAATTTTGATAAAAAATATTGGTGAACCTATTTATTATTGAATAATGTAAACCTCAATTTGTCATAAGGTCATTCTATCCTTTTAGCATTTTTATTAGGATTTCATATTCTTGATTTCGTATTTCTTTTTAAAATAAATAAACATCACGATCATAATGATTGAATCCATATTTATTTCTAGGTTCAAAGGTTATTGGTGTTGTTTACATTTTATTTTATTATAATATGAAAAATATTTATATTGCCTTTAAGTTCATGGATGCATAATTTAAAGTAAAAGATAAAATCCAATTTAAATTAGGAGATTAATAATGAAAAATTATATGATGTTTATTATTGCACAGCTTAATTTGATTTTCAACATGTTACTTTTAGATGTAAAAGGGTTCAAATGGTTACTTTTGTTCCTCCTACTCCTAGACCTCCAAATTATCTTAGCTCATATCTCACATCTAATATTCACCTTAGGATTATAGTAGACCCTACATTTATAGTTGTCACTAGATGAGGTTGGGTGCCCCATAAGGCAAGGCAAGAGGAATAGACTCAAGAATTCTCACCTCATTCTTAGACAAATATAATGGTACTATTTAATCAATATAATGGTTTTGATATCATTGATAAGTTGAGGAATACATTAGCTAAGATTTCTATGTTATAATTGCTTCAAAAAGCTACCATTTTCAAGGATATTTTATATCAAACATTGAATCAAACACATATGTCTCGTGACAAAGAGCCTTATTATTTTTAATAAGTTGTAGATAATTTGAAATATGTTGATGAATTTATATCTTGTGGAAATGATGATTTTCCTACTCAGTCCACTATTGATAAAAATCTTCCTTTATTTATACAAGTTCAAATAAAAAACATGATAGTCAAAAGGGTTTTGATAGATATTAGTCCAAGTTTAAATATTTTCAACCTTGAATTATTATATAAAATGGGTATTAATATGGATTCTCTTCAAAATATATATAATAAAATCCATGGTTTTAATAATGTGCCTTACCAAGCTCTGGGTTATACCACTCTGTATATAGAGATAGAGCCAAAAATATTATCTATTTAGTTTTAATTAATTCACAATCATTTAAATTATGATTATCTATTGGGTATGCCATGAATACATGTAATTAAATCTATCCATTTAACTTTATGTAATAAATTTTTACATGATGGATATTTAAACACATTACATGTTAATAATCAACCATTCAAATATTGTACAATTATTGAATTCACTACTAAGTATAGATCACAACTAAAAGAATATTAATCTATTATAGTTCCACCACCATAGATCATACCTATATAAAAAAATCATACTTATGAGGTTGGATAATCTAGTTAAAATTAGTAAAATATGCAGTGTATAGATATTCAAGAATAAAAACATTCACCTAAAAATTTAGAATAAGAAGAGGATGTAAATGAATTAATATTATTAGTAATTTAGAATATCCAAATTTTATATCCATACAAGATATTGATGATGATTGTGATGTTAGTTATATTGATGATATAAATGAAATACAAATGGACTGGATGATTATTTATGTGGTTTGAATTTTACCCTGGTTGACCTAGGTGAATATAGAGATTATTTAAATACAATAATTCACAAGAGCACAGAAAAAGGAAAAATAATGATTTTAGATATTAATAAAGGAAATAATATTTTTATGAAATATAGATATTACACATAATACAAATTTATCAGGTCTATCATGGACTAACATCTTTTTCAAATCTAGAATTACTAGAGAACAAAAGGTATAATACATAAATTAATGTATTATAGGTATAATTTGGTCACCTTTGGTAGATTTAGTAAATAATGTTGAGTTCATGGATATAAAAACATTTATTATAATACAAGATAAAATTTCAAAAGATATACCACATGTTATATTATAGATTTTAATGATAGGTAATTAATGGATTTATCTACAATGAGACATAAATCTACTAACAAATTATCTAACCAAGAGAGAATACCCTTTTGTCATTTTCACAAAATACATGGGTATGTTGTTGATAATTATTCAAAACTACAATATGAAATTCAAAAATATAAGGATAAAGGTATTATTCAAAGTATACAACCCATACTACCACCTACCAGGGCTCAAAATAAGAGTTAAATGCAGAAAAATTATAAGCAATCAAAAAGGAACCCTTTGACTATTTAGGCTTTTATTGAGAATGAATATAGAGATAATGTGAAAATTTATGAATAAACAAAGAAAAATATATGTATGCTTGCATTTATTCAGTGCATAGGTCATGATAAAGATGAATTTTAGAAATCTATCTATTTTCAAGATTCAATGGACATATTACAATACTAGTTGTATGTGGTCCTAAAGTTGTGGACCCACTATCCTTTGTTATAACAATAAAAAATCAAATAAGTGATAAATTTAGTCAATAATGGCTATAATATATGGAAGATATGTTGATAAGTTATAACATTGTCTTACTTTCAAATTTTAGGATAGTATAACATGTATTCTCCATGATGGTATTAATGATACTCAAAGATTCAGAAATGACAAGCAAACTATGCTTGTTTTTTATAATATAACATATGAGGATTCCTACACAATAGATGAACATGTTATATGCATGCATAATATTTTGAAAAAATAAAAAATAAAAGTTAAAGTTACAAAGCATGAGTGGTAAGATGATCATAATGATAATGATGTAAGGGAGTTTGACAAAATTTAGTATCCAGAAGTCAATAATATTCCACCATATACATTGTTCAAATATCCATATCCCTTGGATGTGTTTCTAGATTTTTAAATGTCCCATATTAAAAAACACAAAAAATGGAATATTTCAAAAATATTTTAAAAACTAGAACCTATGCAAGATATGTGTAGTTCATTCACAGTTTTTGATTTTTACTTCAGTATATGTATTACTTATCTATATCTAGTTTTATATCAAATATGATTTAAGTATTATACTTGAGTGAGTTATATAACATATAGGTTTTCACTTTTAGATGTATTTGTATGTGGTGGTACTATCTCAGATCCAAAAAAAATTACATAGATAAAATTAAACTAATCTAGATAGTAACACACTATGCTCATGTTCCATTCCATTAGACTTGTCTCAGTAAAAATAAGCTCTAATTTATCAAATACAAAATATTCATAATATTTATATCAATTTTATGCATCACAACAAGTTCATTGGGGGAATATCTACTTAGCTTTTACCAATATATGATTGTTCTTTTTATTCCTATTGTAGTATAGTACATTATGTAAATCTTCTGATATTTATTCATTTAATTTCACATTGTTATCACATTAGATAAAAAAGTTCATAAATTTACTAATGTTAAAAATTTATTATGGAGCTCAATTTAAATTACCCATGCATTCTTATCATTTTGTCTTATTTGCTTCATGCTTTGTGTATATTAATTTCTTTAGATTATGGACATTTGAACATCTCCTTATTTTTGACTCTAAGCCTTATTGTGTTTTTTTATGCGAGTGGCATTTGAACATGCCCTTTGTATGTGGTCCCCTAGCCTTCTCACTTATTATATGTATTTTTGTGTCCTCTTTGTGTATGAGTCATGGCCATGACTCTTGTTTTCTCAATTTATGATGTCATGATAGATATCATGCATATTCTTAGTTTATTGATGCCATGATAAATATCATGAATTTTCCATAAGTATTTATATAATTTTCAAATACTTAGTATATATGATAATTTTTCATTGTATTCTAAATTCACAACATATATCTAGACATGACACTATGTATGCTTGTTTCTACATGTATAATTGTTTTATCAAATTTAGGGAACTAGGAGAATGTTAGACCTTAATTAAATAATTTTTTGTGAAAAAATAGAATACTATAGATATAAAATAAATGAAATAAACTAATTTGGAACTTACTAAATATTTAAATATACTAAATATGGAAATTATAAAGTAGAACAAAAACTTAGCTAGAAAATAGAGACACAAAATATTTCTAGAGATAAAACTAATAAGGAGACTATGTTGGCTAAGTGCACACCTAAAATATGATTTGGTAAGGCTTCCATATAGGAGTGTTATAATTAAATAGTAAAATAATGTGTTATTTTCCACAGGGATCACCGATGTTTGATGGGCAACATAGATTTGAAATTTTGAAATAAACCCAAATCGACCCATATTTTTAAATCGTAAGTTTCATTCTCATCAAAAAATTATATTTTCAATGATATGATTAATTAATATCTAAAATAAATATGATATAAGTCAATTCCTAACTAAATTTCTCCTCTAATATGAACTTGAACAAGGTTAAACCTTTTAAGAAGTTGAGTTAAAGAAATACTAACACTAGACATGAACTTTTTTCTAACAACAATGGGGTTTAAATGTCAACCTTAACTAATCACTAGAATTCCCCCTATTAAAGGAATGTAGAATTAGGTGAATACCCACACTAAATTTATTTTATTTCTCATTTTTTAGTGTAGGATCCATAATTTTAGGCTTCATAAATCTTAATATCATAGAAAGTTATTCCATCAATAGGCTATATCGTTAAAAGGGGGACAAAAATCATAGATCTAATTACACTCTCATTCCACATACCAAAGAGAATATATTTCATAATGACAAGGTCCTTACAATATATATATAAATGCCCATTTTAATATAAATAATCTAATCCTTAATTGATTTTTAGCATCTGAGAGTGCCCTGATTTATGATTAGCTATAAAGTTGAGATAACAATCTCCTTTCATACCATCACATTACCCTTTTTGGACTTAAATCATTGAAGTTAGGTATATATATCTTACACCTTAATATCGATATCTCTTAAAATATCAATCATCTATACCCATTCATTAAAAATTTAAATTGATAGATAGCTATGTTAAAGAGATATGGTATCCACAATATTATCTCAAATATTAAGAAGTTAACTACAACAAATCATTTCAATATCCTTAAAAGAGTATTTCCTTTTAGGAGACAATTAAACTCCTACTTATCATAGCCTAGACTTATTAATCTAATAAATTTAATGATGGAAAACATATACTTATAGGTAGTGATTAAGAATATTATTATCATAGAACTCAAATTTGTGGGTATTTTCATGCCAATACCATTGCGTAAATAAGATTATCGAGTCCAACCACATTTAAATAAATCTATCATCTTTCCTAGAGTGACATTTCCTAGTAAAATCTTACAAAACTAAGGTAAGATGAAAAAGCATTATTTAACCTTATCTTTGAACCACTAGACTACTTAAATTACTAGAAAATATATCACCAATAAAATCAAATTAAGCTCAGATCCACACCTTATTACTATCTTTATAAATAAATCATAAGGGGAATTCACAAGAAATAACTTGTCCAAAGTTATCATTTATTCATCAACAAAATTTAATTACATCATATTAGAGAAAGAATGTATTCGATAAATAAGCTTAATAAAACCACTAATAGACAAAAATTATATCTATTTAATGAGTATTATTTACCAAACACCAATTGTCTACATGATAACCTCTAAGGAAATTGAAATTAATATAGTGGTTCATATAATTTCCCCTTGATATGATAAATATATAAAAGAGAAAAGAGTATCATAACAAGATCATCCAAAATAGATCAAATGAAAAACCAAAATCTGATTACATAAACTGACATTATCCAATCCACTTAATAGGCTTGAACTAAAGCCATTTATAAAATAGTAATGATATCATAACTAAATAGAATAACTCAATCATAATTACTTCAAGGTTTCAACCACAATCTAGAAAATATACAAATAAGAGAACCGTATAGAGTAAATAATACAACTAGAAGTACACTAAAAGTATCATCATTTCAAACATAAATAAAACATAATATATAATACATCTACAAAGGCATATTTTCCATAATCCCTACATAATACTCCTTTATGAAGTTTACACTAGACCAGGTTAATACATAACCTACTCCAAAGGTGGAGTTTGTGATAATTTCTAAATTTCATAAACACATCCATTCAAGTTACATTTCACATCATTATATCACATAGTCATAATAAATATCTATTATTATAGAAAAAAAGATCATTATAATAACTGGTTTAGGAACTCCACAGTTTATAACCATCTTATGAGCAATATAAGTCATTTTTTTACAATAAATGATAACCAAATAAGAACTATTTTTGGAAACAAATAAACCTTAACCTAAGCATAGTCCCCAATCTTCCTTTCCTAAAATTATTCAACCACAAGGGTTAGTACAAAGCTAGTAAAAATGACTTCCTAAAAGATAACAATAAAGTACATTAAAATGATTAGAAAGAGTAGTAATATTACAATAGATTCCATGAACAAGAGTCAATTGATCATCTTACTCTTCCAAGTGTAAGAGTAAAATTCCATGATCAAGCTTATCATAGTATATCAATGAGAAATAACTAGACAAGAAGTTATTTTTCCTATAACCAATACTTTTAGCTTAATATTTGGTAGATATAGAAGCTTTATTTCTTTGTAATTTGAATGGAACTTAAAACACTCAATGAATTTTAAATAAAACAATATATTACATATTAAATTATTAGCACATTAACAGTTCTAGATAAGGTTGATAATAATCATTCCCATATGTATAATAATTTGATCTAGAAGTATTATTTTTTACAAAAATAATGTATTACCAAACATATTGGTTCACAATGACCCATATCATAAGTAAATTACAACCATGCACATAATTTACCAATTCCTAGATCATATATGATTTTGATTAAAATAACATTCAACAATAATAATCCTTCACTTTGATTGATCTATAGTAACCATTTAATTTCCACACAAGTTTAAATTAAAATTGAATGTAAAACCTACCATACAATAGACCATTTCAATATATATATATATATAATCTGTTGGGTGAGTTTGATAGTGATTGGAAAGTTGAATGTAATTTATTATTATATATATATATATAAATATAATAAATTGTTAATAAATTACATTCAACTTTCCAATCACTATCAAACTCACCCAATAGAAATCCTCTACATATAAGTAACACTCCATACTTTTTTTAATACAAAATAAATAATCCTTATCATGTAAGTCACATTCACACTTTCATCATATCAAGTAATGAAACCTTCACATGCAAGTCACACTTTTGTAGATGATATTTTTTGATCATATAGTACCTCAGTCTTATACACCTAGCAAACTTAGACCTTGGTTGTTCCTCTTAATTCTATACATTTCCTACTTTTACAAGTATCACATCTTCTCTACCTATATCTCTTACTCTAACCAGTCTTATATTGATGACATAGGTCTTTTATATTTCCTAAAATGCTTAAAATGTACTTATCTTCCATATTTGTAAGTTCTAAACTTGTACTTATTCTTCTACTTGTTAGACACTAACGTCTAGATTAGACAATAGTGTTGACCCTACTCTCTTGTCCTGATGTAAGTGTCTAGTGCCCTAAAGTCTTATAATTTACAAAGGAAACATATCCTAATGGTTGGCCTAAGTTATTTAATGTGAGTTATTAATCTAAAGGGATTGATATAAATACAATATCAACCCTCATTTATTCATTACTTAGGAATACCTAGAAAAAAATCCAAAGATCATACAAAGAGAACTCAATTGATCAAAGATTTGATATTTATTCATATTTCTATACCTATCATAGGGACTGCACATCTACAGGTTTGAAGTATTGAAGGAATAACCCAAGAGCCTGATTTTCCAAGTTACAACATAGGTCATTATTTTACTTATTTTACACACATTGCATAATTCACACATAATCCAACATGTAGGGGATAAATACATTAGTCTGAGTCCTTATTTAGAGTATTAGATATGTAAGAAACATATTTTGATAGCAGGGTCATCACTACTAGCTCAATATTATGTGCCCACTAACCTATTTTTCACTAAGGTCACATTGAAGATGAAAAGTTAAGGTTTTGCTATTTCACAAGTAGCGACTATGCATGACCCAGATCTAAATGCACCAAAGTGAAGGTGAATTAGAACCTAATGGCATTTATTGGTCACATCCTATTTCAAAATAAATTATATAGTACACTATAATCTAGCCTATATAGTAGCATCAATGTAACCATTATAAGCTAATGTTACCATCTAGAGAGCTAGAAGTGTCAGATCTAAAATTTGATGACTATTCTAGAATCTACTTCCCACCTGATTTTAGCCTATTTTAGATCCATAATTAAATTAACATTAAAAAAATCTAATCACTTCACTTATTTATCATTTATATATCTATCATAGTTGTTCTTTCTATATTTAGACTATCTCAACATAATAAATTTAGTGTATGCTTATCTTTGATTTTAACATTTGTTTATATCCAATTTTAGCATATAATTGACCTGATATAGATATAATTATCACCCTTGTGCCATTTCATTTCTATATACCCATTTAATCTAATTCTAATGATAACTCCAACCACTTATATTTCATTTTAGTGTTAAACATTTGGTGAATCTAATCTTTGAACATCAAACCTTAGGTCACTTGAGGTTTTTTATTTTTTCTATTGTTGATACTTAAATTGATATATTTTTTGTAATCATGTTTCCATGGATAGTTATATTAATTATTACATGATCTAATTCCTTGTAGTGGTTATTAATTGTTATATTTCATGCCTAATCAACACATTCCAATCTATAAGGGATGCAAAACCTGCACTTGTATGGGCACCTCCTTGTTATATAGTTTGTACTAAGAGGGTTTTAAATAACAATCAACACTTTATCTCTATTTAAAACTCATTTTACAATACCATAGAGCCATAACCTATGAGAAATTATATTATCAACCAATTAATCAATATGACTATAAATATTTCAATCCTTGAGCTCCTAAAGAAATCTACTATTTATAAAGATATCCTATATGAAGCATTTCATGAAACACAACTTCCAACTAATATTGAGATTACTTATTTTGCATATATCATTCAAGATTTCAATAACTATAACAAACTTATTACCTTTTATACAATACATTTATCATCCAAATATATTGTTGACCAAATTTTGCCTTTGTTCATACAAGTCACAATACAAAGTAGATATATCAAAAGAGTGCTCATTGATAATGGATCAAACCTAAACATTTGTATCATACAATTTCTAACCACTATGGGTTTTAACCTAAATCTTATTTAAAAAAATATCCAAATTAAAAAGTTTGATGAATCATAAATCTATTTATTTAGTCAAATTGCATTAAATATTGCCATGGGTCCTTGTCTATTACCCACTTTATTCCAAATTATGCCAAATAACTTGAAATATAACATTCTATTAAGATGGTATTGGATACATAAAATGTATGTGATTATTTCTACATTACATGCATGATTAATATTTTGTCATCAAGGAATCCTTTACACATGTCCAATAGATCTTAGTCCCTTCAAACACTATGCAATGATCCAACAAAGAGATAATCCTAAACCATAATGCTTCTAATATGATTAAAACATTGATGCACTAGTACAATAACCTAATTATAATATGCCATCCAAGGCACCAAAAAGATAATTTACACTTTTACTTGAGTCCTCAACTTCATTAATATAGCGGTTAATAGAGTATGATCTTATATATCTCCCTTAGCCTATCAAGGTTTATATTAATTGACCTCTACCCAAAGGATACGACGTAACTACTTACTATAATTTTCATAAAAGACAAAGACATTCTATGACCCATTGCTTTACCTTAAAACACAAGATCCAAGATCTTATTAATGATCAAAAATTTATATTTGAGGATACTCCAAATTAATTAGGTTCACAACAACCCAAAAAACATTCCCATCAAGAATATTTGTGATTACATTATACATTAGTGGTGTTTATTCTAGGCATAACCATATTGATCATACACAAACCAAAACCACTTGCCATATAAAACATTTTTAGAAATTGGTTTTAACCTAAAAGACTTCAAAAATAAGGCCACTTGGAAAGAATCCATTAAAAACATAATAATACCAATTACTTATGGTCATAAATTAATTCAAACATGAGTTTGGGTTCTACCTGCCATATCTCCATATGCACTTACACTAGGAACTCTTTGTTTATACCTAGAAGAGATAAATGATCTAAATCAATAAAGTATTTCCTTTACTCAAGAATAAAAATTAATACATATTCCAAATGATAGCATTACATCTTCTCTACACATGAAAAACATGAGGAATAACATGTTATGTAAATTTTCAACCTATCCAATCATGATCTAAACAATGTCAAACATTCAACTTAAGGTTTTAAGGTTCACATTAGGGGGAGATATTTATGACCATCCATTGGATAACATCATAATATTATCTTTCATATTCAAAAAAATCAAAAATAAAAATAAAAAATAAAAATATTCATAAACCATAAACATCTTCGACACTTACATGTTCTATTAGATCCTTGGCATCCATGTGTTACTTCCATCTTGATGGATGACATACTCAGTTACTCCTACATACACATATGTGTCACACTTATACTTGAGTGTGATATAGGAATACATAGATACATGATCTACTCCTATTTAATAAGTTGGACCTTCCCTCTACTCATGTCATGCAAACATTGGGAGCATTTATTTCTTTGATCTTGATACACAGGTCATATGATTTGATGATCACTTTAAATTGTCATGTTTGATTTTACATATGTACTTGTGCATGCCTTTATCCATGATTATATCTTTCATAGGGTAATTTATATGCTATACACATCAAAAAAAAAAATCCTAACATGTTAGATCCATGGGCTACTATGATATGTTGATGTTGGTTACTTATGATTTATTTTATGCACTTATTTGAGTGTCTTGTATTTCTTTCTCAAACATTTTAATATGTTCCTTTGCTTGTGGTCCCCATACCTATGTATGATTTCATTTACATTTGTATATGTCATTATTTTTTGTATGGAAATTTGAATATGTCATTCTTGATCTTATATACATTTAAGTAAGTCATGTCCTTTCAATTGTGTGGTATTTCAATAGGCCCCTTATTTACAGTCTCTCTTAACCATTTCCTTTTGCTTTGATTTTTAGTGCTATTGTGTGTGCACTTATTTGATTATTAATCTTGTAATGTTACTATCTAAACACTAATGTGATCTTTATCATACATATTATACCTACATGTGAGCACATTGGCTCTATGCACTTTAATGATACATTTACCTAGTCATGTTTCCTTCTATATGCTATATGATTACATTCTTAGAGTATACAGTTGTCTTATCCTTTTGAGGTAAGGTAACTAATAGTTGTTATCTTTCCCTCATCTCAAAATGGGGGATATTTGTGTGGGAATATGATGACATTTAATCCACACTTGGAATAGTTCTCAAATTATAGTGGGGGCATGCTTTTGAATCATGTTCTCCACACTCATTTAGTGTATGATACTTATACCAATTCCCATATTCAAGGGGGCATGATTTGGAAACATGCTATCCACACTCAATCATTATGTGGTACTTAAATAAATTTTAAAATTTATTAGGGGAATGTCATATGGGCATGACTTCCACACATTGACAGTTCTTAGATTTAGTGGGAAATTTCCTTGGAGGCATATTCTCCACACCTATTTAGTATTCATCATCCCTAGTTTATAGTGGGGGAATGTTTTAGAAACATGTCCTCCACATTGGTACTTATATAAATTTTTATATTTCTCCACATATAGTGGAGGCATGCTTTGGAATCATGTTGTCCACACCTATATAGTTACCCAAATTGGCCAAAGCCCACAATTATATAATTCAGATACATAATTGTGGAAGAATTATATACATTGGTATTATTGTATACATAGTTTCAACATGATACATATATAAGGTGCATATTATATGAAATATGTACCTAATATCATAAAATCCAAATCAATTTTAGATTCCAAAAATCATTTATGGACTATTACCATATTAAAAACTTTTCTGTACTGATACCCTATAGAATTTTATAAACTTTTATTGAGCCAATATAATGCAGTAGTTGGTTCACCTTTTGGTATGGTTGAGGTGATAAATCACTTAATATTTCCAATTTATTAGGTTGGACTTGATCATCTAGCCTCATTAAATTATAAGTATCATTTGGGTTTCATGGTTGAGCTAATCTCAACTGTTAGGTGGTAACTCATTTTTATCTAAATTTGGAGGCATGCACCTTCTAATCTCTCTCTCTATTTATCTCTTTGTATATATTCACTTTAAATATTTATCATATTTATGATAACCCTAGTTTTAAAGACTTATAATGATACATATTTTTCAAAATAACTTGCCAACAGGCAAGGTGGTTACATCGACACACAGGAGTACTCCTAAACCTTTCTCTTTTAATTTTAATCTATTTCAAGTACTTTCAACCCAAATTATATGAAATAATTTTATAATATAACATTCTTTTGATTATAGGTCAATTGCCAACAAATCACTCAAGTTGGTCACACATAAATATAATGTGTACACACACACACCTATATATGCATTCATTTCCTTTAAACTAGTAATTTCATTATTAGATTAAAGGGGAACACATATAGACAATATTTTATGATTATATAACACCTAATTATTCTACACTTATAAAACTCAAACCTTATTTATTCTTCTCAGTTCCCTACCTTTCTTACTTCCACGTCTTGTATCTATTCTATCTTTGTGCCCCTTGGTCTATATCTCTTAGTCTGACTAGTCTTATATTGACAACCTAGGTTTTTTATCTTTTCTAAAATTATTAAAATTTAATTATCTTCTATCTCTACAAGTTTTTAACATACACCTATTCTCCATCTCCCTAGACACTAATGTCTAGGTCAGAGAATAGTGTCTAGTGCCCTAAAGTCATCTAATTTTCAAATGAAATATATCTTAATGATTGTAATAAGTTTATAATAAAAGTTATTACTCCAAAGGTATTGATATAAATACAATATCAACCCTCATTCATTCATCACCTATGAAGACCTAACAAAAATACCAAAGAGAATTCAATTAATCAAAGCTTCCCTATTTATTCATATTTTCATACCAATCATAAGGAATACACATACAAAGGTATAAATTACTAAATGATGATCCCAATATCTTGATTTACCAAGTTATAATCTAGGTCACTATTGTACTTGATTTTCACACATTGTCTGATTCACACAAGCTAACATGTAGGGGATAACTACATCAGTCTAAGACCTTCTTCAAAGTATTGGCTATGTAGGCACCATCCTTTGACAACATTTTCATTAAAAAACTCAAAATCATTTTCCCACTAACACATTTTTACCCAAGTTCACATTAAAGGTGGAAACATAGGTTTTTTATTTTCACAAGTAGTGACTATCTATGACCCAAATCTGAATTCACCAAAGTGAAGGTGAAGGAACCTAGATGCATCCAAGTGCTAGCATCCTATTTTATAATATATTTTATACATGACACTAATTTCAAAATCATATCCTATCATTGATGGAATTATCTTAGGATGATGTTAATGTTTAGAGATTTAAAGTATTAGATCTAGGAATTGATGATTGTTTTAGAATCTACTTCTTGACTGCTTCTAACCTATTCTAGATCTAAAATTGTATTAGCATCCTAAAAATATAATTACTTCACTTCTTTATCATTTATATATCTATCATAGTTATACTTTCCATATTTAGACTATCTCATCATAATAAATTCAATGTATGCTTATATCTGAGTTTATCATCTAATTGACCTACTATAGATCTAATTATCACCCTTGTGAAATTTCATTTATATATACCCCTTTAATCTAAATCTAAGGATAACTCCAACTAATTATATTTAATTTTAGGGTTAAAAAACTTCACACATTTGATAAAAAGTGTATTTTCCTCATGCACTTAAAACTAAGGTATTTTTAAAACGCACAATATTTTTCTAAATGAATGAAGTTGTCTCACATCTAAAATAAAGAATAATGCAACATATAAGCAAGGATGTTTGACTAGAGTTTTATTACCAAAAGAGATGAGTATAAATAATTTCTAATTTATCCTATTTAACTCTATAGTGACAACCCAAAATTTCTTCATGATATTTCTAGATATTCATAAATAAAACATATACAATAGGTATGGCCAAAAACATTCCATCAATAAAATTATGTAATATCAATTAATTATGATACTAATTCAAACACTTCAATAATTTATTTACCAACATAATACCAACCAAATGCAAACAAAGCCACTCAATTTTATGCAAAACCAACACACTAACACATAAATTCAAGATAATAATAACCCAATGAAAGGAATAAACACTTGATATTAAAACAATATAACTTGATTAATTTCGAACATAATTATATGGTTACATATAAATTTTGATAGCTAAGAATTTAAAACCAAAAATTCCTTTCAATCATGTTCATCCCAACAAAGTAAACTGCAACATAAAAATAGTGTAGATTCCTTAATGATGGAGAAAATATCACTTTTATACTATACATAGTCTATATGCATATAATAATGCACAATGGTCTTCCAAAAAGGTATGGGGTTTGACCCTAAACCAACACAACAAGTTAAAAGTCACACTACTATGTATTATAATATTCTTATAAAAATGTAAGCATGTTTAAATAAGGGCTAGGGTTTTTTTTTGGGTATTAAAATAAATTTAATACCAAATAATTATTCCAATTACCACAAACATAACACCATAGTGAGATAAAAAGATACCAACATGAAATTAATATATAAATATATAATATCTCAAGCCCAACCATTCCACATATTCATGGCTCAAGCTTGTATATACATACCTAATTATGTATATATGGGCCTGAACCCCAAACAGCATAAATAATACTAAAATAATCTTTCCATGGATAATAATGAAACTAATGTACATAATTTAATCAAATATAATGTGATCCTTACCTATTAACAAGAGGTTCCTTCTTTTTTCATTTATATCCTAGCTTTCCTCCCATGAATTCTACCTTTGATGGATTTTTAAATCACATAGATTACCATGGATACAAGAATGGAATGATTTTAGGAGTGGTACATGATTTTCACCCTCCTCCTAAATATGATAGTAGTTAAGCATAAAAAAGGGGGAAAATAATTGGATACTTCCTTTTTCATCATCTATTTTTATTCCACCTCAACTCCTATACCCAAAAATGGTACAAAAGAGGATTCCACAATATGGATGAAGTAAACCCTAAATAGAGTTATTTGCCAAGTTGATTTCAAGTCAATTAATGCAAAAAAATAAAACTCAATCATGTCAAACTCCAAGTCACATAATTATCTCTCAATACTTTAATCAATATATTTATTCTTGACTTAATAACAAAACAAATTCCAAATGATTCCAAATAATTTGTGATCCATGCCTTCCTAATGACTTTTTGAATTTAAAAATCATGTCTTGAGTTTAAAAAGTCGTAACCTTATTGGATAAGGTTCATATTTAATTATCTTACCATTTATAATCCCATATCAATATGTTTTATAATAATATGATAAATAATATTTGATAAAGAAATCAATGTAGTTTTTTCCCTCTTTAGGTCCTTAAAACATACATCATTATGTTATATTTGAAGAACATAGGTGGATAAGGGATAGTGAAGATAACATGCCAAACTAGTTGGTTACATAAAAAAAATATATCCTTTCACCATTAATACATATATCATATTAAATAATTAATAATGAAGGTCCAACAAGGAAAAATTGTCCAAATACCAATGATGGCCTTATTATCTAGAAATTAACATGATCATTTAAACAATCACTATATTAATCCATGCATGTTAATGGAAATAAATATGGTTGTATAAATGACCATACATTAGTTAATACTAACTCTACAACTTGAACAATAATCCAATGATAAATTCATGATATTAGTGAAATCAAACAACAATAAGAATGCTCAAAAAGATCCACTACTCAATAAATACTTCATTTACCTTCACCATGGTGTATAAATAATATTACTATCATGATTAAATCCATGTTTATGTAATAAAAAAAATTGTATTTGAAATCAAGCCTTAGCCCAGACTTGAAATATTACATAACAAGATAAGCTAAAACCCTTTAAAAGTGCAATCTTGCCACCAATAGGTTAATGGTGGCCACTTAGTTAGAACAAGAAATCGATTAAGCAACCTTATAAGTTAGTCTTAATGAATAATTTATTCAACTAGATTGACATTTAACCATTAAAATGATGAAATTAGGGAAATGAAAATTTTATGCGGTAGGTTCACCATCACCTATGTGTACTATGGACAATTCAGGAGCCTTCAATCCATTTCAAAAACCATTGTATTTCTTATAATTTATTTTAAATGCTAGATCAATAGATCAATAATTTAAATAAAACCATGAGGTAAAAAGAGATTACCAGTTTAATTTATGCTTGACCTCAACATCCATGTGTTGATTACTACCTACATATTGATACTCCTAAGAGGGACCAAACTACATGTGGTTTTTCAATGCTATGGTGATGTGAGTGAAACATTGGTGCAGAATGATATATATTGGCACAATCCTAGTCTAATTAAGTAATTCAACAATGACTTGGACCTTAGAAGTGTATTCAAACTTTAGCTCAGAGATATTATGTTTGTATATAATCAAAATTAGGAGAAATAGGGAATTTTATCTCAATGTGAAATTATAATTCTAGTTTTTTTCAGTGTGGAAGCCTCATGTGTGCAAAATATTTTAAAATGTGTATTTTTAGTGATATTTTTAAAATTCCTTTGGATTGGTCTTGCTAAAATTGTGGGCTAACACTTTCATGAATTTAGATTTTAGAAATTATCCATTATTTAGTAGGAGGAAAAGAGTGGTGGATCTAGACAAGAGAGTAGTACACTATGAACAAGGACATTATGGGGTCATTGTTTTGCTTAGAATAATGAGTCATTGATGTGGAAAGTGAAGGAAATTAGTAAAAAAAATTAAGGAATGAGTCATGATATAAGTGTTTAAAAAGGTGATCAAAAGTGTACTATTTTAGATTAAATGTTAATTTATGTTTCTACCCCCCCCCCCCCCTTATTTTCTAATGTAAATAATCAAACTTACTAGAGTAAAAGGAAAAGTGCATACCTAAACTTATATATGAAGTAAATTCTTGAATGTAGGTCACAACATTGAATTGTGCTTCACACAGACCTACAATGAAACATGTATAAAATTATTCTTTACTTAAGATGAATATTAAGAAGTAAATAAAATAAAATTTTACATCTAATAACAAGGAACAAACACAACTAATTAGGTGCATGAATCATTGTGTATTCTAGGTGCAAAATTGGTGACTGTAGAGGGTAAGACCCTTGGATATTTCATTTGTGTTGAATATTTGATTAGACCATGTATACCATAATACTCATTCATAAGATACTGTGATTAATATGATTAAATACATCATTATTTATTGAAAGTAGTGAAGTAGTTTAAAATCCATGTATGAATTGTAATACATCATTTTAGTGCAAAAGTTGAACCAACCATTGAATATGTAATAAGACTCATATATGGCACAAAATTGTTATAAAAATAGTGTAAAAAGTTAGTATACTCTTAGTATGATGTATACAACATGGATAATGACAATATTTTCCTTTTCATTTGTGAAAGTGGTGTAAAATTGAGAAAGGAGGAAGTCATATGCCACAAACATGCCCCCAATCTAATATCTATATGTATATGGATTTTGAGACTGATTAATAAATTTGAAATTCTATGTAACAACCTAGGTGTTAAACTACAACATATTTTATACATGATGCTCCCAAACTAAATAAATTTGATATAAACCTAAGTGTGTTCCTAAAAATTATGACTTTAAAACTTCTTTTTAACTATTTTGTACTTCCTAAGATTGTGAGAAATTTTGAATGTGATTGTTTTTTACATATCACACTTTTTTAGACAATAACAGGGTACACCCTTATCCAAATAGATCATTCTTGTCCAAAATGATGCTCTATGTGATTTATTGGTATGTTTTATGATCTATTATGTGAGATTAAAAAAAAATCTACCTATATACTAAATTGTAGGGGATTAGTCTTAAAGACAAAACATTATGTATGCCCCCTCTTTTGATGTGAACTATTGAGCATGCACAATAAGTTAACTCAAAATAAAAATTTATGTTATAGCTGCTCTGAAAAATATGTAAATGTCAGTAATAGTGATAAAATGGAGGATCATGTCATCATAATATTTATAAATTTAACGTAATAGTAATGTGATATGCATGTATAAATAAGCAAGCATACATAGTGATATTGTCAAGATAAATGTTAACAATTTAGAACGTAGATAAGTGATTAAAATTGAATAGAACTACTTGGGTATAGATGCATGATATCCATCATGAAATCAAAGGGATTATAAGATTCATGATGTCCATCATGGCATCAAAAACTAAGCAAACAAGTGTAATGGCCATGATGCACACACATAAAGAGTACACATAAATTATACAAAACACATAATAGATGGCCAAGGGGCCATATATAAGTGAAACATTAAAATGTCACTCAAATTCATATAAACATAAACTAAAGAACTTATATCCATAAAAATGACATGTTCAAATGCCCACAAGCTAAAATAGAGAATACACACAAGACATGAAGTTGGAAATCAAACATGAAAATCATACATGATTACATGTAGTTGATCAACATAAGCCCTTTGTAACACTAGTATGTTTAGCAACTTAGGTAACCAATAGGATTTCAATGCATAGGTAAGTGAGAAATATATATAAATGTTATGCAATGTAAATAATTGAGATATGAACAATAAGGAATAACCAAACAAGGATAAAACCTATGTATAAGATGCCCCTAGTGAGATTGATGATGTATAGACAAGTTATACTAGACCTATGTATTTTTTTATTTTGAGAGTTAATATCTTATGCTCATTAGGAAAATAGTGGGGGAATATCAAAATAATGCAAGACTCCTTTATAAATAGGGTGATCTTCTCTGATTATAGTTTCTAAGTCTAAGACAGTGAAATAAGTAATTATTTCTGAGGATAGCATCATGTATGTTTTTCACTCATTCATGTACACTTGTGAATCATATATGATATGAAACTAGATAGAAATAAGTACTTAATAACTAGTATAAAAATTAACTGATGTAAATGAACTAAACTTAAGCATGCATAGGTCCTCATATTGAATTTTCTAGAATATTTTACTTTTTTTTATTTTTGCATATATGAATTGAGAAAGATAAATAATTATACTAACTGATGAATCCCTTGATTGTATTAAGATCAATAGATTATTTATAAAATAAATGTATGGTGACCTATTTTAAATGAAAATTATCATGACACTGTGTAGGATTTGTATCACTGCCATATTCATATTCTACATAATCAACATCAATGGGATCATACAAATTTGTAGTATTATAACCATCATCATCTCAATTTTTAAGTTTTGGAATGTCACTCTTATCTTATTTTGTATCTATTTATATAAAACCAATTACTCCATATTATGGTATTAAATTATTTGATTTGTCTTTTGTAATATGTACAAGATAATTTTCCTTAGATATTATTCCATTACTAATGTTTGTTTATATACTAGTTGAAGGCATGATTTTTGTTTGTTTCTCTTGCTTTAAAAAAAATTGGATATTCTTTTGAAATTGTAATCATGGAACTTTCATTTTTAAATGTGGCATGGTTATGATATTTACCCAATATTTACCCCATTGATTTTATCCATGATCTTCCCAATTTAGCATTATATAGGGCAAAACTAGGACACACGTGAAATGCCACTAAACATATTTTTGGACCAATTTTGAAAATTATCTCTATATATCTAATAAATTATTTATATGTAGTAGTATTAATTAAGTATTACATATTATATCCAAGAAATTGTAAGATGGACATGCTACAAACATTCATTTCAATAGTGTTATTCATCACAACATTGCTACATTGCTTGTCATCTACGAGAGGGTTAAGAAATAAAGGATCCAAAAATGATGAGTGATTTTGAGTTTTTTCCTTTGAAACCAATTTTTTAAAATTATATTGTGTAGGCATGTCTTTCTTTTGAACCTCTTTTGATAGAAACCCCTTTCTTAAAGATACTTTATTGCTTAGGTTGTACTTATTTTTCTAACTTCTATTCTTGCTCTTTTTATAGCATTGCATTTACAATACATTCCTTTTATAATTTTTATTTTTTACTCTTGTGCCTTATGTAAATTTTGTTTTTCATCTTGATATTTTTTTTACTCTTGCTTATCTAATTTTGGATTTTTTATATTTCCTTGATCTGAATTATCCTTTGGTATCCATACCTGTTGTCTTTTTTATTTTCTACTAATTATAAGGACAAACATACCCCATTTTTTTTAAATTGGGAGCCTTGATAAACCCTCAAATAAAACATGAAAATTTCAGTATATTGAGGTCCTTTTTAGAATTTGAAGATCATCCACTTTGTTAAGAAACAAGCATATATTGTCTTGATTTGCTTTATCGAGACTAACCTTGCTAATGAAGTTCATTTGACTATAAGTATAGGTTCTATGGCATGCATCCCTAAGAAATTTGTATTCCAAAACCCTAACAAACCCTTAGTTTAAATTTGAATAAATGTGGGAACCCAAATTGGTGGGAATCATGTTTGACTTAGATATAAAAATTCATGTCTTAGGATTAGTCATGTTTCTTAAAACAACTTGAACCCCTTCATTATTTTTCTCTTTCTTTAAGTTCCTTATGGCCTGACTAAATGTCATTGTGTAGGGTCATTTCATATTACCCAACTTAGCCTAAGATTTTAATACTAAGACCCTGATGTATTCATTAATACAATCATGAGATTAGTCTTAACACCTTAAGCTTAATTTTTTATTACCTCCACGGTCCTAACATTAACTCCCTCATACTTTGTAGGATCTTATAGTTGTAGTTTTATCATGACATTTGATTAGATGTAGTGAATATAATTAGGAACTTTAGCTTAAATATCCTACATCTTAGATAATCTGATGATTTATGCTTACTCATAAGGACTCGATAAAATGGATCAAAACATAGTTAAAAAGTTAAAAGGATATAAGGGTTGAAATATGGACATGTAGCACCACTACATTTGATGACTAAAATGAATAGGGACCCACCTTGATGGGATAGCCAATCAAAATCAAGTCTCTATGTTATGATTAATGGCTATCATTTTATAATAACATTTGATCCAATGAAGTGAATTAACACCAAGACCCTGGGAAGCCCTGTAGAAATGCCAAGTAGCATCCTAACATTTGAACCTAAAGATTATAATGAACTTAAAATTAGCATTTGTGTGACCATCATTTGAAAGTCTGAAAGGACTAATTTGATGCCAACATGACTGCCAAATTTAAGTCCATTAAAATAAAATTTTCATTGGTTTAAACTTGACATCTATGCAATTTTCAATTGACACCCATGAAGGTACATTTGACACCCATGAGACCATCAATTTTAAACCAATGAAAATTTCTTGTTAAATGTTCAAATCAATGGTCATTTATTTATCATTGGATTTGATCCAACAATGTGAAGGTCCCCAAAAAAATTTCAATAAAACCCTGAGAACCTATGGACCCACCATATGGCCAATGATTATTTGATAAGGGACTGACATAAGATTTAGAACATGGGAAAGATGTGTGAGCATGCTAAGTATCATGACTACATGGATTAAGGCCCAAAAACTAATTAAAAAATAAGGACCCAAATTATGATCAATGACTCATGCTAATCCAATAGTTTGATCCTATGGAGTGAAAGGAAGGAGGTATTTTTAAATACCAATAGCTAGTGTTCAAATGGCATTTATAAAGAAGGCCATCAAAGATCCAGACCAGTGCCACATAATCTCCACACAAGTAAAAAAGGACAAAACTAAATATACTACAAGATCCATCTTCCCCATGTGGACCTTCCTAACATGAGAGAATGGATCAACAACCATGACTTGGACTTTGTCCTAAGACCCTAGCTCTATCAAGTGCCTTACATCTTTAAAACCCTTGATGTAAAAATCCCTATCATCTAGTTTAGAGAGGATCTTATGGTGATTATGAACTTGTTGAATAGATATTTTAGTGCCCCTTCAACCACTTATGTAAATAAGGTTTGGGTCTCATATGTACACTTCCTGGTTAAATAAAAACTTACCCCTCAATTTGGATATTTGATTAGCATCTTCCTGGTTAAGCAATTCATCACCATCAAGAGGAAGACCTCCAAATAATTATACATGATTCCTTACCTACTTGATTCATTTCTCATTTCAATCAACTTCCTTGGAATAAAGAATTTGTCCCCTGAGGGTAAGAAAACCATCTTGCACCACTACTCCAAGTTGTACATCTTCAAGTATAAGAATCACATGCAATTTATCTATGACCACATTTTACAAGCAATAGTTGAAGTCATCATAGGTGTCCCCACATTTAGTATCCACCTACTCATCAAAAAGTGTGTGGAGATGATTGGGGATGTATGGTATTATCATGATTACATAGTCATTAGGATAAAAGGAATCATGTCACAACCTTGTAGACTACTAGTGTATGTCCTAAATAAGCTTGCCAAATACGAGATTGCCTCCTAACTCATCTTTGGCATTGATAAGGCTTATAAAGAAAAGAGGAAAGGTTTGCTTCACCCCATACCCTAGACATTAGGAAAACCCTAATTAAAGAATGGAAGTATGTGTAGATTATGGTCACATATAAGAATTCATTTGGATTTTAGTTAGATGAACTAAAAATGTGGGATCCAAAGAACAAGGTGAGGCATCATATAATGGAAAAAAAGCTCAAACTTGAGTATATACATCAATTGGGTGTCCATGAAACCATATACATCAAAGCCAAGAACTATGGTAAAGCGTTGGCTAGTGTTTAAGGTCACAACATCAAGATAGAGCATAGATTGGTTAGAGATAACAATACATCTAGGGAAACATGGAAAATGTACCCCTTGTAGTATCATTTACTACCTGGGCCATCTGGGATAGCTCATGAGCAACCTTAGGTAGAGAAACTATAACAGTCCTAATAGTATGTTGAGCTAACTCAAGATGATCAAGAAAAAGGAAAGGAAAAGGTTGGAGAAGTAATATTAGAAGAAATACTTGGAGAAGGACCCTTACCTTTAAGCAACTAGTAGAGACCACCCTCTCTAATCAAGTACATTGACATATGATAGCCTTGGATATAGAAGAGACATTTGAGAGTAATCTCAAGGAACTTATAGAGTCTTATGGCTCATGAAGGGAAGAAGACCCTTCAGTGGAGCCCAAGGAAGATATAGGGAAAGAACTTGTCCCAGTGGCCTCCCATAAAAATAGGAAGGTAGAATTGGCCTTGGTCTTAATAAACCCAAGGAAGAAACCTATATTGACTTTCACTCATCCCACTAGTGAATTTAATCTCTTTAGTGATGAATTTCTAATCCATGGAATAGTCATTCCTGACTGGTTCATCTATGGGAAACTACAAAAGATCCCATCTCTCTCCCACTCATGGGCCATAACAAAGGTTAGGGTAGATGTACATGATAATGTGAGGCCCTAGATAAAATATATAATGAAGGAATATGAAGAGAGAAGAATCATGGTCTCCTAAGGCTTAGGAAGTAAGAAGATTGATGCTCTAATACCATTTACTAGCTCAGGAGTGGAGTTCCTAGAACCTCACTAGTTTAAATAACTAATTACTATAGTTCATTTCAAACTTGAGACAATAGGTTTATAAAGGATAACAATTATGATGGCCATGGTTAGGATAGAAGAATTAACCTTTTAGAAGGTGAAACCTTTTATAGGTTTGACCCTTATTGTAGAACATCTTGGTAAAGCTACAAAACATGAAGAATATGTGGAAAGTTTGATGGAAGCACATGCACAATAAGCCAAGGTTAGAGTCTAGGGTCTAAAACAAAGGATCTAAATTTTCAAAAGGGAGAAGGAGAACTTGTAAAGCTAGTAAATCCTATTAGTACCATATGCCATGATAAAGATGCTTGATGAGTCATCATATGACATGTTTGAGGCATTAAATTCAATTAAGATGAGGCAGAGTGCACTAGAAGACCAAGATACATTATCCAAAGACTTGGTCACCCAATGGTAGGCCTCAAAGGAAAATATTTCTTAGATCCCAAATTTTAGAACCATAAGTATGGGACACCTAGGCATAATCTTAGGGATTGTTATTGATAAAGTTCAAAGCTTAAGTACCTAGCATACCAAGGTGATGAGGCTTATAAAAGATGATAAAGGGCTCATTATCAAAATTGAGCAACTTATTGGGACCATGCTTGTCAATTCTACACAACCTACTATCCTTGGCCTCATCAGTGATGAAGAGTTCAAGCATAGAGCCACTTTGGTGATTCAAGAAATCCAAAAGAAAAGTAAAGGCTATTTTAGACAAGACAATATCAAGATCTTAAATATAATATTTAATGTAGGTTAGAGGATCAATGAAGCTATAAGCATCAAGGATGCCTTAGCTAGAAATGACAAAGAACTCAATGAGCTAGTATACCAAGAGGATGAGTACATCATGAATCTTGTTGTGGATCTCAAGCTAGTTGATGAGCAACATGAGAGGGCCATGAGCCTTCTCCAATAAAAAATAGGGGCCTACCAATAAGTGAGAATAATATTATATTCTAATATCAATTAGGTGGCATTTTATAGTAGAATATTTCATTATAAAGGCATATGCTAGTTTGTTATCATATTTTCCTCTAGGTTAGTATGATTTGGGAAAGCATGTGTATTATAGAGCTTGTAAGGATAGTTGTCCTTACTTTTGTACACATATATTTTGTATCTAACTGGTATACTACCTATTCTTCCTATAAAGGCATGTATCAGCATTGTAAAAGAGAGAGACTTTTGAGCAACTTTGTATACTTGAAGTAATTGATAGAATCAAGGAATTCCAAAATGATTGTCCATTTTTGATGTGTTAATTACTAATATAGATTTTCTCTCAATTGTTATTAGAAGTCTTGAATTTGAATAGTATCATTGAATTCTAAATAACATTCTTTAATCATAGGGTTTCTAATTTGTGCTTGTGCTAAATTAGCTAAAAGATCTTAGGTTCTACTTCATTTCATTTTGATTTATATTCAGATGTGCAATAGCTATTTTAATATAGTAGTAAATCCCTAAAGTAGACCTCATTCATACTTATTATTATTAAACATTTTCCTCTAATTTTTTCCTAATATATAGTGAGATTTGAGTTTAGGATATGTTTCACTATATATTTTTTAAATGCATATTCAATTACCGTTAATACTTTGTCATAATGTTCAAGACCAAAATTGGTGATCACTTAATTCTTTTCTACCTTACCCTTCTCTTTGCTCTTTTTTACATCATGATCACTTTAGTTTAAGCCACATTATAGATATCCATTAGATTACTCTATAGCTTAAAGTAGGAATGCAATTCACTAAGTATCAAAAAATATTCATGAAGAATAGGCTAAGGTGGCTCCCAACCACCAAAATTACATAAATATTGTGGAATAGTTATCTTTCTCTATTGTTATTTCACCATAGATAACCAGATTGTCAAAACCTACAACTCATGCTCTAAATTTTCTAAATTATAAAATGAGAAGTGTTCTTGGAACACTAAGGGCACCTATGGTGCATTTAGAAGCATCAACAGGAAATTTCCCATTGGTGCTAGAAGTAGGGCCTCTTTGAAATTTTGGTGATATTAGTTAGCTTTACCTAAAGATAACTATATCTTTGTGTTTTAAGTAAATTATTTGCTTAGAATATATAAATATCATTAATATTTGTTATTTGAAACACAACATTGTGTTTCCTTTGATGTTCTTTGAGAATTGGTGCTTATCTATGGTAAATTTGGCTTTAACTTTGAAAATATATAGTATTTGAGGTTATAACGGTTCATTTTGATCAAAGGTTGGCATATCTTTCATAGATCTGAGTTCCTTTAGTCTTAAACTTGAAAATATAGACCATATTTATGTAGTTGAATGCAGCTTTGAGCCATTCAGTCAAAGATTAGCATCCTTATAATTCTTCATGCCATCTTTATAAAATAAGCTCATTGTGTAGGTATAACTCTCATTCTTTATAAAATTTAACTAGATACATCATATTTCAAGCAAGATCTTCAAATTTCAAGCTAGAATTTCCTAGGATAAGGATAAGATCACACTCAAAAACTAAAGAACCTTTAATTGAACTTGAGGTTAATAAAAAGGCCAAATGTGATAAAGGTACATGAAAGAGATATAAATATCTTCAAACTTCACCAATTCAAGGTACCTATGTCTTCAACCATCATTCAGGTATGGCATGGTTAAGGGATTCCTTAATTAATATGTTAGGGGTGGTTCATGATCTTCCAAGAAACCCTAAGAAATATCTACCTACATTTAGTCTAAAAGGTGTAGTGATTACTGAGGAACATATAAAATAATTTAAGGTTTCTTTAAGATTGCTTAATGTTGTACATGAATATGTGGCATGTAGGCTTTTTCCATTTACTTTTAAAGATGCCACTTATGAATAGTTCTTAAAATAGACTAATAACAATATCACAAGTTGGAATGAGTTTAACAATGTCTTTATTGATTAATTTGGTAAAATTATTAGTCCTTGTATTATTTACCGCTAGTTCACTACTATTAAAAGGGATGCCAATGAGCCCATCAGGTCCAGATTTCAAAATATGTATAGCAAGACCATGAAACCCTACAAGCCCAATGATGTCCTAGCCCTAGAAATATATAAAGATGCATTAGATATTATGAACTCTATGTTCTTAAATATGTTTATCCTAATTATAGATTCATTATCCTATTCTAAATCAAT